>CM042154.1:92418437-92665937 GCA_023376005.1 Doryteuthis pealeii
ATGCACAACTGCAACTCTTTGTTTACCCTCTCCCCCCCACACACACACAGTTGTTTTTTGTTTATTTCTCCTTTTCCCTTTTATAATTTTCCATTTTATATTCAGGGATCTGCCAGTGTGAATGGAAAAAGAAAATGGGTTTTGTTTTTCGTACATTTTTTTTAGTTTGAAAATTTGAAATGGTGATTGTACCAATGATCCTTCTGCATTGTACGAATACAGACCCCCCGTTCCCCACTATCAACATTCTGACCTTTTATTTTGACTGTGGTTTGGTATATTATATTGTCAGTCAAAAAGTACCCACCTGGGGGGTAGTTTTTGCTATCTTTAACAATTTCAGCTGGGTTCGTTATTATTATTATTATTCTCTCTATTGAAGTCAGTCAGTATACTGTTGGTTTGAACAAGCGCAACTGGCTAAGCATAACTGAAGCAGTGTCCAAGACAGTTGGTATTTATGGAAATCAAGAATGGTCCAGTCATGTATTTGGGTGATTCCATTCCTTGAGTTCTGATTGGCTGCTTGGTTTCTATGATGGAGTTTCATAAATACCCTGTCATTCTGCAGTAGGATTGCAGCAAGACAGGTTCATATAAGTTACGACTGCTTGTTGCTGTGTCTTACCAATTTGGCGGTAATTGGAACTTAGCTTGATTATTCTACACTCTCCATGAGAGTTTTTGCCACCTGCCTAAGCTGGTGGTTTACTGGAGATTGAGTGACAGCAAGACTCTTCAGCTCTACAGGACTCTTTATTATTATCATTATTTTACTCTTTGTGAATTTTTCCCAATAGCTAATGGTCTTTCACTGGGGGCTGAGTGACAACAAGTCTCCTTAGGTCTTTGGGACCCTTCTGAGTATTCTAGCCAATTTCAACACGGCTGTTGTCTGGATGGTCTCCAATTCTTCTGCTTATCTTCAGCTCCTCTAGTTTGCTTTCTAAGCTTTTGGGGACCAACTACAATTTGGTATCACTTTCACCTTCATTTTTCAGTTTTCTAGCAAGGTCCAGGTATTTGTCTATCTTTTCATTTTCTTTCATCTTCAGCCTGTGATCTGCTGGAACTGCAAAATCTACCAGTTGACAACTTTTTATTGTTAATCAATACCACATCTTGTCTTCTGTCTGGCATAAGATGATCCATCTTTATCTCAAAGTCCCAGAGAATTTAATGGGTTTCATTCTCTAGAACAGATTCTGATTTATGCATATACATTTTGTTGTAGGTGAAAAATTTTTTTTTTTCACTATTCCCTATGGATCACCTTTCCAACCCAGTCATACCTAGCCTTGTATTCTTGTTGTGTTAGTTTCCTGCATTTATCATTATTATCATCATTATTATAAAAGTAGTCAGTTTAACTCAGTTGATAGAGCACCTAACTTAAATTGCAACTCTACATGAGTACCACAGATTGTGTCATATGATCTGTGCGGTAAAGTGGGGAACTACTAGTAGGTATGGCGCTCCACAATATCCCTGGTTTAGTACTAGTGAAAAAGACGTAGACTCCCGTGCTGCCCGGCTGATACTGGTCCCCACCAACTCAGCATATGAGTAGCACAGATTGTGTAATCTGGTATGTGTGGTGCTCCATCTCAGTAAAAACAATATCCCTGGTTTAGCACTAGCATGAAGTGGATAGATCCCCTCGCTGCACAGCTGATACTGACAATAAGTTCACTTTGCTAATTTTTTTATATAATTATTATTACTAGCAGGGCCTGTGAATATACCATAGTTTGATAATTTGATTATTACAATATTTGATATGTTTACTTAAAAGTTATTGCCAAATAGTTCAATCTGTAAAAATTATAATAATCTTGATTTAACTCTATCTCACTCTTTTTTCTTTCCTTTTTTCATCATGTTCAATTGAAACAGATTAGCGTAATTGCTTCTGTGCCCTCACCCCTCTCTTATCTTTCCCTTACTCTCTTTTTCTTTCTTATTAAATTTTTTCTGTAGAGCATTCCTTTTTCTTCCCTTTCTTTTTTTATAATAAAAACAGAATTGTCCATTATTTAGCTGAGGTGACGACACTCATAAAAAATAAGAATTTGGCAAATAAGCAATACCAGATAATCAGGATTTACTTTTTTTTTTTCATTTCCTCTTGGAGAATTTGGATGGTCTCATTTTTAACCTGAGTATGCTGCAAGATGATAACAG
The DNA here is from genome assembly GCA_023376005.1 of Doryteuthis pealeii. Lineage (NCBI taxonomy): Eukaryota > Metazoa > Mollusca > Cephalopoda > Myopsida > Loliginidae > Doryteuthis > Doryteuthis pealeii. The sequence continues at coordinate 92,420,622 of CM042154.1, forward strand.
TCATACCATTAAGGAACACCAGTATTAATATATAGAGGCGCATAGTCTAATGGTTAGAGTCATAGAAAATAGACTCGTTAACCCGAGATCAATTCCTGGATGAAACTGTTTGCATTTCATATGGTGCTAATACCCTTGGGAAAGGTATGAACCCAATTCTCCCTCCAGCTATGAGTATACAACAAGGCAGACTGGGCTCTTTAACCATAGCTAGGTAACCAGTTTAGTAGAAGGAAAACGCTGAATTCAAACCTTTTAAACTCTGCTTAAGAAATTGACTTTGTGTTGCATTCTGCTTGTGCAGAGGGGTTGATATATATATATATATATATATATATATATATATATATATATATCTATATCGACAGTCGCGGCCTAAAGTCGGTATCATTAAGGCAGCGATTTCACTAGTGCTAGACTGAGAAAATTGTTTGGGCATCTGAGGTGGAGCACCACACCTACCATCAGCTCCTCACTTTACCACACAGATCCCTGTGCTACTCATATGCAGAGTTGATGAGGGCCGGTATCGAACCAGGTATCTTGTGGTTCCTAGTCAACGCTCTACCAACTGAGCTAAGTCGGCCCTATTATTATTATTATTATTATTATGATTATTATTATTATTATTATTCTGACTTTGTACCTTTTAAAATGCTGTAATTTTGGCTCCTTGTTATTTTCTGCCTGTTTCTTTCTCAGCAGTAAGTCAAATTTCAAGCTGTTCCTGTTGAACAATTTGCTTAACATGTCAGAGTTAGTGAAGTGTTTATTGATGAATTAGAGGAACAATTTTCCCACATTCATTATTATGCATTTGATACATGATGGGTTGAACCATATGATCTTTCTGGTTCAGGCACGTTTTTTGCTATTCCCACTGTTCTTATTAAATTGTACATTGGCATGGAGCCTAGAGTTTCTTTTCAAGGCCTTCAAGGAATCAAGCTTAGATTTATGGAATAGTTCAGTACGACTAGAGTTCATTGCAAATTTGTTAGAAGTTAACTTGAAAATAAGTAAGGTAGTTTGGGCTACTGCTGTTGGTGTATACTGGTAGAAATAATGGTGTCTCAGTTGGTAGAGCATCCACCTTGGAACTGCAAGGTTCTGGGTTTGATACCAATTCAGCACATAAGTAACATAGCTTTGATCTGTATGGTAAGATGAGGAGCTGATGGTAGGTATGGCACTTCAACTTAGAAGCAAAATCAATCTCCCAGGTTTAGTGCTATATGCATCCGAGTGTGATTTATACTATTTCAGTTTAGCTGTGTTGGTAAAGCAGGTTCTGGGTTTTGATACCAGCCCTCATCAACTCAGCACATAAGTAACATAGCTTTGATCTGTGTGGTAAAGTGGGGAGCTGATGTAGGTGTGGCACTTCAACTTGGACACAAAAACAATCTCCTGGTCTAGGCTAGTGCAGAGTGGGTTGGTAAATACATACTTCCTTTATACATTCCATAATTATCTGTGTTTGTTATTCACTTTTTTATAAATTTTCCTCACACACACACACACACACACGTAGAGAGAGAGAGAGAGAGAGAGAGAGAGAGAGAGAGAGAGAGAGAGAGAGAGAGATAGTATGCTATATTTAAGTTAGGATAGTACAGACACAGTCAATAGAAACTGACAGTTACCAAGTGCTGTTGACTCTATATCTACACTATCCTAACTTATATATATATATATATATATATATATAATGTGTGTGTGTTTGTTATAAATTACAATACATTGAAGGTGCAATTGTTACCTATGGTTTCAAAGCAGCATATTAGCCACTTATCATCAAGACAATGCATCTGTGTCTTGATGATAAGTGGGTTGGATAATATTCTGCTTTGAAACCAATAGTAACAATCATACCTTAAATGTTTGTACTCTATAAATAAATAAATACAGCTCTTACATCTGTAATTGAACACTTCATTTTCAATTCTCCAATACTAAATAACTACAAAGATATATATATATATATATATATATAAAAATGTAAGGTAATCCAAATGACTGGTTGTAAGGGATGAATCTATTTGGGCTCCTCAAAATCTCACAGTATAACCATACTGTATACTCTTGTAGGTGCAAACATATTTTTAAATCCCTAAAGAGAGCTCAATGTATAATAATTAATAAATTAGATTATATACAGAGTAATATTTAACTTTTCAAAGAAAGAAAAACTTAACAAACCATCATCCCATAATAAAGGTCCACTTAAATAACTACAAATTAATGTGTGTATGTATATATATATAGAGAGAGAGAAAGAGATAGATATATAATAGGTGCACTTAGATAGTTTTTTGAGTTTGTAAAGAACCGTGTGTTATATCCTATCCATGGTGAAAGGGTTAGGTAAATACCTATATATATATATATAATATATATATATATATATATATATATATATATATATGTGTGTGTTATATTTTGAATTTTCTCAAAAATGATTATTTGCCGTGTATACTTTGTGGTGGAACATTCTCATCTCTTTAAGATTTTGTGTTCATCCTGGAAAAAGAAGGATTCTGGATTTAACCAGCTGCTGTTAATAGGATTCAATCTGACTTTTAGGTGAAATGATTTGAAATGTAATTCACGTCTCGCAAGCCATTCACGGTTCAATTGACATCTGTAAATTGCCTAATCTAGAAAGATACTTTTCCACTTGCTAAATGCGTTTTCACACTTCATGCATCTTAATCTTTGACAGCTTTTGCTCTTTAACTAAAAGTTAATGGATTATTTTCATTGGAATTTCTTATTGATTCATGGTAGCCCATAGATTATTGGATGCCTGCATTGACCATATTGAGCATGATTTTGCAAATCTTTTACACGTGGCTTTTCTTTGCTTTACAAATCTTTTTTTAATATCCAACAAAATTCATTTTAAGAAATCTGATCACTGATAAGATGAAATGAAAATTCTTTTAAGCTGTATCTCTGTGGGTGCTACTGCATGGCTGCACCACTTGGACTCTAAGGAAATGTTTGGAGAAAAAACTAGATGGGAATTGTACTAGGATACTATGTGTTGTCTACACAAGGATGACATATGCTGTCTTGAACAAATCTTGCAAGCAGCACCCCACAAAAAAAACCCAGCTGTATGGCTACTTGCCTCCAATCACACAAAGAATCCAAATAAGACCAACAATACATGCTGGTTTCTGCTGGAAGCAAGGACAAACTCTATATCAAGTTTGAAATTAGTAATTAACTTTTACTTTTAATATTCCTGGTCGACTGGTTATATCTCGCCCTAGAACCTATATGATTATCCCAACCCTATTGTATTTATGGAAAGCTCCAATCCTTTTTATCATATATGTGCTAAAAGGTGATAGCTGAGGGTCTTAATGTCCTGGGTATGATGCTAAACTCTGATGGTGAAGTTCCAATTCTGGAGCTATGGAGAATAATAATATCCCTTCATTACCATTACTTCAAGGTTCATTCTGACCCAGAGTGGTAGTACCTGTTAGGGTCCTATCTATGGGTTAAATATTTTTTAAAGAAATGCATTTAAAAAAATTGAGTTTAGAAAAAATAGAGTACCCATGAAGAATAAAAGAAAATGTCTTTGACATAAAATAACCCAGCAAGAGTTGACATGCCATAAAATCCAACCAACAGCATAATTGATTTTGTATTGGAGATAGATATCTGAGATATGTTTCTATAATAAATGAACTTACAAGTCAAATGTTACCCTCAATCCTCTCTTGATATTCTGATCTTCTCACAAATGTATTATTGAAAAAGTCAAGAAAGTTCAAGACTTCAATTACCGAATTAAAATACAAATTCATCTAATTTCACTCTTATTCTAATTGAATGCCTTTTGGTAAGAGATTTGATATTGTATTACTTATATATATATATCGTTACCTTTCTGGAAAATGTCCATTCAGAAAGAGAATCTTTGGGTTGAAATATGATCAGTTAGTCTGGTTGGAGAAAGATTGATTCTATTACTTTTATTTACATACATTCTTTCTTTCTTTCTTTTTTTTTAAATGAGTTGTATTTCATATTTTCATTATAAATCTAGAATGTATCTAGATGCTTTGACTTCACAAAAAACATTTGCTACCTACCGTGGGGAATGATTCACTAGTTCTTTTCAAGACTCCAGTATCCAAAACTTTCAACCCTTTCAACACTAAGGATATAATAACAAAAATAACTATTAGGATAATAGGATCCTGTTTGTTGGCACATGGTGTAATGGTTACTGTCATAGGAAATGGAGACAGCGCGACGAGTTCAAATCCTATATACAGCTGTTTCATTTCACATAGAGCTAATACCTTTGGGAAAGGTATGAGTCGAATTATTCTCACTCCAGCTATGGGTAAATAGTAGGGAAGACTGGGTTCTTTAACTTTGGTATGGAAACTAGTCTAGAAGAAGGAAAAATCTAAATTCAAACCAAAGGGGATTTCTTCTTGTTAGTCAAAAACGATTTTGAGAGCGCAACCGCTCCCCCACCCTCTTCCAATTTAAAAATATCTTCTGAGATATAATTGTTAAAGGGGTTGAAATGAAAGTTGTTTTTCTTACTTTCACTTAAGTTGTATTTACCCAACCCCTCTGCACAGACAGGATGAGACAAAAGGGTCAATTTTTAAGCAAAGTTTAACAGGTTTTCCTTCTATACCAGTTACCATACTAAAATTAAAGAGCCCAGTCTGCCCTACTATTTACCCATAGCTGGAGGGCGAATAGTTTAATGCATACCATTCTCAAGGATATTAGCATTATGTGAAATGCAACCAGCCTCATCCAGGATTTGAACTCATCTCACCATGTCGATTTCCTATGATGGTAACCATTACATCACACACCTCCACAAATATTTGTCATATCATTTCCATGTTTTTTTCATCCTTACATACAGTAAGGTAAAAGACCCCCACTCCAACAAATATTTGCCCTTATGGCAAGCCCCAACCCTTTTTATCATATGAGTGCTAGAAGGCAGTGGCTGAGAGCCTTCATGTCCTAGGTATGACATTAAACTCTATCTGATGATGAGGTTCCAGTTCTGGAGGTCTGGGGAATTTGGAACACCCCTTCATCGCCATTGCTCTCTGGTCCACTCTGACCCCGAGTGGTAGTATCTGTTAGGGTCCCATCTATGGGTTAAATAGAAAAACATGAGTTTATAAAAAAAAATGAGTATCCATTAAGAATGAATTTTATTTCAAAATTTTGTCGGCATTAAATGACCCACTGAGATTGATATGTCATAAAAAAAAAAATAAACCAAACCAAACCAACAAATATTTAAACATCACTTTAAAAATTGAGCTTGAGTCACATCCTAATTGTGAAGAGGGGTTAGTAAATATGTAAAACAGTGTGCAAAATACTCTTAAGAAACAATTAAAAAAACAAAAACAAATGTAAACATGAATTTACAATGAATGCAATTCTCAAACCTTTAAACCTAAAATTAACCTGAGACAGGTTGACATGCCATTTAAATCAATCAATCCTTTCAAATCCCTTTTCCCCCTATTTTTATTCTTGATATCCCTAATTCTGGATACAAGTTCCATACAAATGACTACTTCTGAAGAACAGCTGACATATAGACCCCCCCCCACCCCCCTTGATTATTTTCCAGCAGCATATGACCTTGAGTGTTAAGGTCAATATCTTATTGGTCCTTAGATGCCTGACTCATCATCCCTGTCCATGTGTACAGTCATCATCTCATCATCCAATCATTCTTCCTGTTCATTTACCGCACCTTATCAGCATATCATCAAAACATTTTAGTTGAGTCGTGGTCAGTTTTGGTCTTGTTTAAGATAAATCTTAATAATCTTATTATAATGGAGATTCAGTGTCTGTAACTGTCACTGCTACTACATCACTACTTAGAGTTTTCCAACCAAGCTTGGTTTGAAAATTGTATAGCTGAAAAAGTATTCGTTACGAAGCTCTGTGAAACTCATGTCTCCACTACCCAAACTTAGATATATATATTTGCTACCCTAACATATATATATATGAAAGTGTAAAATGAACTAATGGTTAAACATATATATATATATATATATATATATATAGGAGAGAGAGAGAGAAATGAACAAATCATTCTACATACATATGTGTGTGTGTGTATGTAATATATCTATATATATATATATATATATATATATATATATATATATATATATATATATATATATAGAGAGAGAGAGAGAAAGAAAGAATAAACGGAACAAATTATATATAGAGGAAGAGAGAAAGACAGTAAAATGAATGAATAGTTATAAATACACACACACACACATATATATATATATATATATATATATATATATATATATAGGGAGAGAGAAAGAGAAGGAAAGTAAAATGAACAGATTGTTATATGCACACACACACATATATATATATATATATATATATATATATATAAAATGTCCTAAGTGACTAGAGAGGGTTAAATCATTTATTGTGTGTTGATTTCTTATTGAATTTGTTTTCCAGTTCAATCAACTTGATAATCTGACCTCTGAGTCTCACCGATATGTGTCATCCTTTTTAGCTGTCAACACAATGTCTGCCTTTAGTCTGACTTCCATATCAATACCTTATTGCAATATTACTTAGAGAATAACTATCTCTATTTTTCTTCTTATTCTATTCATGACATAAATACAAATTACTCACTAGTTTTTATTAGTTTATTTATTGGACTTAAGTAAATGATAGAATTTCACTAGTCGATGCCAGTTATTGGCACCACAGAATGTGCATTCTACGACTGTACTGGATCTACTATGTCAGTTTAGAATTTCATATTAGGTGATTAGCATTCAGCTGTATTGCAGGTTGAATCTCCTCCGAGCATCAGTGTTGGTAGGTGGTTTAAATAAGGTTTGGGCTGTTCCACTATGTACTTTGGCCAAGCCGATTGGCTGCTGGTTTTCAGTGTAGACACCTTGATCCATAAATACCCAACACATGGCTATGTTCTAATAGTATAAGACCTGTATTCGGTTACACTCTCTCTTTTTTTATCTTTTTGTCTGGTAAGGTGACTATGATATGTTGATTCTACAGTCAGCATAATTTAGAATGTATATCCTGCAGAGGGGTAAGACACCCCCCTCCCCTGCAAAGAAAAAAGGGTGTCCTGGATATGACACTGAACTGCATCAAACACCAAGGCTCCAGTTCTGGATCTCTGGCAAGTATGGAGTACCCCTTTATTACGATTACTCCCAGGTATACTCTGACAAAGAGTGGTAGTATATGTTAGGGTCCCATATATAGGTCAAATAGATCTGTTTATAATGATTCATATTTGATAGGACCAAATGCAAAATAAAAAACTCTTTAAGAAACAACTATACAAAAAAATGTAAATATACAATAAACACAATTCCCCAACCCCTAGGCATAAAATAACCCTAGATGAATTGACACACCACTAAAATCAATCAGTCAACCTACTATTCTTGAATAAATATTGTTTAAAAGGGCCAGATTAGCTCAGTCGGTAGAGTGTTCGGCTAGAAACCACAAGGTACCTGGTTCGATACCAGCCCTTGCTAACTCATATAAGTAGCACAGGAATCTGTGTGGTAAAGTAAGGAGCTGATGGTAGGTATGGCACCCACCTCAGACGCAAACACAATCTCCTTGGTCTAGCGCTAGTGAAAAGGGGATAGACTCCCTCGCTGATTGGATGATACCAACTTTAGGCCACCCGGCGACTTTACTTTTACTTTATCATATACATAAAACCAAAGTTCATGGTTGTAGAATTGTTGTATTAGGTGATCAGTACTCAGCCGTATTACAGTTTTCAATCTGCAACGAGCATCAATGTTGGTAGGTGGTTTATATCCAGGTTTGGGCTGTTCCACTATCTACCTTGGCCAAACTCATTCACAGGATTCTGGTTGACTGCTGATTTTTAGTGCAAACACCTTGATCCATAAATAACCATAGTAAAGTAGTCAGTACAGTGCCTTGTTTCGGTTACAGTCTGTCCCTTTTTTGTCTGGTAACTGGATGCTAGTTACAGCCTTCCTATGATATGTTAATTTTACAATGGTGTAATGATTATCATCATAGGAAATGTACACAGCAGCCTGGGTTGAATTTTCTAGAAAAACCTGATTACATTTTACATAACATTAATACTCTTGGGAAAGGTATAAATTATCTATTCTCTATCCAGCTATATGTAAATAGTAGAACAGGCTGGGCTCTTTAACCTCGGTATGGCAACCTGTTAAATTCAGCTTAAAAACTGACCTTGTGTCAGATCTAAATTCTGTGGATGGGTTGGGTAAATACATACATAAGTTTAAGAATAAAAGCTTCAGATTATTTTACTTATTTTATTTTGTGTTTTGATCTTCTTCTTTCTCTGTCTTATTCTTCTTTTTCCTCCTTTCTTTTTTCTTTCTGTCTTCCTTCTTTTTTCCCTTTTCTTTTTCTTTCTTAATAACTTTGTCTTCTTTCTTTTTTCCTTCTTCTTTCCCTCTTCTTCTTTCTTATTACCTTCTTCTTTTTTCCTTTTTTTTCTTTCCTTTTTTGCTTCTCTTTCTTTCTTTTTTCCTTCTTATTTTCTTTCTTTTTTTTCCCTTTCTTTTTCCTATCTCCTTCATTTTTCCCTTTTCTTCTTTCTTTTTTCCTCCTCCTTCTTTTTCTCCTTCTTTCTTTTTCCTTTTCCTCCTCCTCCTTCTTCTTTTTTCCTTCTTCTTCTTCTTAAAAGAAATTAAAACTCTTCTAAAATCTCATCATTATACACTGAATATCTTTGCTTCAGTTTCATCTGTAAACATTTCCATTTTTCTTTTTTCAATAGAGAAATAAACTTTGGCTTCTTCTTCTTCTTCCCTGTCTTTATGATTCGCTCCACACACAGAGAGACAGAAATATTTATTCCTTTCAAAGCAGAAAATTTCAGTTCTACTGAAGCAACATTGCTTCTTCTGATCAGAATTAACTCAGTCAGTTGAAATATTTCTTTGAAACTTTTTTTTTTTTCTCCTTTCTCTCCCTTCAACTCAATTAGTTCATCCTTTTTTATTTTCTTCTTCTTTTTCGACATTTACGACAAGCGTACACATCACAAGAAGTTAATTTTTCAAGTGAATCTAATCAAAGAGAGAGCCACAGAAATCCTACAGATTTTTTTCTACATCTGAAGTTTCAAATAAACATTAACTGATTTTCTATTCTCGAGGGAAATATCTTTATAGAAAAGTAAATATTTTTAAGTATCCAAATTTTTAGAAAGATTTCCTAATATTAAATTGGCTGTTGATTAATTAACTTTGAATAATCATTTTCACAATTCAGTGGAAAGTAAGAAACGTGCAGTTGTAATTGTCATGTAGTGCTATAATCATTAAAACATTAAAAATCTTTGATTTGTATTTTAAAGAATGTTGTCACAAAAATGTTTGGATAAGTGTACAGCATTTCTAGTTGCTTCTCTTCATCTGAACAAGTCAGACACTACCTACCTATGTTCAGATGAAGAGAAGCAAGCGCTCTCAAAATTAAATGAAATAAAACAAAACTTAACACTAAAAAACTGAGTTTCTTATATTCCATTCCTAATGCTTCATACTAAATCTCAAACAATATATATATTATAAACAGACATATATATATATATATATATATATATATATAAGACACAGACATATATATATATATATATATATATATATATATATATAAAGACACAGACATATATATATATATATATATATACACACACACCACACACACACAGAGGAAAAACTGGGCATAGCTTTAAAAAATCAGGTATTATGTGATTATGGTACCATTTCCACCCATAGGTATTGAATATACCTATGAGCTTTGTCGGACCGCATTCTTTATTTAAAATGGTATACAGATAAATTCATTACTTTTATACATTTTCTCTTGATTCCTGTGATGGTATCGGGTTTCAATTCATTTTATCTTTTTAGGAAGTGGATATGTTTCTGACCTAGTGGAAACTGTTTATCTGGGAGCTTAAACATTCCATTTCCTATATATATATATATATATATATATATATATATATATATATATGTTGTGTGTGTGTGTGTGTGTGTGTGTGTGTACAGAGGAAAAAACTGGGCATAGCTGCCTACAATAAACTAAATGAATTACTAAATCAAAGAACTTAAATTCTAAACATGTGTCGACACAAAAAGACATGGTTCCTTAGTCAATAGAACATAATTATCACACAATCCTTTTTTTTTACTAATCTTTAATTTTTAACCTTTTTTGTTCACTTGGATACACATCCCCATAATAAAATATGTTTTTACTAACATCCTTTAGTCAGAATTATCCTGATGAGCCATTAAGTTGAAACCTAGGTAGGTAGTGTCTGATTCATTTAGGTTCTTATATGTAGATGGATAGATAGATAATATAGTGTACTATGTACATAAGTAAATAGTGCTCATTATTGTTGATAGAGCATATATATGAATTGGTTTCAAAATCACATAAGTGAAAAACAGTTGAAGTCATGTCAGTGCTACCATAACTTATATATATATAATAATATAATAAAAGTAAAGTCGTCGGGGCGGCCTAATGTCAGTATCAGCCAGACAGCGAGGGAATCTATCCCCTTTTCACTAGCGCTAGACCAAGGAGATTATTTTAGCATCTGAGGTGGAGCACCACACCTACCATCAGCTCCTTACTTTACCGCACAGATCCCTGTGCTACTCATAACGCTGAGTTGGCGAGGGCTGGTATCGAACTAGGAACTTTGTGGTTTCTAGCTGAATGCGCTACCGACTGACTAACCCGGCCCTTGATATATAATAATAATATTGATAAATATATACATTTCCAATTTTATAAAAATATATATTTGTATATGAATATAACTATATTTTTGGTATACTCCTACATGAATCCATACAAGTTCATTAAATATAACTGTATATATTTCCCCATGTATTTGTCTATTTAATATATATATATATATATATATATATATATATATATATATTGTGTGTGTGTGTATATCCATTAAATGTTCCTTATTGAATGTATAATTTTATTCTGTAGCATAAAGTAATAGGAATGGGTTGTAATCAACTCAATACTGAAATGAAGAGCTGCCACCATATCTAATTGATTTTAAGAGAGAAAGACATTAATACAAATCATTTCTCTTAATGTTTTTATACATTTATCTTTAACAATCTGTTTATCTTTTGCTTGGATTCGGTTTAGACTCAATTCCTATAAATTATTACCTGGGGAATAATCATTGAAGTGCATTGCTATCAATAATTTGTTATTACCAGATGTTTGCTATAAGGGTCATTCAATAATAACTTGGCCTCCATTTATTCTTCATCATCTCCTGACCTCCTAATATCAAAAAAAAAAAAAAAAAAAATATTATCTGGAATTTTATTATTAGGTGAAGCATAGTCAATTATTATTAATTCTTAATAGTAATTTTTCAAATCTTAATTTCAGTTATTATTATTATTATCATTATTATTATTATCTTGATTTAAGTTATTATTATTATTATTATTATTATCATCTTAATTTAAGTTATTATTATCATTATTATTATTATTATTATCTTCTTGATTTAAGTTATTATTATTGTTGAAAATAAATGGTGTCAATCATTTTCCCAAACGTGGTATAAACATATATGTTGAAAAAATCCCAACAAAGAGTTATAACAAACAGACTTTATTCTCAAAGCAAAGTCTAACAGAAACTATGTAAAATAGGATAGATAAATGTCCTAAAGAAAATATAGAGAAAAGAACCTTTGTATATTGTCTTGAGGCAATTAAATAGAGCTGGAGGCTTTAGAATACACCGACTGCACCTCTGCATAGGGGTAAGATCCAATAGGGCCACTTGTTTGCCATGGGTGGCGACCTGTGATGCTTAAGGATGGAACCCTTGTAGCTGAGCAGTCCATGACCCATAACACTCCACTCTGGTCCTTACATAGGCTAGACTGGCAGTTGGAGAGGCCCCTCATATCAATCATCTGGTCACGTCAAGTCCTAGCACCTATATGTTTGTCCCAACCCTATTGTCCTTATAGCAAGCCCCAATCTTTTTTTATCATATATGTACTAGAAGGTGGTAGCTGAGGGTCTTAGTGTCCAGGGTATGATATTAATCTCTATCTGATGATGACATTCCAATTCTGGTGCTCTGGGGAATGTGGCGTACCCCTTTATTACCATTACTCCCGGGTTCACTCTGACCTGGAGTGGTAGTACCTGTTAGGGTCCCATCTATGGGTTAAATAGAAGAAAATGAGTTAACAAAAATGTGTTTAAAAAACAAAATTTCTTTGGCATGAAATGACCCAACAAAGGTTGACATGCTGTAATATCTAACCAAAATAATTATTTTGTTTCAAAAACAAAATTACAACTGATAACCTAATAAATGGAAAAAAGACAAAACAAATTGCAACAAAATTTGAGAAATAATTGTTATCTTGTTTGGATAGCAATTTTAATTTCATTCTAAAATATAAATGTTCTAAAGTGTCTAATGTTTAAAGACTGTGTCTACTTCCTCTTAGACAATATTGATTATTAGACAATTATGAAAATATACATAACTAAACAAAATACAATGTACTTTTAAGTATTTAATGTTAACAAACAAGAAAACATATAAATGATTCTTTGTATTCTTATTTGTTTTGCTGAGGTTTGTGTCTATAAAACTTGAAATATTAATAAAATTACAGCAATTTATAGTCAATCGATTGTTGATTATATACAATTTTAGCTGCGTTGTTGGCTGGGTCTATAGCATACACCAACTGCACTTCTGAAGAAGAGTAAGACCCACCCCCAATGGGGCCACTTGTTGACTGTGGGGATGTGACCTGGAAAATCTGAAGAAAAGATTGTGGTAGCTGAGTGGTCTGTAACCTGGGTACTCTGTGGTCCCGTGACATGAAACACACCACTTTGACCTTTACTTGGGTTTGACAAGCGGTCGGTGAGGCCTCATCCGAGTCATGACTCCTGGATGTCCACCTGCTGTCCATTTTTGTACGCCTTAGGTGGGATTGGTTTCTCTGGTTTCTAGTACTTCTGTGACATATGTAGCAGCCCTGAGAAGGGCTAACTACCCATTTCCAGCTAGGTTCACTGGCGAGCACTTGAACGGTTTTTTTTCATGGTACCAGCGGGATTTGAACCTGGAATGCGCAGTCTGGCACTTGCTTGAATTGGATAAATTAAGTGTTTTGAAGTTGACCTTTGTTCCTCCTAGACCAAATTCAACTTAATGCCTTCTTGACCTCCAACAAAGCCTCTGCTGCATCTCCCATGGCCCTCAAGATTCCAGTCCTGCTTCTTCCTCTTCTTTTTATAATCATCTGTATGTAAATTTTATTTCATCCGTTAATTTCTTAAAAGTACACAGCCATAAGTCAAAGAAGAGGAGAGTTCTGATTAAATTAAGAGATAAACTCTATTTATCTTCAGGTTTTTCTTCAGAGAAGAAATTCTTTTTAGTGATAACAACACTTGTAAATAAGTAAAGAATACAATGAATATATTAATACAGACATTTAAAAATAGCAGACATTTTTCTTTTTAAAAAAAATATCTAAATTAGAAGAAAATAAAAACAATAATTAAATACAAAACATTTTTAGGTTTTGCTTTAAAACCTTTAACAAATTAATAAAATATTTACGATATCTTGTTTCAAAGTTTTGTCTTGGTGAATAAAGCGCATGTGTGTGTGTGTGTGTGTGTGTTGGTGAAGGTGGGGAAGATGAAAGAATTTAAAGATAATTTTTAAAATCACAAAAAATCAAAATAAAACAAAAAATGCAATTGATAAATCATTTAACTTCTTTATTTCATTCAGCTAAATAAGTTACAAAACATAGATTAATTAAATACAAGTCCAGAAAAATGAGGCACCCAGTGAGAATCAAACTCACTAAACAGGATCTGTTATTTTAGCTCTTTAATCATTGCACCATGTGAGTCTCCCATTCACCTAGTACTGGTAAAAAGGTCTATATGTTACCAAAAGCATAGGGCACTCAGTGAGAATCAAACTCACTAAACATGATCTGTTAGACTAGCTCTTTAATCATTGAGCCCATTCAGCTAATACTGGTAAAAAAAAGTTCTGTATGTTGCCAGAAGCATAGGGCACTCAGTGAGAATCAAACTCACTAAACATGATCTGTTAGACTAGCTCTTTAATCATTGAGCCCATTCAGCTAATACTGGTAAAAAAAGTTCTGTATCTTCCCAGAAGCATAGGGCACTCAGTGAGAATCAAAACTCACTAAACATGAATATTAAACCTGACTAATCATTGCACCATTTGAGCTTCCCATTCAGTTAATACTGGTAAAAAAATTCTGTATGTACTCATTTAAAATTGGCACTAAAGAAATATATAAATTCCTAATAATAAAGAAAATGAAAAAAAAAGCCCCCCCCCCACGCTAACCCTGCAAAAACAAAACAAATATCACTTTGAGTGAGAGATTGAGAGAGAGAGAGAGAGATTGAGAGAGAGAGTTTGAAAAAAGATACCATTGTAGCATGATTGTCTACCATACCTGAGGATATGCTTGCTACTTCTCTAATAACTTCTCTAATAACTCTACCCGTGGCTGTTTTGTGCGTAGTAGTTTCACTTGTGTTGATATTGAGTCAGCAGTTTTAGTGAACATTAAGATGGGGAGATTTTCTAAACAATCAAAGATTATCATTTCTTTCTTTTATAATAGTTATAATGTTCTTTCAGGTTAGCAAGAGTTTTTTTTTAAAGCTAAATCTTCATTCACAGATTTTCAGTTTTAAAACACCCAGACTCTATAGTACTCTTTTTACTTTAATAAAATTCTGTCTTAGACATTTGAATTTAAAATGTCTGACATAATATGTCCCATGACTGGAAGGTAATATAATTCTTCCTACTTTTAAGATATAATTGTATTACTAAAATTCTCATTATGCACACATATATATATATATATATATATATATATATGGGAGTAAAATGAGGAAATCAAACCAACATCCATCATCTTTTTAACAACATAAATCTTTTTTCCTTTACTTGTTTCATATTGTCCAGAAGAAGGTTTCTATATAAACCGAACATTGACACTACGACCAATAATAAAATTCCATCTAGTGTAACATCCCATATTTGTCTACATTTCTCTCTCTCTCTCTCTCTCTCTCTCTATATCTCTATATATATATATATATCTCTCTATATATATATATATCTATATATATATATATATATATATATATATATATATATATATATATATTAAAATAGACAGGAGAAAGAGAAAAAGATACATAGACATCTGCCTGTACACATTCTATATGTGTAATCTTTAATAATTACACACACACACACATATATATATAAATGCTTTTTCACCTTGGCATATGCATGATATATATACATACATTCACATATATGTACATACACATACAAACTCCCTGATATTTGTTTTTGTGTTTATTGTATTTATTAATATAAGCAGACATAAACAAGAATAAAACAGTTAAATAAACACAAAATATTTTTTAGGGAATAGATTAGTCTGTCTGCAAATGACCATGAAACACAAGGTAACAGATATATCCATGTGAATAGATATATATATTCTTATTTATATTTTTCTGCTCTATCACAGACATTGAGCACTTTACCATAAAAATACATCAACTATTCTCTCTCTCTATATATATATACACAGAGAGAGAGAGAGAGAGAGAGAGAATAGTTGATGTCTTATTCTAGTAAATAAAGGATAGATTCTCTCGCTGTCTGGTTGATACCACTTTAGCCCACCTTGACGACTTTATATATACATACATGTATATATACAAATGTATATACATATATAATCACACACAACTATATCAAAACAATCTGAATTTTTTTATCTGAGTTACTTCAGTACATAAAAAATGTCAAATTGTAGGGAGATTATAGTTAGCATTAAAATGATCTTAAAGAATAAAGAAATTTCAAGCCTATTTTCATCCTTTCTTTAAAAAAATAATACCATTCATTCATTTTCTAAATATCAAACTGAGTTCATCATTTGTCACATTGTCATACAACATTATTAAAAATCTACAGAACTAGTTTAGCAATTCTGACTGAAAATGAGGCCAATACTTAAATGATTTTAATGATTACATTGTTGTACTTATAAAATATCAAAGCTCTGATTTTTTTGATTTTTTATGTTTAATATTTTCTGAATGTCAAACGAAAGGAAAAATTATGCTAAGGAAACAATTGATATGATAAATACAAAATAAAAATCAGATTGATATGCAATTAAACAAAGAAGACCAACCTAAGATTTTAACTCTTTTATTCTCCTTATTCATGATTTTATTTTTTAGTCTAGAGTCCTGTTGATAGTCTCGGCCAGAGTCCTGTTGACGGTCTCGATCAGGCCCTGTTGACGGTCTCGATCAGGGCCCTGTTGACGTCTCGATCAGGGCTCTGTTGACGGTCTCGACCAGGGTCCTGTTTATGGTTTTGTTATATTCCGTTCACTTATATGGTAGCAGAAATAAATCTCTACTAAAAATCCAGATTTTTGTATCTATCTTTGATCACAAATAAAAAAAAAAAGTAATGAATTATTTTCAGCTGAAATCTTGAATTAGCTTTCACTCATTTTGTATTTCTGTTAATTTTTACATTGTTTTCGAATTGATTTTAGTAAACAGCATTAAGTCTAAAAGATAATAATCCATACATTTGGATTTGATACGATATTGATATTAGATCAATTAAATAGAGTTCATTAACTTAAAACAAATTTAGAAAAAAAAAAGTGTTAATTTATAAACTAAAAAAAAAAAACCCAAAGAAAATCAATTCTAAAATTCAATTTGATTCAGAAAGCTGATTCCATTAAATTATGAAAAATCAAATGAATCAATAAGAAGAATTGTTAGAATAAACGAGAAAAGAATTGAAAGTTTTGTGTAAATATTTACAATATCAATTTCACAAATGAAAGCAAAGCAAATGTGTTTGAAAACTCAGTCACCATTTTCATCTTTTTTTCTCTTTTTTTTTTTGTTGTTGTTTTTCTGTTTTTTTTTTCTTTCTTTTTTCTTCTTCTTTTTTTTTCCTTTTTTTGTTTCCTTTAATTTTAATTTTCTCGTTTCTCTTTGTTTTTTTTTTTTTTAATGATGACATTTGTTTATTGACTTCTTTCTCAACTCATTTTCAGAAAAACGAACTCGTTGCCAAAATCTATAAAAAGGTCTCTGAAAAGTTTACGCATTGATTTCTTTGTATTTAGATACTTCTTTCTTTTTTTCTTTTCTAAAGTGATGTTGCTATTATTGCAGCCCAATTCTTTCTCTTTCTGTTAGGATATGAATCCAAGTTGAATATTTTACAAGTACTTTAAATATACACCTCATATACTACATTTGGGGCACTGGAGGGTGTTGTCAGTGATGTAATTACTTAGGTCCTTGGGGAGTTTGGGGTCTTTCAACATGTCAGTGATGTAATTACTTGGGTCCTTGGGGAGTTTTGGGTCTTTCAACATCATACTCTCTTTACCAGACCAGCCCTATTGTAACACTAGAAGACACTGACTGCTTTTGATTTTGGGTGAGTATAGACCACTCTACTGAGTTGATATAGCTGAAATGGATAAATAGTGACTGTATAGAAAAAATATAATATTTTTCTGTATTTTTGCGATGATACTTGATGTGAATAACTTTGATTTTTTAGACTGTTGTCCTCATCTTTATTGTGGTATTTATAAACACAATGTTTTGGGCACTGTATCTACTGGATTTCCTCAAGTGTTCCCTGTGTATCTGAGTATAGTAATGATCCAATTTTACGCCTCAAGTTTTACAGGAAATGCCAATAAACATTTTTTTTCTAAATAATCATGATTTTTTTCATGAGACAGGTCAGAATGATAGGCATGCAAAAACAATGTCATTTTTTTTTTAATGAGATCTTCAAAAATTCTTTGACGCTTGTTGGATCAACTGTCAAACTATTGAAAATGGTTTCTCTGGTTGGATCATTACTATACTCAGATACACAGGGACCATCTGAGAAAGGCTGGAGGATACAGCGACCAAAATATTGTGTTTATAAATACCACAAACAATGGTGTCTGTAAGAAATACCTCACACATTTTCAACATCTCATGTGCCAATTATGTCTTGACTTTTGATTTTGCGTGTACCAATCGTGTCATAAACTTTCAAAATTAACAGTAAATCAATAATCGGTTTGTCCATACATATTTCTAACTCTAGTCATTTAAAAACATCTATCACCGTTTGAACAAAAAATTTCTTTTTCTTTTCTATTATATTGTTCTGAGGAGGGTTTGACATAGACTGAAACATTTAAGAGTTGATATCAACATCAAAATAAATTCATCTATTTTGGAACACTCCTGGAGAAGTAAGCATGAACTCATAAGCGACTTCCTTCTCTGGAAACCAGCACATGGACATACTAGTGCGGGTTGTCCAGCAAAGCCCTACATAGACCAGCTCTATGTAGATACTGCATGCTGTGCAGAGGACCTCCCAGGGTCAATGAATGATAGGGATGGTTGGTGAGAGATTGTCAGATATCTTAGCCGCTGGCATGACATGATGATGATGATGATTTTGGAACACTTTGTTTTTCTAATTTCGATATATCACAATAAAAATGGAAAGTAGGAAGCGTAATGGTTAAAGTCATGGGAAATGGACTTGTCGACCCAAGTTCAAATCCTAGACGTGGTAATTGCATTTCACTTAGTGCTAATACCTTTGGGAAAGGTATGAATTCTACTCTCCCTCCAGCTATGGGTAAATAGTAGGGCAGACTGGGCTCTTTAACCTTGGTTAGGCAACTGGTCTAGAAGGAAAACTCTGAATTGAAACCTGTTAAATATATACATATACCACAATAAAGGGTCCGCAGAGTTCGTCCCGGCCTTCCTGCCTCAAAAACCACTAGCTGGTAGCTGCTGAAAAAAAAACACCAGTTACAATTGAAGTCTGTAGCCAAAGTGGTGTCATTTAAAAAATAAAAAAAAATAACCAACTTAGGGCGTTTTTCCCGAAAACCCAACCGTAAACCCCCCCTAGTTAAAATTAAGTTTTATTACAAAATTTGTGGGTTCGGTTTTTTTCTGGGTCACCCTGTATACAGAGCCAAAATTATTTATTTATTTTCCCATTAAACTAACCCTAAACCCCAACCCCAACCGTAGTTTTTTTTCAAGTGACACCGCTTCGGCTACAGACTTCAATTGTAGCTGGTGTTTTTTTCCAGCAGCCACCGCCTAGCAGTTTTTGAGGCAGGAGGCCGGGACGGAACTCCGTGAAATACCCCAATAAAGATAAGGACAACAGCCTGAAAAATTCTTAAACTAAAAATATAAACTCTGAAAGGTTTGCTGCTGTCAAAGATAGAAGGTCAATGAGGATTGTATAAAAAGATCTTACTGGTCTGGCGTGTGTGTGTGTGTGTTGAAAATGATGGAGTTACTGGCAAGAAGGGTTTTTTTTGTTTTGTTTTTGTTTTGTTTTTCTGAGAAAGAGAGAGAGAGAGAGAGAGAGGGGGGGGTTATAAAAAGCAGGAAAGTTTTTGAAATTCATATTGCATTAGTGATGTGAGGGATGGGCATCATGCAACAATCTATGGAAATGGTTAGAAAAGGATTGTATCATGGCATTTGTACATTTGTTTTTATATGTCATTCTAGATTCAAGAAACATCTCTCACTAAAAGCAGTATTGGCTATGGACACTAGAGGAAAAAAACAAAACAACTTTCAAGGCACATTATGTTTCAGCTCTTAAAACAATATTTAGACACTAACAGGACCTGTGGATATACCACAGTAAGATAATTTAATTATTACAACGTTAGATATTTTAAGAGCTATTGCTAAATAGTTCAATATGTAGGTAAGTAAAATCATCAGGGGGCGTAGAGTCGGTATCAGCCATACTCAAGGAGTCTATCTTCTTTTCACTAGCGCTAGACCAAGGAGATTGTTTTTTAGTGTCTGAGAGTGCCACACCTACCGTCAGCTCCTCACTTTACTGTACAGATCTCCTGTGCTACTCCTACACTGAGTTGGCAAGGGCGGTATCAAACTAGGAATCTTGAGGTTCCAAGTCGAACACTCTACCGACTGAGCTAACCAGCCCTTATGTAAAAAGTATAATAATCTTGATTTAACTTAATTTAAATTTATAATAATTCCCCCCCCCACCCCCCATATTTCAAGATTTTTTTTGACTTTTTGTGATGTCTTAAAAGTATTCCAACTTTAGAAATTATTTGAAGAAAATTTCTTCACTCTCTGTAATCCACTTCCAATGTGTTCTTTGAATTCCTTAATTCTGAATTGAAAGTAAAATGAAAGACTAAATAACAAATAGCAGGACCTGTGGATATACCCCAATATGATAATTTAATTATAACAACATTTGATATGTTTACTTAAGATATTGTTTAAAGATATTGCTAAAATTCTGTGGTGAGAGAAATCATGCACATGGTAGCTCAAAGCATGCACGAATATGTCTGGCATGCAAAATGAGATCGGGGGGGGGGTGTAATGGGTAATTAGGGAGATTGAACTCACATCCTACCGATCATGAGTCGTAGCTTGATGTCGGACTACCTTTTTGGTGCGCATGTAAATTACTACACTGTGCGATTGGCTCGATTGTGGATTTAAGTATGATTATTTAAGGCCTGCCTTAATACATCCTCCTGTGGAATCCAGCACATGGACACGCCAGTGTGGGCCAGCCAGCAAAGGCATACATTGATGAGCTCGATGCTGCGTAGAGGACCTTTGTGATAGGGACGGATGGAAAGAGATTGTCATGGAAATCCATGCTGATAGTGTGAACTGATGATGATTATTGGTTGATTTATAGATTTTAATTTAGTCTTTTTTTAAATGTTCTAATTGAAAGTTGATGTTTAGATGAGAAGTTTTGATTGTTAAAGTAGTTCTTCTATGTTTCTAGTCATATTGCATTTACACAGCTAGAATAGAGAGAGAGAGAGAGAATAGACAATTGTGAGTGAGAGAGAGAGAGAGAGAGAGAATAGACAATTGTGAGTGAGAGGGGAGAGAGAGAGAGAGAGAGAGAGAGAATAGACAATTGTGAGTGAGAGGGGAGAGAGAGAATAGACAATTGTGAGTGAGAGGGGAGAGAGAGAATAGACAAGAGTGAGAGAGAGAGAGAGAGAAGAGAGAGAGAAAATACAGAAGAAAGTGGAGAGAGAGAGAGAGAGAGAGATAGAAAAGAAAGAAAAACATAGAAGTAGAGAAAGAGAAAGGGAGAAGCCAGAATTAGAGACAGAAGAGAGAAATTAGGGAGAGCTGAGAGAGAGGAGGGGGACAAAAGAGACGGTGAGATAAAGAAAGAAAAAAGCTGAAATAGATTCAAAGAAAGAAGTGAAAAGAACAGAATAAAATGAGAGAGAGAGAGAGAGAGAAAAGAAGAGTTTAAGTGGAAGAAATAGAGAAGAGAAAATAGAGAAGATGGAATAAAATAGATAGAATTGCTGTTGGCCAATTGTGCAGATACCTTTTTTTGTTTATCTCTGCCAGGTGAATAGAATTGAGTGAAAAAAATAAAAAAAACATTTTTTAGTTAAAATCATTTAAAAAAACTTAAAGTTTAAACTTGAATTGTCAGACATGTTAGTATCATTTAGTTTTTCCTTTTTTTTATGTCTACAAATTTGAAACTAATTCTCCAGTCAAGTGATTATCTCTGAATAATCTCTCTCTCAGTTCTCTCTCTGTCTCTGGTTCAATTTATTCTGATATTTTGGGTGAACATTCACCCTTTGTCAAGGTATAAAGACTGTGTGGGGGAAAGTGAAATCCAGTATATGTGAGGGGAAAAAAATATATATATATATTTGTGTGTGAGTGTATAGTGCATTATAGAAATGAACTGTTCACCATTACCAAAACAGTTTTGATCTAATCATTTGATAAAAGAATTCAGAAATAAAGAATTATTTCTCCTTCTGGTGGTTTGTACGTTTTTTTTGTTTTTTGTTTGTTTTTTGTTCCTCTCATTTAATTTTCCTAACATTCTATTCTATTTCTTTCCATTGTTTTTTTCTTCTGTTATCCAAAATCTTGTGAAGAGGGTTGCAATTATTTTCAAATTCTCCTGGGACAATATAACACCTTTTAATTGTCCATGAGGGTGATGTCACCACAGACATAGCCACCCTCTCTTCACAATAACCACGGATTCTGGTAGAGAAAAGTTGCCAAGGAGTCTACTTGGTGTTTTATATTGTTCTATAGGCCAACATAAATAGGATTGGTTGTTTTGTTTTATATTAACTTTTTCAATTCATTCAATGCTGAATCAGGTAATGTTGATATCAGGTTGCTTACAGTACCTGCTGTTGATTAACTGGTCACCCATATTAAGTATAGAACAGACTCATTGTTAAAATCAATCAATCAATTAATTAATTAATCTTTTAATCAAATTGTAAACAGGAAAGTTTGTATGATCAGGTGTTAGATGACAGAATGACAAGCAAAAAGAGAACTGCATGGCCACCCAAGGGAGGCTGTTAAGTTGGTTGGATTTTACAGCATGTCAACCCTTAACTTATTTTATCCTGAAGATATTATTGAAGTCAGTCAGTCAGTATACTGTTGGTTTGAACAACAGCAACTAGCTAAGCACAACTGAAGCAATGCCCAAGACAGTTGGTATTTATGGAAATCAAGAATAGTCCATTCATGTATTTGGGTGATTCCATTCCTTGAGTCCTGATTGGCTGCTTGGTTTCTATGATATTATGAGGCTTCATAAATACCCTGGCATTCTGCAGTAGGATTGCAACAAGATAGATTCATATTCAGTTATGACTACTTGTTGCTTTGTCTTACCAATTCGATAGTAATTGGAACGAATATGATTATTCTACAGATATCTTCTTTTATTCATTCTTGTTAGGTATTCAATTCTTTTTCAAACTCAAATTTTTTTAAATACATTTTTTGTAAACTCATTTTTGTATCTATTTAACCAAAAAATAAGACCTTAACAGGTCCAACCACGCCTGTCCAGGGTGGAGCTGAGAGTAATGGCAAAGTTAAAAAATCAGAACTTCACCATCAGATGCAGTTTAACATGATACTCAAGAAACAAAGACCCTCAACTACTGCCTTCTAGCACATATATGACAAAAGGGGTTGGAGTTTGCCATAAGAACAATAGGGGCAATCATATAGGTGCTAGGGATTGACTAGCTGCTTGATTGGATGGGGTCTCTGCTACTGCCCTTCAAGCCTAAGTAAGAGCCAAAGTAGATTGTTGCATGTCATGGACTGCTCAGCAATGAGGATTCCGTCCTTAAGCATTATAGGTTGCCACCCACTGCCAACAGGTGGCCCAGCCCTATTTGGAGAGTTTTACCTTTCTGCAGAAGTGTAGTCATTGAGTTCTACAGCCCTAGCTGACAGGGCTACTAAAATACCTACCTAAAGAAATTCTGGTATTATATAAGATTTTTTATTAAAGGTACATACACAAATAAAAGAAAGTTCTTTTCTACATTAAGAGAGCAGTAACCTTTTTATATATATATATATATATATATATATATATATATATATGGGGGTGTGTGGTGTAATGGTTAGAGTTGTAGGAAATGAACTCAGTCGACCTGAGTTCAAATCCTAGAAGTGGCTGTTCGCATTTAACATAATGCTAATACCCTTAGGAAAGGTATGAATCCATATATCCAGCTATGGGTAAATAGTAGGGCAGACTGGGCTCTTTAACCTTGGATAGATAACCAGTCTAGTAGAAGGAAAACTCTGAATTGAAACCTGTTAAACTCTGCATAAGAAATTGACCTTGTGTCGCATCCTGCTCGTGTAGAGAGATTGGTAAATATATATTCCTGCTGTATATGTGTGTGTCTGAGATTTAAAAAAAAGGCTGTTGGTTGTAACTAAAATAGGTACCTTGAGAAGTTGGTATTATATAACATTTTTATTGAAGGTACACACATGCATAAAGGAAAGGTGTTTTCCACATTAAGAGAGCAATACATTTATATATATATATATATTCCTCTGTGTGTGTGTGTGACTAAGATAAAAGAAGCTGTATGAATGAACGCAGACTGTTATGTCTCCAGGGAATCTAAACAAATGCACTAGTTGTTCTATTCTGTTATCAATAGAAAGTTGGACTAGTCATTAATAGCGAGGGGAAAAGAAGACAAAAAAAATTCCGAAAATGTGCAACACACTGGGAGAAAGAAAAAAAAAAGAGGAAAATTGGTGAAAGATGGAATAGAATGGACAACACACAGGAAAATTGCATGTAAAACTTGTGTTTATGACCTTGCTGCTATTATTACATTGTCTTCTTTCAGTGTTTGTTGATATATATATATATATATATCCCACCCCACTCAATGTTGTGTGATTACACACTTCAAGGTTAGCAGCATTATTTATCTTGATTTCTAGGCTTAGATGAGGAGGGGGTTGGGGGGGGTCTTCTTTTTTTGTGTTTTTTTTCCATTCTATCTGTTTTCTTTGCTTCCATTTTTTTTGGTTTGTTCTTTTTGTATTCTATCTCTTTACCTTTTCTATGTTGTTGTTTTTGTTTTTATTGGAAATGTTCCTCACCCCCCCTCATCTCTTTATTCACCTCCCCTTCTCTTTTGTTTGCCTGATGTTCCTCCATCTCTCACTCACCACATCCATCCCTTTCTTTTTTGGTTATAAACTTGATGACTGCTTTTGATAAAGAAAACAAAAATTACATTTAATGACAGCAAGTCTTTATTAATAACATTCTTCTTAGCCCCCCCCCCTTTACCCCCCATTTTAAGAGATCCTTTTTTTTTTTTAAACTTAGCACACAATGCAGTATTATCTCCATATCAGTAGGTAGTTATAATACAACACAGAACAGAACACAAGTTTCTTTTAATGTTAAGTTCAGATAAGATTAATGTATATTATCTGAACTAGTACAAAATAAAAAAAAACACACTCCGGGCGATGTAAAAATAGATTTTTGAAACATATTGCCTGAGGGGTGGGAGTAAAAAATTCAATGTCAGTGAGTTTGTACCCTAAATAAGTAAAATCATCAAATTTATTAAAGGATTAAAAATAAAACAATTTGAAATGTAAACTTTAAATATGTATTAAAATAAAACAAACTATATATAGATATATAATACCGGTCATGTATTTATTAAAACTTGTTTTAAAAAAACAATGAGGACTGTCTAATGTTGCATGTTCAAATTTTGAGTGTATTTATTCTGTTATGACGATTTTGGGTAATGTGATGTAAGCAGTGACGTAATTTTTGTTACAGATAAAAAACGGAAGCGAATCTCCATTATTAATAGATGAACGCATAGATGCACTCATAAAGAGAGGGATTACCTTTGTTTATATTTATTTACCATGACCCACCCCCCACTCTGCTAAAGGTAGAATCCGATACAAGGTCAAATTTTAAGCGAAGATCTTCATGTTGTATCAATGCACAATTGTTGGTGGTGACAAAAATAGCTCAACTCTGTCAGCATTTCCTCTTTGGGATGCTTCAGATGTTGGGGAAATAAATCCAAAACTTACCCCCATTTAGATGAGAGGGGTAGGTGTTCCCTGGAGGAGAGCTCCCTGAATCTGAGTTCATTGATTGTCCTTTGGAATATACATAATCACCAATCCTTCCACATGAGCAGAATGTGGCCCAAGTTTAATTTCTTAAGCGGAGCTCAAAAGGTTTGAATTTAGTTTTCCTTCTCCTAAACTGGTTACCTAGCCACGGTTAAAGAGCCCAGTCTTCACTACTATTTATCCGTAGTTGGAGGGAGAGTAGTTGGATGCATACCTTTCCCAAAGGTAAGACATTAATTCTGGATTTTAAAAGTCCGTGGTTGTAGCTGGAAGGAAAAGTCATGAGGGAGTTTGATCCACATTGCAGCTGTCCTAGAAAAAAAAAACTTTAGAATGAAATGTGTATCTGGCGTTGGAGAAAATTTTGAAAGAATGGATGCTGCTCGTAAGAGAGAATAGATGGAAACTCTCAAATAAATGGAACCAATAAATGGATCTGATTGTAACATCTTCAAGATGAAATGCATTGAATGGAAGAGCAGTTAAAAAATGTAGTTGGGAAAAAGTCAGTATTAGCCAATCAGCGAGGGAGTCTATCCCTTTTTCAATAGCACTAGACCAAGGAGATTGTTTTTGCATGAGGTGGAGTGCCACACCTACCATCAGCTCCTTACTTTACTGTACAGAACACTGTGCTACTCATATGCTGAGATGGCGGGGACTGGTATCGAACTAGGAACCTTGTGGTTTCTAGCTGAATGCTCTATCGACTGAGCTAAATCTTTTCTTTCTAACTCACCATTGTTTATTCAAGGGAAAGGGCAAAGGCTCATAAAAGGTTTGCTCTATTATGAGTTGCCAGAATGACATTATAAACAACAAAGGACTTGCTTTTATGATTTCAGTTTTTAATTCACAGTTTTGCTTCTCCTAGACTGATGGGTATTGTAAAGTACAGAAGTTATATTACTGAAAATGATGTACAGGAGTTTCTACCACTGACTGATGGTTAGGAAGTTAGTTCAGCAACCCATACTTAAAGGGTTTAATTTTGAGTGCTCAATATATTTGACTTGTGCCAGTCTTAGCTAAGTGTAGTGAATATATGCAACAAAAGTTGTTTATGTGATTTATCATCCTAATAGGTTTTTTTTTTGTATTATATATTCATGTGAGTGGAGGCACATGATGTAATGGTTAAAGTCATTGTAAATGGACTTGACGACCCAAGTTCAAATCCTGGACAAAACTGTTTGCATTTCACATACCACTACCATTGGGAAAGGCATACATCCAAACACCCTCTCTTCAGTTATGGGTAAATAGTAGGGCAGAATAGGCTCTTTAACTGTGGCTAGGTAACCAGTCTAAAAGGAAAACTCTGAATTGAAACCTGTTGAACTCTGCTTAAGAAATTGACCTTGTCTCACATCCTGCTCGTGCGGAGGGGTTGGTAAATATGAATATTCATGCTAAGTAAAGCATTAAAGGAGAGAAAAGAGAAAGGTGAAGAAAAGGCTGTTCAGATGAGGATAACATTGTGCCACTAACTATTTCAGCAGTGTGATAGAAATAAATGATAG
Source organism: Doryteuthis pealeii (assembly GCA_023376005.1). Classification (NCBI taxonomy): domain Eukaryota; kingdom Metazoa; phylum Mollusca; class Cephalopoda; order Myopsida; family Loliginidae; genus Doryteuthis; species Doryteuthis pealeii. The sequence goes on from CM042154.1 coordinate 92,447,935, forward strand.
AAAAATAAGGAAGGATGTGTTTATGAAGAACATATTTCCCCTACAAGAAAGTTGAACTTGTCCAACAAAACATAATATAGACTACATGAGTGTATTAGTTTAGTAGTAGCTAGTCTTGTAACAGTGATTTAATTACTGTTGTTGAAGAGCTGCGCATTGGGCTCTATCTTATTTATATCTTTTGTACCAAATTATAATAATGCTATGTTAACCCTTTTCTTCTGGATTTGATAACTCAGACACAACATATACAAAGCAATTTTTTTTCTAAATGTCTTTTTGGCAAAGTGCTTTTTCTTCAGAAGTCCTTAACAATGAGAAGACCGTTGATGCAAGAAGGTGAAATATCACAAACAAGCTTATGGTAGCAAAAGAAAAACTGACGAGAAAATTTGGATTAATTTTGTTTATTTAAACAATAAACAAAAGCTGGAAATGTTGAGATGATAATTCTTTTCGCTTGGTGAAATGAGGGCCGACGTGGGGTTGAAAATCTGTTTCTTTGTCGGCTGGTTCAGGTGTGGGGTTGGAAGTCTGTTCTTGGCTGACGACTTGGTTCTGTGTGACGTGGGGATGTGGTGTGGGTCAGAGGTCGATAGCCCTTTTGATATTGCCCTGTTAGGAGCAACATTATGTGCCAACGCCGATAGTCAACTGCCTTATCGACTTTAAGTGAGCTGTTTTTATAATTGTCAGTAGGCACGGGAAATGCTTTGAAAGGTTTTGAGGGAAAATTTATGATTGGTTGAAAAACATTAAATAGGGAATATTTTTAATTGTTTATAAAATTTGTTTTTCACCCAAAAGCCTGCGTGGAGCCTATGCGTAGAACACTTGTTTTGTTCATTTCGTTTAGAGCTACTGTCGGGTCAACACCCGTTTGATGTTACATTTCTTAGTAATTTAGGTTCTGTTCTGAAGTATTTTGTTTTTCTTTTTAATTTGTTTTGTTTGTGAGTGGATGTATTGGGTTAGTAAAAATTGTGAATTGAGAGAGATATTTATTTCTGTTATAACAAAGGGAAAAGGAATTACTTGTATTCAGTTATGGGTAAATAATAGGGTAAACAGGACTCTTTAGTCTTGCTTAAGGCAACTAGTCTAGAAGGAAAATTCTGAATTCAAACCAGCAATTTATCACTTAAAAATTGACCTTGTCCATGGTGGAGGGGTTGGGTAAGTAGATAATTGTATTCTAGTCATGAGCAAAAGAATGTTGGTGTTCAGAGTGTGGCTTGTAGTAGTTCTTATTAGTGATGTTATAATTTTTTTTTTGGGGGGGGCATGCATCCTTTGTTGTGTTAGTCATAAATAGACCCATAATTGGGGATGATATTCTATGAGTGTATGTGAAGTGGTATGACCATTATGTGGCTCTCTTCCATGGTGTAGAGGACTCCTTAGCTTGTTAAAGGATAGACAGGGTTTCTCCTATTGCTGTGATTCCTAACTCTTTTAGCATGGCCCGATACATTATTTGAAGGTTTTCTTTTTTTTTCTCAGTTTTTCACTTGCAAATGTTGCAGCATAGCTTTTGGCTGAATTGGCAAAGATTCCCACTTTGATGAGGTATCTTTCCCAATTTTCAGGTTCCATTGTTGTTTGCAGTGCCATGTAGATTTTCATATTTAAGAGCAGATTTAACTTGTACGAATTTCTTCACATGGTACATGTCTACAATGGAACAGGAATGTAAGTGAGAGTATGTGTTGGTGTGTCAGGATCCATAATATTTGGTGGTTGGGGGTGGGGGTCTTAATAACTATTAGAGAGAGTCCTTATGCTGTATATTGAAGTGTATAGAATTAATAACATGACTGGAGTTTTAAACTCACTGTCACAGTTCAGCACATTTGCCACTACACCATGAGGACGCCCCCTTTTTTAATTGATTCATTTTAGAATTATAAACATTAATAACAAATGTGACAAATTAGAATGTATCAGGTTTTATAATTTAACTAAATAGTTATTGATTTTGTTGTTAGGAAAGAGTTATCTCCCCTAACAAACTATTGACTCTTCACTGAAAAAAGTGTAGTATCAGACTACAATGAACACATCACTTGTTGACAGTTAATTGTTTATCCAAACTCATCCTGTTGTATTCCTGATCAGTGAGAAAATAAAAATGGATATTGTATTTTAAAACATGTGTTCAATTAGACACATATACCCTAGTGGATAAAGGAGTTAGGTTCTAAGACAGTTATCGCTAGACTACAGGTTCAATCCTGGTCAGGGACAGCAGTAACATAGAATAATAATTAACACAGCTTAACACCTGTACCCTAGCTATGGTTAGCGGAGTGAGAACAGGATACACCCATGGACTGAATAAAGGGTTGGGTTGAATCTTCTGTGATGGCTCCTGATTACAACAAGAAGTTTACCGAGTCTGAAGAAGAAATAGCTGAAGAAGGCCAGAGGGCACATGGGCTGAAACATTGTACAAATAACAATGAATATGAGGACAATAGTCCAAATAATACAAATAATAGTAATATTTAACTGCTTTGTTATATTTTGTTATTCCTAACATCTTAGGAATTGATTATGATTTTCTGCTTGAAGTGAAGATTTGTGATGTATTTAAATTAAAGTCTCTATTTATATAGATTGTCTCTTAAAAAACTTTTCAAATTTTAATTAAAGTCTTTTAATATTATAATTATATATTAATTAACCATTAGACAATTAATTTTACTCTCAGTTAATGAAACAAGAAACTGTATTCTGTTTCTTTATTGTTTCAGTTTTTTTTTATTCTTAGTTGTTTAATTAAATGATTGTTTATGAAGTAAAATGTTTTTGGCACAAAAATTTGTAAAGTGAATAGAAGTTAAAAAAACAAGAAAACTGCATAGAGGGATTTAATAAATGTTTATTTTAGTTAAAAGATATATTACCTGCCTGAGAGATTTCATTGTTAGTGCACTAAAGTGACCTTTGATGATATTTCTGATTATGGTAACTACTAGTTTTTGTTGGATTGTTAAAAGATCTCATTTGTTTTCAGGTTTGTTTTTTCCTTTAATGGCATATCAACCTTTGTGGGTTATTTAATGCTAAAGCAATCCCTGTAGAAGAACAGTAATGGTACTATTTAACCTATAGCTGGGTATTATGTTACATTATGAAAAATGATTATATTATGAAAATACTCTCCATGCAAGATTGAACAATTGCAACACTGTTCATTCAAATTTCTTCATTTGCAGCATTCCCTATATTCACCAAATCTAATTTTATACAATGTTTCATTGTTTCCTTAATTGAAAATTGATCTCAAAGATTAAATTTGATGATGTGACATTACTACTGCTACTACTTGCTGTCCATCATATCCGATGATGACACCACGCGAATCATTTTCCTCCAATTTAATCGGTCTCCGGTTGTGTCTGCCTATGGGGATATTCAAGTCCTTCATGTTTCTTTTGATGTTGTCTTTGTACCTGAGCTTTGGTCTACCGATTCTACGTGATCCCTCTCTCTCAGTTGAGAGTACAGAATCTGCTTTGGTAGTCTGTTATCCCAAAGTCTGTTTAAGTGGCCAGCCTATCTCAGGTTGCATTGGACAAGTGTTTCATGCATGCCAGGGAGTTCAGTTCTCTTCAGGATGGGCCTGTTTGAAACATGTTGCGACCACCTGACATTTAATATATTTAATATAAGAAATATAATGGCACAGATTCACTGAAGTTTCAAAAGTGCTTCAATCTATGGACAAATTCCCTGGAATAAGGATATTGAATGCCAAGTGGATGTTTTATTTGTTATTCATTTCTGAATTAACTTCAAGTTTCACTTTCACTTTCACTACTCTTTAACGACGCCTTGTATGTATAGAATATATCTAAAATTTGAAATTGTCAAATATCACTGTCAAAACCCCCACCCACACGCACTGTTGCTATGTGCAAAAATCCAGAATGGAAACCCATAAAGAAGAATGAAGTCTGGTAAGAATAACAATAATGTCTTTGACAATATCCAAAGTGTATGTAATTCAAGTCTTTGTTTAAGCGTTGGAGTCTGGAAATGATATGATTTGTGTTGTAATATAATCATGTTGGTTGCCATTCAAATGTGAACAATACAACATAGGACAATGTAAAGTGTATAATCATGTAAAGAACGACTGCGTCAAGTGTAGTTATTTACTGATGGTAATATAATTAAATCTCTTCTCTTTGTTGATTGCTTGATATTTTAACTGATGAAAACAAAAACGAAAGTGAAAGTGATTTGTGACATGGTTTCAAAGATAATTTCTCTTAATCATCTTTTTGCTTTGCCCTACTGATCCAAATTAGCTGCTACTGCTGCACAAAAATTGATAATTATTCACCAGCAAAATCAAAACTGCTTTCAGCTGCACCATCTTTTAAAATTTATTATTGTGTTATTTTTTTTTTTTTTAGAAATTTCTGTCTCCCATTTTGTTTTTAGAATGCAATTTGCACTTTGTTACTTTATCTTGGCTTAATTAGACAATAATTACCGAATGTTGTTAAACTGCATCTAGTGGATGTGTCGAGAGTGTGGAGTACCCCTTCATTATCTTTATTTCCAGATTCACTCTGACCTGGAGTGGTAGTACCTATTAAGGTATCATGTATAGGTCAAGAAGATGTTTGAAAATTGTTTGTGTTGGATAGGAATACTTGAAGCCATATAATTCTGTGTACATTATTTTTATTAGATAAGAATATTTGAAAACATAAAGCTATGTGCAAACACATAATAATTATTAATAATTAGTAATAGTTACTTGAAACCATATAATTGCATATAAATGATTAGTATTAGATATGAATACTTCATAAAATGAAACCCCCTTCATTACCATTACTCCCAGGTCCACTCTGGCCCAGAGTAGTAGTACCTGTTAAAGTCCCATCTATAAGTTAAATAAAATGAATTCTAAAAAATGTATTTAAAAAATTTGAATATGCATCAAGAATGAATACAACAAAATGTCTTTGGCATAAAATGACCCAACAAGAGTTGACATGCCATAAAATCGAACCTAAAATGAAAATATACATTTGAATTATCAGTTATTAATTTCATTTGTTATCTCCCCTTGTTAATGAGAGGACAAATTAATTGACAATCATTCAAGTAAATCAATCAATTGATTATTGAACGTGAGATGAATTACTTTTGGATTAGAAATCCAAATAATATGACAGTAATTCATTTTTGTTTGACTTTTAATATTGATTCAATAATATTGACTTTTATTTTGATTAATGATCTATAAAATGACATGAAATTTATTTTTCAAAATAATTATTTTCTCAAGATTAACTAAATAACATATGTAATCTTCATTTTATGGATTTGTCAATGCAAGTTCAAATTCTGGAAGTGGCTGTTCACATTTCACATAGCGCTAATACCCATGGGAAATGTATGCATACAACTATTCTCCCACAAGCTGACCTTGTGTCGTATCCTACTTGTACAGAGGAGTTGGTAAATATATATATATATATATATATATATATATATATATATATATATATATATTCAACATATCATCAGATTCTCTTCCATTTTCAACTTACACACACACACACACATTTTTCTTTTCTATAATGAAGCTCCCTTTTTTTAATACTCATTTTATAAAATATGCAGACTATGAAAATAGTTTGCTACATTATCTGTCATTGTTTTGACAAACAGTAGATATGTTTTCATATTGAAAAACTTAAAATGAAGATTATATATATATATATATATATATATGTGTATTCAACATACCATCAGATTCTCTTCCATTTTCAACTGACACACACATATATATATATATATATATATAATTGTCATTTTAATTGAATTTCCCATTCCCTTGTTACTCTTTTCATGAATTTACTATCTCATTCATTTGGGATTCATCAGTAAATTTGTTTGCTGGAACCGGCTCGACTGACCTAAGGTGAATGCAGTCACAGCAACAACAAACTTGTAATATAAAAAAAAGTTAAAGTCGGTGGAGTGGCTTATTGTCAGTATCAGCTAAAAGGGGAGGGAGTCTATCCCCTTTTCACTAGTGCTAGACCAAGGATATTGTTTTTGTGTCTGAGGTGGAGTGCTACACCTGACATCACTTCCCATTTACCACACAGATTCAAGCTGAGCTACTCATGTGCTGAGTTAGTAAGGGCCAGTATCAAACAGGGATACTTGTGGTTCTTATACAGATGCTCTACCGACTGAGCTAAGCCAGCCCTTTGCATGGAGTTGGTAAGAGCTGGTATCAAACAGGGAAACTTGTGGTTCCTAGTTAAATGCTCTACCTATTGAGCTAAACCAGCCCCTTTCACTGAGTTGTTGAGGGACGGCATTGAACGGGGAACCTAGAGGTTCCTTGGTGAATGCTCTACTGACTGAGCTGAACCAGCCCTTTGTGCTGAATTTGTGAGGGTTGATATTGAACAGGGAACCTTGTGGTTCTTAGGCAGATACTCTTCCAAGCTAAACCGGCCTTTTGTGCATAATCGGCAAGGGCCAGTATCAAATAGGGAACCTTGTGGTTTGTAGGTGGATGTTCCATTGACTGAACTAAACCAGCCGTTTGCACTGAGTACGTGAGGGCCAGTATTGAACAGGGAACCTTATGATTACTGGGTGGATGCTCAACTGACTGAGCTAAACCAGCCCATTGTGCTGAGTTGGTGAGGGCTGGTATCGAACAAGAAACTTGTGCTTATGTTTCCTGGGTGGATGCTCAACCGACTGAGCTTAACTGACCCTTGTGTGCTGAGTTGATAATAGCCAGTATCAAACATGAATGAAAACCTTACTTTTCCTGGGTGGATGCTCTACCGACTGAGCTAGACCGGCCTTTTAACCTTGTAATATAAAAGGTAATAATTCATTGCATGTGATTGTTTGAAAAGGAATGTCCACTTGATTATAAAAGACAAGAATTTCTTTAATAAATCCATGCATCTTCTCAACAATCCGTGCAATTTGTAATTGATCCAATATCAATAAATCTAAAACGCACATCACACAATTATGTCCAAAATGATTAATGTGCAATCAGCTCTATTAACTAATGTACATTATGTGCACATTTCTGGCTGCGTTTTTGATTTTGTGTCATCATATTTGCAGAAAAAAAATTTGCAGAATATTCTTGAATATCAGCAATTCCATGTCAAATCATCCAGATAAAATCAAAATTGTCACCCACCCCCTTCAAGGTTTCTGAAATTTTGTCCAGGTGTGAACTATGTTAACATTAGACAATCTCCAAAATTTGAACTTCCAATTCCAAAAATTAGTGGAGTTATGTTGATTTTTAGCTTTCCATATTTGGTAGGGTTGGCAAAAAATGGTGACTTTTTGTAATCTATTTTTGACTGTTAAATGAGTTCTAGAGCTTCCCTACTACTAAAAATTGGTTTATAAAAGCATTTTTGTCCAAGGAATTTTTTTTTTGATAGCATTTTTGGATTTTGGGGATTGTCTAACTTTAACATAATCCACACTTGGACAAAATTTCAGAAAAATTGAAGTGGGTGGGTGGCATGGCCTGGATGATTTGACATGGAATTACCTATATTGCTTCTATTAAATTCCTTCTTGATTCAAATTTATATTTAAAATTTCATTTTGTACATTTTTTTTAATTGAAAGTCTACAAATAAATGATATCATATACTAAGCTAAATCGGTTCTTTGCACTGACTTGGTGAGGGCCTGTATCGAACAGGGAACCTTGTGGTACCTGGGTGGATGTTCTACTGACTGAGCTAAACCAGCCCTTTGTGCTGAGTTTATGATGGTCGGTTTCAAACAGGGAATCTTGTGGTTCCTGGACAGATACTCTACCGACTGAGCTAAATTGGCTCTTTAAACTTGTAATATGAATACTTGAAACCATACAACTATGTGCAAATTATTGGTATTAAATAGGAATACTTGAAACCATACAACTATGTGCAAATTATTTGTATTAGATAGGAATACTTGAAACCATACAACTGCGTGCAAATTATTTGTATTGGATAGGAATACTTGAAACCATACAACTATGTGCAAATTATTTGTATTAGATAGGAATACTTGATATCATACAACTGTATACAAAAAAATTATTATAGTCAAATAAAAAAAAATGTAATGAAAGATATAGTCATGGTTACTATCAACAATTTGCAAACTAATCAAATTTTAGCATTAAATAACCCATAAGTAGTTGATATGCCATTAAACAAATAAACTAAACCAATATTTGACATTCTGTGGGTGTTCAATACAACTATGAAATGTAGAGTGTTACTCTAAATAAAATATATTTTAATATAATTTCTTTTGACTTTGATACAAATATATAAAATTGTCAAACAACCTTCAGACATTTTATTTAATATATTCAATCTTGCCATAAAATATTTGATGATATTCACTTTACATAAAGACATTTTTCTGCTGGGAATCATTTTAAAAGTCAAAATTTCAATATTTTTTAAGCTTTTTTTTATTTTTTATTTTTTTTATTGTTTTTGTGAGTGTGAATTCATTTTATTGCACCATAATGTTGCTCATTTAATCTTGGTCCATTTTAGAAAGTCAATTTTGTTCCACCTTGTGCCTCTGCGGTTTGCTAAGAGAGTCAATCCTATAATAAAAGAGAAAAGAGAAAAGAAGTTATTTTTGCTTAGGCCTTGTGGCACGTATTGATTTTACTCTCACTTTCATTCTTTTTTTTCTTCTTTCTTTCTTTTTTTTCCCCCTTCTTCTTCCCTTGGATTTTTTTTTCTTTTTCCTTTTTGTTGTTGTTGCTCAGCCCAATTATTCGCCAAAGTCTTAAATATCTTTGTCGTCCTTGGAAGAAAAGAGAATGATGAGGCTGAACACACACAAGTGATGTTATAACATTATGAAGATGATGATATTCAAACTGTCATCAACACTTACCCAATATCGATTTGTTGAGAGAGAAAGAAAAAACAGGTAACAAACACCTGAATGGAGATTTGGTTTAAATCTTTGCAGGGGAAAACCTGGTTGCACTATCAAATGAAAAACAATCTACTGTCAAAATCAAGAAAAATCCTTGAAAAAAAGACATAACAATAAATTTGACCATCCCTCGGCATAAAATAACCCTGGATGGGTTAACTTACTGTTAAAATCAATCAATCAATCAATCTGGTTGCACTATCCCACTTGGTAATTGTTGAACTATATTAGTTTTCTTTGCAAAATAGATTTTTATCTTGAAAAAAAAAAAAAAAAAAAAAAAAAATTAGAGTACAATAATTTTGATTTTTCAGACTGTTGTCCTCATCTTTATTCTGAGCAAAAATCAAACTATCTTTTTGGTACAGATAATGTTCAATATATGTGAAATATATGAAAAAATCAGAAATCATCAATAACTTAAAATTGGTTGACTTTAAGTTTTTTTGATAGCATTTTCAGATTCCTTGGGCAAAAATGCTTTTATGAACCAATTTTTAATAGTAGGGAAGCTCTAGAACTCATTTTACAGAAAAAAAATAGATTACAAAATATCACCATTTTTTGCTGAGCCCACTAAATTTGGAGAGCTAAAAATCGACATAACTCCACCAATTTTTGGAATTGGAATCTCAAATTTTGGGGATTGTAAAATGTTAACATAGTCTACACCTGAAAAACAATTCAGAAAAATTGAAGGGGGTGGGTAACAATTTAACTTTTTTCTGGATGATTTGACATGAAATTACTCCTATTATTAAATAGAAATAATTACATAAAACCATGTAATTAATAGATAGGAATACTTGAAACCATATATATTTAATCTGTATATATATTTACTTTGCCGTTAATTGTTTTATTGTCATAGTCTCAATCTGACATGCATACACACCAACTGCCCTTTATATATGTATTGATAGATATAGACTCAAATTATTTAACACTAAATCTTCTTTGTCTTCTTCTTCCAGTAATGTTTACCTTTTATTACGTTTGCATTATTTATTGATTTTCTTTATTCTCTTAGTTTTTTTGCCCATCACAACAATGCTTCATTTTCAAGTTACTGTGTAAGATTTCAGTTAGAATGAAAAGAAGCGAATTATTACCATCTTCCTACATTTCTACTCATCATTATTTATATATGTGTATGTATATATGTACATATATATATATATATGTGTGTGTGTGTGTATATATATATATATATATATGTGTGTGTGTGTATATATATTATATATATACTGTGTGTGTATATATATATATATATACATGTGTGTGTGTAATATATATATATATTTGAATTATATGCATGCTATATTTCTAAACAGATAATGCTCCATGTATATATATATATATATATATATTATATATATATGTATGTATGTGTGTATGTGTGTGTCCCCTTTTGTGAAAGCCACAGCTATCCACCCATCTCATCTTTTGTTGTTCCACAGCTGCTGCAATTAACATTATTTAAAGCTCAGCTTTCCCCTTTAGAAGCTGATGAGAGATAGAGAGAGAATCAGAAAAATAAAAGAAGACTTTTCCACAAACTATAAACATAAGAGATGTCTTTCCATTTATTATTAGGTATTTTAGAAGAGAATAAAATAAGACAATAAAGTAAAAATAAATATAAATACTCTGATCTCTGTAAATGCTGTAATGCAGACTATTAATTAGTAAGCAAATCTCGAAGGCCATTGTCAGTGTTATCAAACTTCACTGGTTGACAATCTGTTGTGGCGTTGTGGCAGACAAAGCTGAGTGAATACCTGTAAGCTTTGCATATTTATCACAGCTTCAAATTTGGTATTTGGAATAATAACAATATTATTAAAATCTGTGGAGTGCCCTATTGTCGGTATCAGCCAGACAGCGAGGGAGTCTATCAGCTTTTTGTTAGTCCTAGACCAGGGAGATAGTTTAGCATATGAAGTGGAGCACCACACTTACCATTATTCCCCCCCCCCAGCTATGAGTTAAATAGTACCACTACTGTTCTTCTACAAATATGGCTTTGGCATTAGATTACTCATAAAGGTTAATAAACCAAACTACACTCCACTTTGGCCCTTACTTAGATTTGACAGGCAGTTGGAGACGCCCCCTCCCATCAATCAGCTGATCACGTCAAGCCTTAGCACCTATATGATTGTCCCAATCCTATTGCCTTTATAGCAACCCCATATACGTGCTAGAAGGCAGTGGCTAAAAGTCTTCATGTCCTGGATATAACGTTAAACTCTATCTGATGGTGAGGTTCCAGTTCTGGAGGTTTGGGGAATGTGGAACACCCTTCATCACCATTGCTCTTAGTTCCACTCTGACCCGGACTGGTAGTACATGTTAGGGTCTCATCTATGAGTTAAATAGAAAAAATGTGTTTAAAACAAACTGAGAACCTATTAAGAATGAATAAAACAAAAACGTTTTTGGCATAAAATGACTCAACCAGGGTTGACATGCCGTAAGACCCAACCAAAATCAAACCACATAAAGTGGAGTAAGCAGATCTTAAAAGCCATTGATAAATTCTCATTTAACCCTTTACAGTTTGAGTCTTATACATTTAGCAAATATCGGTCATGTTAGTGAATTTGTCTTTTTAATTTTGATAGTTTTTCAATCAGTAGAGCATTTGTCTGAGAATCCCAAGTTTCCTGGTTCAATATCCGTCCCCACCAACTCAGTGAATGAGTAGCACAGATTGGGTCATCTGATCTGTGTGGTAAAGTTAGGAGCTGATAGTAGGTCTGATGCTCCACCTCAGCAAAAACAATCTCCCTGGTTTAGTGCTAGCAAAATTAGGATAGACTGCCTTACTGTTTCTATGGTCTTCTTCTTCCTCAGCCACCTTCATTCTCATTTTTCTTTTTTTCTTTCTTTGCTTCTTTTTCTTCTCACTCTTCACCTTTTTTTTATTTTATTGAATGATCCATTATTAGTCTGAAGATGTGACACACACATAAATAGGTACATAGTTACAGCCAGACATATTAATATATAGATTATCAATATACTTAGATGCATTATTATCAATTAGTATTTAAGGTTAACAAGCCTATTGTACCCACATTAATTTCCTTTGTGTGTTGGTTGCACAATGTGTGTGGCCCCCTCCGATCAATCGGCTGGTCACGTCAAGCCCTAGCACCTATATGATTTTCCCGACCCTATTGCCCTTATTATCATATGGGTGCTAGAAGGCGGTGGCTGCGGGTCTACATGTCCTGGGAATGACGTTAAACTCTATCTGATGGTGAGGTTCCAGTTTTGGAGGTTTGGGGAATGTGGAGCACCCCTTCATCACCATTGCTCCCCGGTCCACTCTGACCCGGAGTGGTAGTACCTGTTAGGGTCCCATCTATGGGTTAAATAGAAAAAATGTACTTATAAAAAAAATTGTATATCCATAAGTATTGATTTATTTCAAAACTTTATCGTATTAAATGACCACTGAGGTGATATGCCGTAAAACAAACAAACAAAAAAAAAAAAAACAAACCAAAACAATGTGTGTGTGTGTATACAGTCATTTATTCAGCTCAATTTATATATATATATATATATATATATATATATATATACTAGGTATGTGGTGTAATGTTCAGTCATAAGAAATGGATGGACTTGGATGAATACCTTTCCCAAAGATGTTAGCACTATATGAAATGCAAACAGCCTCATCCAGAATGCATATAGTGCTAACATCTTTGGGAACGGTATTCATCCAACTACTCTCCCTTCAGCTATGGGTAAATAGTAGGGCAGACTGGGTTCTTTAACCGTGGCTAGGTATCTAGTCTAAGAGAAGGAAAAGAGTATTGTCAAGGATTTGAACTCTGCTAACTCATTCCATTCCCTATGATGACCTAAGCTTGTCTAACAATAATGTTACCATAATTCTTTGATGAGATCAGCTTGTGTGATCAATATTGTCTATGTGATCAAAGAATCTGATTTCTGACGAGTTTCTCTTTGTAAAAGATCAAAATCAGGAACTAAATATTTGTGACATTTATATGACAATATCTCCCTGAAAGATTTTTTGACTTTGTATTTCAGGAAAGAAAAAAAAATTATTAATGAAATTAAATAAGTGCTATTTATTGATTGACCTATAGCAGCAGCAGCAGCAAGAACTTGATATTACGAAAAGATCAAATATTAATATTCATTATTATGCCACCTTTGGGCATTTCTTCTTTTTATTATCTTCTTATATCAACCTTTAAAAGAAAAAAAAAAAAATCTTTGCATGGTATATATACAATATTAATATATATATATATATATATATAATGATTAATATTGTATATATACTGTGCAAAGATTTCTTTGTTTCTTTTAAAGATGAGAATGGTGACTTACCGGTGAAATTGGCCTCAATGGTTAGTTGATACAAGTTTCACAATGATAAGACAGCAATATAACAAATATAAAGTGTTCGATATGTGAGTAGAGCAAATTTATTATCATAATGGTACACAGGAATAACCTACTCGAGTTTCACCATAAGGATCTTCAGGGTTAAATCCACTGAATTAATCAAGATCTTGATTAATTCCAGCCGATTGTATGCATGTATTTAGTGGTCATTAATGGTCATAACCACTAAATACACGCATACAATCTGATGGAATTAATCAATATCTTGATTAATTCAGTGGATTTAACTCTGAAGATCCTTATGGTGAAACTTGAGTAGGTTATTCCTGTGTATACCATAATTATATATATATATATATATATATATATATATATATATATATATATTATAAAAAAAGAAGAAAGTCCGCAAAATGTATCGTTCTCAGAAAAAATGTTTTATTCTTTTTATTTCACATACGCAACACGTGTTTCAGATATTCTGGAATCTTCTTCAGGCTTTGATCAATACATATATTGATATATATATATATATATATATATATATATATATAATATATATATAATACACATACATAGGTTATGCGTGTTTCTGTAATTTTTCTGTTATATATATATATATATATATATATATATATAATATATATATTTTAAGAAATTAAAATTCTTAATATATATATATATATATATATATATATATATATATATATATATTATAAAGAAATTTGAAAAAACAAATGTTCCAAAAATAGGATGAATTTAATTATCGATGTTTAAACATTTCGGTTTCTTTAAACCATCATCAGGATGTATCTTGTGGTGAAGAAAATGATGGATGTTTTATAGATGACAGGAGATGAAAATGTTTATAAAATCTTTTTTGTTGTGTAACTGTATTTGATCAGCATTTAAACATCGATAATTAAATTCATCCTATTTTCGGAACATTTGTTTTTTCTCAAATTTCTTAATATTGTCGGATTTATTTTCCATATTTACTCCCATATATATATATATATATATATATATATATATATTAGATCAATTTCTGTTTAATATTTCATCAAATACTTCCCAAAAATACTCTCTTAATTTATTTTTCTTACCATTATTTCAACCGATTCCATTTAAAAAATTGTTTCATGCTATTGCTGCTTTTGATCAGATTATTCCTCTCTAATCCTAAAATTTTATCCGCATTTATAAGGTTTCAAGTAATCATTTCTATTTAATTAAAATTTCTTTTCACACAATTATATAGTTTCAAATAATTAAAGCTATAATATTTTTTACAAAGAATTATAATTATTTTTAAGTAACTATTCTTAATACAAAGTTATATGGTATCAAGTATTCTTAATACAAATAATTTTCAAACAGATCTATTTGACCCTTAGATGGGACCCTAACGAGTCAGTTTTATACACTGAAACCTGATTATTACTTTAAGTGTGTATACATATGAGTATTTATTGAATACTTTACACAGAACATTCAATATTATTACAATATTTATATACAGATCAAATTCTCTTAAATATTTCATCAAAAATTCACTCTTAATTTATTTTTCTTACCATTATTTTTGAATTCATCCAATTCAATCTTAAAATTTTCTAAGCTATTTTTATTATTAGCCTTTTTTTTTTTTTTTTTTTTTTTTATCTATCTGATATTTCAGTTGCTTTGTTATTCTTATTCTTTGGTAATGGAAAGTTTTTATTTATTTATCCTGTAAATAGAATTAAAGAATTTTAACTCTAATCTTCCAGTTTGTGTAAAATGTGATATTGATGAATTATTACTTTTTCATTTTTAATAGTTGAACCAATGCAAATTCTATTGTTTAATTAGTATATATATATATATATATATATATTATATATATGTTTCGTCATCCACAGACATAGTGTTTCAACATATCAAGTGTCCTGAGTGTGGCTAGATATTGCAAGCTACCTCCAGCTGGGATAGAAACCGACTGATTTTCCGTCAGCCACAAGCAGGGAAGGGGTAGATTTTAACTGTTAAATACATACATGTTGCATATATATATATTTGGGCATCATCTTTTCTTTTTCATTTCAAGTTTTCTAACAATTTTTTTGGTGTTATCATCTTGAGAGACATTAATCAGTTGTCCAAAATAATTATTATTGGTAAACCAAGTAATTTTAGTTCTTTTCCAAACAATTATAAAGGTTGTTCATATTTGTCTAAACTGTCATTATCAAGACTATATATATATATAAATTTAGGATGGCGTAGACACAGAGACAACAATGCTTGGTGACTGCCATATGGTTTTGGTTTTTTACAAAATGATTCTATTATTTTTTCAACGTCAGTTATCCTAATTAAAACTTTAAATTTCCTGCAGTACTTTAGGAACACCTTGCATATGTATATGTACATATTTGGTTGAACAGTGCAGACATTTTTTGTCTACAAATTTTGTTCTCAATCCTTTCAAGCCACTGAATGGATGATACAATGTTATATGGTTTTTGCAATTCCTCCGATGATGACCCTTGAAGGGACTGAAAGTACTTGGGAACAAATTAGCTATGCCAAATTCATCAGCCAATTCCAGCCAGATATTTTATCATCCATTTGGTGACTTGAAAAGATTGAGAACAAAATTTGTATACAAAAAATGTCTACTCTGTTTAACCAAGTCTATCTGAACGAAGAAATGCTGCCCAATTATATATATATATATTATATATATTATATGTATATATGAGTGTGTGTGTGTGTGTGTGTATTTGTGAACACTTAGGAATTTTTGTTATATATATATATTTGAATTTAAACCTCAATATCTACATTTATCTGTTTGTGTACAGACATAAGTCTATACACTATCAGCAAAGTGTATGCACTTGTGCAACTCTTACATGCACATGTACAAACATAAACTTAGAGGTTAACAGATATTTGAAAATGAAATATGAAAGTATTTTCCGATGAACCCATTTCTCATATCCTGTTTGAAATGCTGTAATTTGGAAAAGTTTGTTTCTTCCCTAAAATAAATCTCTGCAACCAAATTAGAACCACAAACGCCATTGACTAACATTTCCTAAATTGGAAAGACTTAATAAGAAGATAAAAAATAAAATAAAAACGAAAGTTTCCTATTCATCATGATCCCCTTTTGATTAATTTGTGCAGAACAGAAATGTAAATGATACATATATATATATATATATATATATATATATATATATATATATATATATATATATATTTCATTTATGGTTTTGTACATAAATATCTGTGAGTGGGTGGTATATGAAAATATACAGATACAAGTGGTCAAATGTAAATCTAAGTTTATTATATATATATATATATATATACCTTTACATATAGATTTTTCCAAATCTATTTAATAATATATATATATATATATATATATATGTATTGATCAATTTACCTGGCATTTATTGAATTAATTGAGTCATGGGAAAATGTGTATACTCTTTTAATTCTTTAAGAATATAACTTGATTGATTATAAATATCCCTCCATATCTCTTCCTCTCTGATATATAAATATACACTTATGCCAATAACTGCATGTATGTATTTATGTATATATATATATATATATATATATATATATATATATCTTATTATAATGGAGATTCAGAGTCTGTCTTTCTATAACTGGAACTACATCACTACTTACATCACAATACTCTCAGGAATTGCGTGATTGTGATTTTTTTTTTAAGAGAAATGCATAATTTTCATAATTTATTTTGTACAGAATTTATAAAATTGCTGGAAGGTGGGACATATCAAATGGTAATACAATATACAGATAATAAACTTGTGAAAAAGATTTTAGTTCCAGTTAACTCACAAATGATCGGTATCCTGAGTCAATAAAGATTACAAATCCATTTCAGCATTAAATCCAATATGGGCAACATATTAAATGGTAATACAGATAATAAACATGTGAAAAGGGTTTCAGTTCCATTTAGCTCATAAATGAGTGGTATCAAGTCCCAAGTCAATAAAGATTACACAATCCAATTCAGCATTAAATCCAGAAAGGGTAAAGTTCCTAATAGGTAAATCCAACATCCACTTACATGAGTTAGAGTTTTTTTTAGTACTTAGAAAGATTAATTTTTCCCAGAATGCAACATTGATGTTTATCTATTTCAGACAGGAAGTTGTTTACGGCTTATACTCAAGACAAAACTAAATTACAAGACCCATTTTAAAATAAAGAAAACTAAAATGGTCAATTAAGACAATGTGTTTAATAAGTAGAATAGGAATGTTTGCCAAATTTCTTGCTCATCAAAAACTGCAAATTTTCCTAAAAGTTTTACCCCCCACACACACACTTCTAATGAGTCAATGATTTACAGGTAATTAATCTGTCAATCATAATTTACCTTGTTTGATTACAACATGAAAAGTTCTCAAACATACTGGTGGGGGGGAGAGTTTAAATATTTATTCTATGTAATTTGTTTGTATATTTTTCACAACATTTTAGCTGTGTGCACTTAGATCTTCCTTTGTGTTTAAAAAAAAGAAAATAGATGAGACTTGTATATATTGTACATAATCCTTGCCTGTGTCTTGTTTGATTAGTGTTTTGAATTTGGTGAACCAATCAAGTCATAGATTATATCAGGTTAGGTGGAAAAATACGGAAATAAATCTGACCATATATAGAAATGTAAATAAGAAAAGGTATTCCAGAGGAGGTATTCATTTGTAGACTAGAAATGGCTACCCAGCCTCACCTGGGTAGAAGTGGGGGGTGGGTAATCCTAGTGTATTGATTTGTTTTCTTTTGAGATTTACAAATGCTGAACATTTTTAATTAGAACTTCAATGCTATTTCTATGTATATTTCAATTTTTAAATATCTTCAAATATAAATCATATCTTCATCATTTTTGCCCAAAAAGCAAGAACCGGTGATATTTAATGTGTATATATATTTACTTTATTGTTAGTTGTTTTATTTTTATAGTTTCATCCAGACATACATACATTCACACCAGCTGCCCTTTATATACGTATAGATGAAGTTATTTGATGTTAAAACGTTTCAGTTTTTATAAAAACCTTCATCAGGACAATTGGAAGAGTAGTGTGTTGTTTAACCTGTTGTCTAACAGAGAAAAAACATTTTCTTTAATACTTTCTCATTTGATTCATATTTTCAACATTTCATCGCAATTATTTTTAATCATATTTTTTTTATTTGTCAATAATAATTTTTGCACATCCGGTTTCACGTAGTAGTAGTAAAGTATGCGGAGTGGCTTATTGTCGATATCATCCAAACATTGGGGACGAGCGACTAACGCTTGACCCGAGATATTGTTTTTGCTGAGGTTGAACGCTACTCCTACTGTCGGCTCCCAGATGCTTTACAACACAGATCAGATTCCCCAATGTGAGCTACTTATGCGCTGAGTTGGTGATGACCGTAATCGAACCTGGAACCTTGCGATTATCTAGGCTAATACTTTACCAACTGGGTTAAAATGGTCTGTAAGTATTTCAAGCATTCCTACTAGTACTAATAAATTCTACAAAATTATATGGTTCACCTAATTAAATAATAATTATCATTTGTTTGCACACAGTTAAGAGAAAGCATATAACTCAGATTAGACAACACCTTACTCATTCAATTGTACTGATGAAGGTTTTATAAAAAATTGAAACATTTTAACATCGACTAATTTCACAATCTACAAATAAATTTCTCCTTAGGAATACTTTTTTTTTTTTCTTATTTACATTTCTATATTATATCAGGTTGTAAAATCTGTTCATCACCATATATGGAAGTGTTAAAGTTTTCCAGTTTTAAGAAACCTGGAATAGTTGTTGGTGTTTTTTGAATTTCAACTTTGTAAGGAAATATTGTTGGAATATCATAGGTATAATCTGTATGAAAAGTTACCACTTTTATTTATAGACTTTCACAAATAGCAATAGCAGGCATTGAACAATCAAAAACGATATAGAATTGATTTAAGGCCATTAGTAACCGGACTTAATAGCAGATGGACTATGATTGGATTCTCTACTACAAGTCCACTATTATTCTACCAAGGATTGTGAGGACTACAACTGTTCTTTCTACTAAGGAGATTGCACTTTTTTTCTACCATTGGATTTAGGAGACCTAGATGCCTAAAATGGTGACAAGAAACATAAATACATTGAGATATTTTTCCCTTTTTTCTGGTTAGAATATCAAATATATTACAATTGGAAGTTTCATGTTCATTAAAGTTAAATGGTCTTTCAACTGTTTATAGAAAAATTGAATTCACATTGATTTATGTATATCATATTATTTCTTATAATGATTGTTTTTCTTTTTATATTTTACAGGTAAGATATGCAGTTACTTTGGTTTAGATATTGGTGATATCTTTATAACGTTTTTCCCTCTGAAGAAGTAAGTATATATTTCTTGAATAATATTAACTTTTTATACTGAAGAATGAATGAGAAAGAAACAACTTATCTCGTGGGGTGAAGTGGGTGTGCATGTGTCTTTGCATGACAGATATCTGGGTGAGGAAAAACATGGCTACTCCGGGAGTCACCACTTATTAAAAAAAAAAAAAATGGTCTCATGTCTGAGATAAATGTTCTGTATGAAGATTTCAGCTCCTCCTGCTAGTTTGTAAATGAGCGGATTACCAAGGGAAGAAGGTGCTTATCTTATGATTTCATTCCAAATGTAAAGGTAGATTGTATTAATGTTACAATTAAAAAGAGTTGTAGGTTGTAATCATAATTATTTGTGACATGGTGGGATCCATTTGGAATGTGTGTATGTAAGGTCGTTAAATTTCTTTGTGACATGGCATCTAATTGAATGCACATGTATTTTATATATCTATACTATTCTACTTATCTCTGGAATGGATCTGGTTGGATCTATGCTATTCTGGAATGGAGTTGCTGTTATTCTGGATCTGTTGTTGGGCTGGCGTTTTCTTTGCTTTTTTTTTTTTTTAAGTCTGGAAATTTATTGGGATCTTCTTGGGATGCACTTGCATCTGTTGGCAGTTCTTAAGAACAAACACAAGAGATTGTTGTTTCTCTCCTTTTATTTTTAACCCAAATAAAAATGCCTTGGAGGACAGACACATATCTTGTGTCAGTCCTCTTCAAACACTTAGCTCAGACTCTAACGTCCACCACCTCCTCCAAAACCTTAGGCAAAACTTTCCAACTCTTGTCAGGGAATTTTCACTAAAAAGTCAACAATTAGGGTTTTCTTAATGTTATATATATATATATAAAGTTTGAAAATTGAGTATTTTACAAACTGTGAAGCACATATCCAATACCAAACTTTTTGCTAAAAAATTGTTTAGAAATATTTAAAACTAGTAAAATAATATTGGAACTGTTGTTTTTAGCAAGCACTATATCTGATAAATATCAACCTTGAAAAATTTGGTAAATAAAAACATGTCAAAATAAACCTATTTCACTATGTATTAGTGCTTATTAAAAAAAAAAAAGAAACAAATAATAAAATAATAATCTAATTCATATATTTTTGTTTAGATTATAATTTAAAAAAAAAGGGAGATTTAAAGCTAAAACTATTTTAGTCTGTCTTTTTCTTTCCAATCTTTGGAGATATGGGAACAATAAATCCTTTTCAAACTGGAAAAGTCTGGTTAAAGAGCCCATCTCTCTCCAGATCTACAAGTGGTGTGAATTGAGTTTTCCTTTTTCTAGACTGGTTGCCATATTCTGGTTAAAGAGCCCAGTCTGTCCTACTATTTACTCCTAGCTGGAGAGAAACTAGTTGAATTCATATCTTTCTGAAAGGTATTCATGCTATATGAAATGTAAACAGCCTGATTCAGGATTTGAACTCAGGTAGCAACAATAACCATTACACTAGGTGCACCTCCAAATTTATATACTTGAATATAAATTCATAAGTGCAGGTGTATTTAGAATAGACTGAAATTTCTCTTAGAAATAAAAAGACTAAAGTGAAAGTGAAAGTAAACTGAAAATTGCAGCTAAAATAGACTAAAAAGAATTTCTTAGTTCAATCAACATTTATTCCAAAAGGGAAATATGTCTTCCCCCTTTTTATTATTATTATAATTGAAAATGTGTTGGTCCATGAAGACTTTTACTCATTTTCTCGCTTAGATTACTAATTAAAATATATAGACTACAAAAGAATCTGTTTATTAATAATCTGACACCTCACAGTATTACAAAATAATCTTGATTAAAATAAGTTAATTATATAATGTTAGAATCCATTATCAACCAAGAGAAGAAAAAAACCTTTGAATTAAGATTGACTTTCTCTTTCTTTACAAAAATAACAAGTTTCATATTTTCATACAGTTGATGAGTCATCTTCAAAAGTGATTAGTGCTTGAATTAATTGACAGTTGCAAAATGCATATGTCTATGTGTGTATATATGTGTACACACACACACATATATATATGTTGGTTTGAATAACAGCAGCTAACTAAGTACAACTGAAGCAGTGTCCAAGACAGTTGGTATTTATAGAAATCAAGAATGATCCATTCATGAATTTGGGTGATTCCATTCCTTGAGTTCTGATTGGCTGCTTGATTTGAATGACATTGTAGTTTTATAAATACCCTGTCATTCTGCAGTAGACTTGCGACTATTCGGGTTTGTATTAAGTTACAACCGTTTGTTGCCATGTCTTCCCAATTCAACGGTAATTGGAACTTTGATTATTCTTCATATATATATATATATATATAAGTTAAGAGAAAGGAAATGAATCCGACGGTATAAGTATAGATAAAAGGATATTAAAACACACAATATGCTGTTAAAATGAATATGATATAAAATATTTTTATTTTAACAGCATTGTGTGTTTTCATATCCTTTTATCTATATATCTATATAAAGTTGTCAGGGTAGCCTAAAGTCAGTATCAGCCAGACAGCGAAGGAGTCTATACCCTTTCCACTAGTACTAGACCAAGGAGATTATTTTGGCATCTGAGGTGGAGTGCCACTCCTACCATCAGCTCCTCACTTTACCACACAGATCCCTGTGCTACACATACACTGAGTTGCCATTGAACCTAGAACCTTGTGGTTCCTAGTCAGTCGCCTTACCGACTGAGCTAAACCTACCCTCCTAATGAGATTAATGTTGGTGTGTCTTGGTTTTTGTCCATGGCTACAGCTACACACACACACACACACACACACACAAGTTGTATAAGTCAACTTTAATTTAATGCAACCAAATTCTGCTCTAGAAAATCTAAGCAACAACTTTTGGGTGACAATAGACGACATTGCATGTACAACAATTAGAATTGTTTTATTCTCAATGCTCTCATTCCATGCTGACATTTTGTGTTTTGACCTCTTTTTGGTTGACCTTTTCCCGGGGGGGGTAATTACAGGATCTTCAAAAAGAAATTCATATGTTATTAGTGTCACTGAACCTAAAGACAATATCTATTCAAGTTAATGTTGAAATTTCATTGTATAATAAATTGTTACATCATTTAACCTGGTGACCTATGACATGTGATATTTCCAACCAAGCAAATAACTAGACTGATGACCTGGCCCAGAAAATATGTGTGTGTGTGTGGGAGGGTAGACTTTAGGATTTGTAGAAAATAGAAGAAACAAAAGTACTCCAAAAAAGATGAATTTATTCTTGATGATAAAGTCAATGTTAAAACGTTTTTGTTTTTATTAAACCTTCATCAGGACATTAGGATGGAAAGAGTGCTGTCTGAACATTTTTTTTAAAATAATGGTGTTACAATTTATGTGGTAGCATAAATTGTTGACAGACCCTATAGTGAGAATACAAAGGGGCCAGTGGAAAATTCCCAGGACTGTTGGTGACCCTGACCCCAGAGGCGTGAATCTTGCGTGTCATGTGATTAGAGTTTAGAGATTTTAGTTTCAATCTGAGATTGAAACAGAGTAGACATGCTACTGCGAGGTTGATTGTCACCAATAAATAAGAATGGGCTAAATAAATCTTGATCAAAGGAAAAAAAGTCTTGTGGTTTAATTAATTGCATGACTAAAAAAGTTAGCCCTTAGAAGAAGCAGCTAAAAGAACATAGTAACCAGACGACAAAATGATGGCCAAAGAAGAAGAGGAGGAAACATGGCGACTAGAAGTAGTAAAGAAGAAATGAAGCAACAAGAAAGTCTCAACTCTGTCTGTCTGTCTCTCTCTCACCCGTGTTTCCTCTCTTGATTGTATACCTGATGATGGGGCATATAACAATGAGAGATAAAAATAAAAGTGTATACAGAGAAAGGTTCATAACCGTTTTGCCAGAATTCCATTTTGAATATTGTAATGAGGATGCTTAAAATATGTGATGTATTTCTTAAACGTCTTCCACTTGTACCAGTCACGCTACTCATGCACTGAGTTGGTGGAGACTGGTATCAGACCGAACCTTTCGATTCTTAGGCTGATGCTCTACTGACAGAGCTAAACTGACCCCAAATATAGTTTCCTATATTCACAAGTAAAGTCAACTCAGTATTATTGATAGAGCATAGGATAAGCAAAGACAAATTCAACAGGGCTTGGTAACTGTCAGTTTTTCACCTATGTGTGTTACAAATCAAGTCTTGATTTGAAAATCATGTCTTCACTAGCTTAACTTAGATATACTAGTAAAAATTAATTTTTGCCACATTATTTCATAAGAAAATGTTAACAGATATTTGAAATCTTATATTTTTTAATAATAGACATGAAAAATAGTTTTTCTGTCAAAATTCAAATGTTTTCTTTCTAATAAAACCAAATTTCTAACAGTTAAATTCAAATTAATTCAAAATTATTATTTATTCAATGTATTAATATTTTTGACAATAAATTAAATACTCATTGATAAACTTATGCAATTCCTGAGGATATTGTTGTGTAAGTAGTGACATAGTTTTGATTGCAGACAGACACTGAATCTCCATTATAATAAGATATGATCAACTGAATACAAATAGATACATATGTAAATATATAAAATTGCGTGTGTGTGTATGTTTGCATACTGTTCATTCAACTGGGCTAATAACCTACATTTCTGGAAATGTTTTTGATATTTTTATTTTATTTTTCCTCTTTTGATGCATTTACTCGTTTGTGAGTTTGTCTGAATTAAATATTTAACATAATGGAGGATTTAGTCTACTGAAGATGAGATAAATAATTCAATGGCATAAAAGGGACATTTATCAAAAATCATAACAAGACAAATGTCCACTCTAATACACACACACAGATATGTGCAAACAGGAGAGGTTAGCTTAGTAGTAATGTATAGGGTTAACAGCAAAAATCTATCAGTTTCTTCGGCTGATCACGTCAAGCCCTAGCACCTATATGATTTTCCCAACCCTATTGCCCTTATGGCAATCCCCAACCCTTTTTATCATGTGGGTGCTAGAAGGCGGTGACTGCGGGCCTACATGTCCTGGGAATGACGTTAAACTCTATCTGATGGTGAGGTTCCAGTTTTGGAGGTTTGGGGAATGTGGAGCACCCCTTTATCACCATTGCTCCCTGGTCCACTCTGACCCGGAGTGGTAGTACCTGTTAGGGTCCCATCTATGGGTTAAATAGAAAACATGAGTTTATAAACAAAATTGTATTATCCATTAAAAATGAAATTATTTCCAAACTTTGTCAGCATTAAACATTTTTTTTACCAATAGAAGTATTCGGCATAAAATGACCCAAGGGGTTGACATGCCGTAAAAACCCAACCAACCAACCTATCAGTTTCTATAGTATCTCATATTTACTGATTATGGTCAAATCACATTGAACGAACTGGTTCCTGCTAGATCACCAAAGTTAGGCAGCGATGAGCCTTTAATACCCTTAAGGAAGGTATGATCCCCAGATATAGGTTAAACAGTTCCTGTTAGGGTCCCATCTGTTGAAATACATTTTAGTCAGTGCTTGTTAAAACTAAAAGACTGTAATAATAGTTGGGTCAGAAGTTATCTGCCCCGGACCCAATTTTTGTACAGTGTGAGTTATTTGCCCTTTGACCTTTATAATAAAAATACGCACATCATGTTGATGAAAACCAGTCTGATGTGTTGCCTCGTGAATTGATCTTAAGGTATCTCAGGTAGAATATGTCTAAATGAGTAACTGTGCTTGCCAAAGATAAAAAGGTCTCTTTTTTCTGTGGGATTAAGTTGATAAATTTCCAACACCATCTATGTGTTAAATAGAAAAAAATAGTTTTTAAAAAATGTGTTTAAAAAAATTGAGTTTAAAATAAAATTTGAATACCCATCAAGAATGAATAAAAAATAAAATAAAAATGGGTTGACATGCCATAAAACCCAACCAACTAGGGTGAGTCAAAAGTTTTGCAATATTTTGTTAATGGAAGAGACAATTCGATAGCTGCAAATGCTCTTGCTGAGGTTGTAAAAGTGATGAATCCCACTGGACTGTGTGAGATGCCAAGTTCATTTGATACTATTCAATTACTTGTCATTGGATCTGCCTTTACAGATTGGAACACAACTGCCTCTACATCTGATGCTTGCCAGATTTTTCCTCTATGGTTTGGAGTACAGCTTTGGAACCTATGTTTTCCGACCTACTCGATCTTGCCTGATTGCAGAGGTTCTTGCAAATCAAGAGAAATTTCTTGAATCATCTGGTTATTGTACTGTGATCAATTATATTTTCACCTTTTGCACAACAAATGTTTGTCTTTACTTCCATTTCAGTTATGGCTCAGTTTAAACTTAATTTTTCAATTTAGACTATGTTGCACCTATGCAGCTTCCAAATCCCAAACTGCTGTGATACTAACATCCACAGTCGGTACTTTTCCTGGCTTGAACAGTTTTGAGAGGGACAAGTCTCTCATAGCTTAGTGGCTAACATACTGGACTGTGGCTTTGTAGTAAGCGAATTTGAACTACAGTCATGCTATTACATTCACTTTTGGACTAATACTCTTGGGAAAGGTATGAACCCCAGATATAGGTTAAATAGTACCACTATTGTTATTCTACAAGGATGGCTTTAGCATTTAATGAATTTATGAAATCAAATGAAAAAAATTAATGAATCCTGTAGAAGGCATCCAAAGCAGTTCTTTACTAAAAAAAAAAAAAGGTTTAAAAGTTCTTGGAGGATAGAATTATGAAGTTGCATAAAAGATGGTAGAATTAATAATTCTATTTTTATGGTGACTAAACTGCCCCCCCCCATCACGCATGCCTTGGCTTGTCTGATGAGGTGTGTGTGGACACCCAGTATCACAAAAAAAAACAAAACAAGCACTGTCAATGGGTGAATGAGCTCCAGGGGAGCCAATGGCCATTCACACCAATAGTAGTAGAATTTGGGGTACTTACTATTCCCATAAATCCCAAATGGGGTAGATGGGCTCCTTAGCCTTGGACAGTAATCCATCTAAGCAAGGAAAAGTCTGTTATAAACCTCTGCTGCCTAGCGGCTATACCAGCCCCGTCGGCTAGAGCTTTAGAATACACCGACTGCACCAATGAGGCCACCTGTTGGTCATGGGTGGCGACCTGTGATGCTTCAGGATGGAATACTGGTGGATGAGCAGTTCATGACATGCAACACTACACTTAGATCCTTACTTAGGCTAGACGGGTGGTCGGAGAGGCCCCCTGTGATCAATTAGCTGCTCATGTCAAGCCCTAGCACCAATATGATTGCTCTAACTCTATTGCCCTTATGGCAAGCTCCAACCCTTTTTATCATATCGGTGCTAGAATGCGGTGGCTAATGGTCTTCATGTCCTGAAAATGATGTTAAACTCTATCTGATGGTGAGGTTCTAGTTCTGGAGGTTTGGGGAATGCGGAGCACCCCTTCATTACCATTGCTCCCAGAGTGGTAGTACTTGTTAGGGTCCCATCTATGGGTAAAATAGAAAAATGTGTTTATGAAAAATATTGAGTATCTATTAAGAATGAATTTATTGTTATTAAATGACCCACTGAGGTTGATATGCCATAAAACAAACCAAACTAGCGGCTATACCTCATTCCAATGGAAGGGTAGGGGAGTAAACCCGAAAACTAATCCATTGCTGTAGTCCCTAAGGTGGTGTGATGCTGAACTTCAGCATGATCCAGCAACTCCTGTGACACTATCATTGCCAAACTGCATTGATTTTTTTTCCTTTCCCTTGTACCATGATGGAAGAAAGGACCTCATGTTTGGGTGACGGCTCATCATTCATATCAACCCGCCCAGGCTACATGGTTCCAAGTTCTTTGGATGCTACACCATCGTCTCTAGTAGATAGATGGGTATGACAATGATTTTTACTTTATAAATCAAATGAATATTTTATTTATTCTATCAAAACAATTGCATCGATATTCATTCATAGATGGAAAAAATCAGCAGAACACAAGTGCACGCTCATAAAGACATTGCATTTATTTTTCTTTAGAATTCCTTGTGCCTATCATGTTTTAGAAGATAGTTCTGATAAAAATCAACACAGTGAAAAGTTTTACCATAGAAAGTTGTTGAGTTACCTTGTAGGTGAAACGTGTTTACCATGAAAAAAATTGTTGCCATGAAATTATATTATATATATATATATATATATATATATATATAAAGCATGACAACAGTTAATCTCCAACAGCAAATAAACCAATAAATAATATATTCGTATGTAGACACATTTTAGATTCCCTCTTGTATCAAATGCTTTTAGTTGTATCTTTTGTTTATATTTATTTTTCTTTCATCATTCATTATTTAGAGAAAAATGATTTCCTTTGTTTTTGCTCTTATCATATGAATATATATATATATATATATATATATATATATATAAAAATGTTGATGTATGTTTGGTTAAACAGAACAAACAAGGAAGAATGTATGAATATCTTTTGTTTACAATATATATTATGTGTGTCATGTCTAATATGTACTTGTTGACGTATAACTCAGAAAAGAGATATCGTTGAGCATTAAAATCAGGCATACACTTTAATATGTTTGTAATAAGTACAGAATTTAGTTTTTGATTTTTACTGGTTAAATGATGTTATTTCAATAATTAAAAATCAATCTATTTGTAAAATTCTTCACAGTTTTTGGTAAGTAAAAAAAAAAGCACAAGCAACTCTTAATCTTAAGCCCTTCTTAAAATCAACCATGTTTAAATATCATTCAGACTCCAAAGGCAAAATTTGAATTTAATGCTTTTTCGAAGAGTATTATTTTATGATTTAGTACGAATTAAAACAAAAAAAATCTTAAATTTTGGGAGAGAAAAAAAATCATGAATATCTTTCAAAAAAAAGGAGAACATTTTTGAATATACTATTTTAACTGTAAACAAGAAAAAAAACTAGGGCCGGCTTAGCTCAGTCGATAGAGCATTCGTCTAGGAATCACAACGTTCCTGGTTTGGTACCAGCCCTCACCAACTCATGGTAGGTGTGGCGCTCCACCTCAAATGCTAAAATAATCTCCTTGGTCTAGCGCTAGTGAAAAGGGGATAGACTCTCTTGTTGATTGGCTGATACTGACATTAGGCCGCCCCGATGACTTTACTTTTATTTTTAAATAATTGTTCAAATTTTTTGAGTGAATTTACACAATACAGAGACAGTACACTACCACTGAGAAGTGTGTATGAGTGGATAGAGAAGTTTACAGGACAATCATGACACAAAAAGAAAGAGCAGTATGCTTATCAATCAAAGAGATGGTAATGGCAAACTGGCAAGTTATCATTGATGAGTAACTTTTTTCTCTGCAGATTAGTCATGGTACTGCCAATCAAAAGATGAGTTTGTCTTCCTTAAAGCAATAGTGCGGATAATTTTTGAATCTTCCTCGTATAGCTCAGTCGGTAGAGCGTTCGGCTAGAAACCACGAGGTTCCTAGTTCGACACCGGTCCTTGCCAACTCAACATATGAGTAGCACAGGGTAAAGTAAGGAGCTGATGGTAGGTGTGGCGCTCCACCCCAGATGCAAAAAACAGTCTCCTTGGTCTAGCGCTAATGAAAAGGGGATAGACTCTCTTGCTGGTTGGCTGATACCGACTTTAGGACACCCTGATGACTTTACTTTTCTTTTTTTTTTTTACTTAAATGAGAATGGTGTTGACCTGTGAGACATCTTATAAGAAACGTTGGATTTTGAATTGTTAAATAATGTCCTGTCCTTGACAATTTGGGATTTTTGTTTTTGTAGTTAACACTTCAATTATTTTGAAACTTTTTTTTTTAATTGTTGTTGTTGTTCTATAATATCTGGAGGCACATGGTGTAATGGTTACTATCATAAGAAATAGACCTTGTGACTTATGTTCAAATCTTGACAAGGCTGTTTGCATTTAATATAGAGCTAATACCCTTGGGAAAGGTATGCATCCAACTATTCCCCTTCCAGCTATGAGTAGAATAGTAGGGCAGATTGGGCTCTTTAATCTTGGTTACACAACCAATTTAGGAGAAGGAAAATTCTGAATCCAAACCTATTAAACTCTGCTTAAGAAAATGAGCATATGTCATATCTTGCATGTATGGAGGGGTTGGTGCATCTGTGTGTCTGTGTATGTGTATATATATATATATATATATATATATATATATATATATATATATATATATATATATATAGCTTGTAGTAAAAGTTGTATATTCAGTTGATGTGCATTTTGGTTGTAGCAGTGAAAAGTCAATGTAACTTGCTTAATAGTACATTTAATGTTTGTTGGTCTATTGACAGAAATAACTTTAATGGCAGCGAGGAGGGAGAGAGAAGTGGGGGGGGTGCATCTAAGTTGCATTCAATGAAGGATAAGGCTACACACCCATTACTTATCCTAAACTCTCTCCCGGCCTAACAGTTGGAATTGGTTGATATATGTTGGCAGATTTGTTTCTGACATTGATTTCTATTTCACTGATGTGATTGAATGTTGTTTGATGGTCAGAAAAGGTTAAGAAGGTTTTATTATTGAAGTGACCGTTCATTGGAAATTGCAACTTCTTGGAATGTCTTGTATTACTTGTGCAGATTGGAAACAATCTATGTTTCTTTTGTTTTTATCCTAGTATTCATAGATAATGTCATACAGGTTATTGTTATCATCACAACAAGAACTATTTGATTAAATCAGATAAGAGAAACAGTTTGGCTTTTGATTTGTAAAATAGACAGGATATAATTGGGAATGTTCTTTTGATGATATTATGGCAGAAAATGTTAAACACAATGGTATAACATATGGTTAATGGTGTTAAACATCAGATGGTATAATATGTGGGTCGACTAGAAACCACAAGGTTCCTAGTTCGATATCGGTCCTCGCCAACTCAGCGTATGAGTAGCACAGTGCGGTAAAGTAAGGAGCTGATGGTAGGTGTGGTGCTCCACCTCAGATGCATAAACAATCTCCTTGGTCTAGCGCTAGTGAAAAGGGGATATACTCCCTCACTGATTAGCTGATACCGACTTTAGGCCACCCTGTCAACTTTACTTTTTTTTTTTTTTAATATCAGGAGGGGTGGGAGAAGAGGCCACTTGACCTCTTCTAACACCCACCCTCCTGTCCACTTTCCCCTATTTAAAACATTTGTATGATTCCTTTGATAATCAATAAAAAGACTGATGATGCCGAGCTCAAAGCTCTAGCAAAATATATCCTACACACTTTTGTCTGAGTTTTGTCCTTGTGTTCCTCATATCTTTACCACATTCTGTCGGATTTATTCCTGTCCTCTTTCCTCATATATATATATATATATATATATATATATATATATATATATATATATATATATATATATATATAAGTCAGGGTAGTGAATGAATGAAGTTAATGACACTTAGTAACTTATAGTTTCTTGCCTATCCAATTTTCAAACTAAATCAAACTATATATTCATATATCAATCTTTGATTTTTATACTGTTGTGTTATATATATATATATATATATATATATATAAAATCCTGAATGCCATGTACAAAATCAAATTGACATGTTTAGCTAAACGAATAGCATCATCAGAATGAATTCATTCTGATAATGTTGTTCTGATAGTGAAACATGTCAGTATGATTTTCTATTGTCTTCTTTCTTCTCATACAATCAGATTTAATTTCAAACCTTATATAAGGTTGGAAATGAAATCTGATTTTGTGTGTATATATATATATATATATAGTCTGCATACTATTTTGTGTGTGTGTATGTGTATATTTTGTTTATCTTAAAGTTTTACATGGAAATTTCAATTATGTCAATTGATAAACTATCACAGTTGGAATAATAGTGAATAACTTGCTGAGTTCTTTTCTTATTTATTTTTTTTCAGACAAACTTAGTGTATTTTTGATACTAGCAAAAATATGCACCCTCTGGGTATAAGTATTTAAATTTTAATCTAATGAAATATGTTGAATTAGAAAGACTAATAAAATTGAATAAGAACACATAAAATGATTACACTTAATTTAATTATATTCTAATTGGTTTCTAAATAAAATCATTAATAGGATTGATTTGGAGAATAAAACAATCATATTAGAGATCAATAATACCAATTGATTATTTATTAAACCCAGTTTTGTTAAAACCAGTATGCAAATCAATCATACCATATATTATTATGTAAATCTTTATTTCTTAGTGTATGTAAGACACACTACAGATTTTAAACATACTAATAACATGGACAGTTTTGAGGCAAATCTAACTCAGATTTTCATACAGACCTTGTTAATTGTGTAAAGTTTATCAACATGGATTTGATCTATAGTCAAAATCATTAATGCATAGAATAAAGAACAATCTTGTAGTATATATACTCAGAAATTAAGTATGCAACATAAAACTGTCCACATTGTTTGTTAAAACTAGTTTTAATAAATATGTGCCTGGTATTAGTGATTTATATATAGTTTGTTTTATTCTAATATATATTTAAAGTTATCTAATGTATAGTTTTATGAGAAAATTATTTACAAACAAGAAATAGTCACATAATATTCTTCTACATTAAATTTTATATTTTATTATACAGTGAAAAAAAAATTCTCTTTTGATTATTGTCTTTTGTAAAAAAAAACAATCTATGACGGACAATAATAATTTTTTAAAAAATGGTTTTGATGCCCCCCCATCCCCCCAAGAAAAACCTTAGATATTTGAATTAATTTGAATTTTGACAGCAAAACTATTTTTATGTCTATTATTAAAAAAGATAAGATTTCAAAGATCTGTTTACATTTTTTTATGAAAGAGCGTGGCAAAAAATAATTTTTACACTGCCCAGAGGGCGTTTTTGCTAGCAGTTTTCTGTAGTAGACTATTTCATAGAAACTTAGCAATCTATAAAATAGTCTACTGATGATCATTTTCACTATTTATTATCATTCAGGTAGGCATATAAATGTTTTTATGTAGAAAAGCTGCATTTTGTTGGTTTTTTTTTATTAAGCAGCTTACTAACAAATTCAAATTTGCTATCAAACATATGTACACATTACATGACTGAGAAGTGCAAGAAAAGAAAGAGATAATGAAAAAACCAAAGCTAATATGTCCTACAACTTGTACAAGTTTAAACTTGTTTATCTGATGAGAAGACAAACCTTTGCAGTGTATAAAGACAGTTTTTACATTATACTTATTCTAATAGACATTTACCAAATACTTCTTTCCTGCTTTCTTTCTCTTCCTTTCCTTATCAATAAAAGAAATTCTCCAATGAAAGATCTTCAAATATCCGAGCTAAAAACAGCACCTAAGCCTTCAGGATTGACACATTCCGATCTTGACTGATTAAATGACATTTTGTACATAGCATATATGCAATTATGTTCTCGTTCAAACAAACTTATCCAACGTGTTCCAAATTTGCAATATAGCGGGTTAGCTAATTAATTATTATCAATACCTAGGGAAAAAAAGTCTATATTGATAGGATGATAAGTCATAAATATTTACCAACCATTCAGGATGTGACACATGCAGAGATGCTGATAAGTATGTGTCCTGCATCCCTTGACACACAAAAATCTAAAAGAATGCAGTAAAATCATATCCATGCATCCCAGTGTTTTTCGTTTTTCTTCCATCACCATTCAAGCTAATTGTAAATACATTTCAATAGTTTCTTAGAATGAATTACACAGGATAGGTTATAAGGTAGGAGTTAGACAGCTTTAGTTGGGACCCATAAATTTCGCAGGGGACTCAATTCAAAGCAAATATGTGCATCCCAGGACATAGTAAATCAAAAAACTATCAGCATCACTGCACATGGCCAATTTTTTAAGCAGTCTAAAAGAAGAACTTCCAAATGTATAAAACTTGCATCAAACAAACAACCACTACAACAAATAATCCTCTTGAGCACAACCAATGAAATGGTTGAAAGTGCTTGGGAAAAAAATATGGGACAATTTTTCAATCATCTGGATCCCAATATATCAAAAACAACAAGAGGACTAGAACATCTACACTTGAAATAAAGAAGAAATATTCCGTGGCCTTTGACAAAACCTACTATAATATATATATATATATATATATACCAACCACTTAGCACAAGAAGGATGTGACAAATCCTGGACGAGGCTCTTTGCATTTCACATAGCACTAATACCTTTGAATCCAACTATTTTCTATCTATGAGTAAATAGTAGGGCAGACTGGACTCTTTAACCTTAATTAGGCAACCAGTCTAGGAGAATGAAAACTGTGAATTCAAACCTGTTGAACTCCGCTAAGAAATTGACCTTGGGTCACATCCTGCTCATGTGTAGGGGTTGGTATATATATATATATATATATATCATTAGAAACCTTTCTCTCATCTTTTCCATGTTCTCTCTTTCTCTTGTTAACTGAATTAGTTTGGGTTGACTTTTAAAGTGAACAATCAAGTTTTCTCTGTGTGTGTGTGTGTGCATAATAAACTTGACCGTTACGGAAAGTGATGTGTCTATGGTGGTGGGGTGGGGTGGGGTGAGAAGTGAGGTTGGGGTGGGGTGAGTTGATTGTGAATGAGAGATGAGATGGAACTAAATGAAACTGAAGGGAATGAAAATTGTTAAGATGGCGTTTGAACGATTGGCTGGGTGAGAAGAAGA
This sequence comes from Doryteuthis pealeii, assembly GCA_023376005.1. Lineage (NCBI taxonomy): Eukaryota > Metazoa > Mollusca > Cephalopoda > Myopsida > Loliginidae > Doryteuthis > Doryteuthis pealeii. The sequence continues at coordinate 92,482,511 of CM042154.1, forward strand.
GAAAGTTTTCACTAATGGTCAGACACAAGCAGAAATATAAAAACATTGATTTTTGCCTTTGCCCAATGTCCACCAACCAATAGACATTTGTGATCTGCTTACTTGAATATACTCTCTTGCTTTAATTCTATCTCTCTCTCTCCTATTTAGAGAGAATGGAGAGAGAAAGAGACTCTTTCTTTCTCAGTTCTTTCCCATTTGGAAATCTAAAGAGAAAGGAGAAAGAGAGATACACTTTCCTTCCTCTTTCTTCCATTTAGAAATTGAGAGAGAGAGAGAGAAAAGAGAGAGATACTTTTCCTTTTCTCACACTCTCCATTCTCTCTAAATTTCTTTCCCTTTACACATACTTCTCTTTTTTTCTTTCTTTCTTTCAAACCCTTTTTCTCCTCTTTTGTCTCCCCCCCTCCTTTCTCTCTTTTGTTTTCTCTTTATTTTTCACTCACTTCCTTTGTTCAATTTCCTGTATAGATTTTTGACATCACTTTCCCTTCAGTATATTTCAGTTTTGTTTTTAACATAGAGTTTTACAAATATATTTTTTTCATTTCTCCCTCCCTGTTTTATTATTTCACTCTAGAGATAATAAAACACGCAACAAGAAATTAAATTATTATTATTTCACTCAGGTGAGTTTTTTATACCAGCTTTAGTTGATGGCCTTTCACTGGAGTCCGAGTGACAACAAGTAACCAGAACTCTCCTAAGTATTCCAGTTGATTTGAACATTTTTTACCCAAGCGCTTTCAACCATTTCACTAGTCATCATCAGGAGGATTATTGGTTGTTTGGTGCAAGATTTATTTGTTTAGAAGTCCTTTTTTTCTGATTTATTCAGTTAAGAGTCTATTGTCTGAGGGTTTCTAAGGTTGGTGGATTAGTTATAGATTATTTAGTATATTGTTGCTGGTGTTATATATATATATATATATATATATTATATATATATATATGTATGTATATATAGCATTAATTTAAGACACTTTAATTCATTGAGTCATTTAAACGTATCATTAATTTGTCAACAATTTGCCTTTTCATAATTTGAAATAATCCTTGTCCCTATTTTTCTTAATTAATTGATAGATTTTAATGTTATGTCAACCTGTCTAGGGTTATTTTATGCCTAGAGGCTAGACAATCACATTCATTTTATGCCTAGAGGTTAGGGAATCACATTCATTTTTGCCTAAGGTTAGGGAATCACATTCATTTTAGGTTAGGGAATCACATTCATTTGTGCCTAGAGGTTAGGGAATCACATTCATTTTGTGCCTAGAGGTTAGGGAATTAGAGGTTAGGGTGCCTAGAGGTTAGGGAATCACATTCATTTGTGCCTAGAGGTTAGGGAATCACATTCATTTTTGCCTAGAGGTTAGGGAATCACATTCATTTTGTGCCTAGAGGTTAGGCTAGAGGTTAGGGAATCACATTCATTTCATTTTGTGCCTAGAGGTTAGGGAATCACATTCATTTTGTGCCTAGAGGTTAGGGAATCACATTCATTTTTGTGCCTAGAGGTTAGGGAATCACATTCATTTTATGCCTAGAGGTTAACGGAAGGTTGCCAACAACACATTGTTTATGTAGTTGTTAAAAAAAATCCACTAAGTCCTATCAAATTCTAATAATTTTGAAACAGATCTTTTTGACCCATAGATGGAACTCTAACAAGTGGACCCGGGAGTAATGCTCAAAACACTTCTATGAAATAAATGATTAAGAAGAAACCTCATTTAAATCAGTTCCAGAGATTGGCCTGTAATTTCCCCAGTTCCTACCAGTGGATTTTAATCATTGGATCATGTTGAAGTAATTGACAGCTATATCGTAATCAAATGTTTCCAATTTGAAGGTATTCCATTTCTTTTCCGGCCATTTTCTCTGCTGAGTGAAAAATGTCAGAAAAGATTGTTATCAAATCCAATAATCTCAAGAGAAGTTAATCCAATACAGGATTAGCCGTCTTTCTATTCTTTATATTGTTCAGGTCAATCTGATGAGATAATCCCTTAAATGATCAATAAGTATTAATCTCTCTCTCTCTCCCTGAACATTAGATTTATTGTCTAATGGCAAGAAATCTTTGTATAGCATTTGGTCAGTAAGGGGCTAAAGCATGAAAGAGAAATAAACTAGTACAGACACAGACACGTGTATATATATATATATATATATATATTATCAAATGTGTAATAAACAATGTGCAACACCCTGTTCTCATCAGCCACCAACCAAGGGTAGTAACACAGTTTCAGTGGCTATCAGTGGGACTGCCACCCCTAGTACTCCCAGTGGCTAAAATGCAGCTGGTGGTGCTAGAGGTAGCAATCCTGTTTAGGTTAATTGCTGCACAATAGGGTGTCTTTTAAGCTAGTACATTATATATATATATATATATATACATAATAAAAAAAAAAGAAAGTTTGGTATATACGTGTCAACTTATGACTCAGAAAAGAGATGTCACTCAGATTCAAAATCTTGCATATACCTTGATAACCCTATAACTAAGAAACACACCAAATTTGGTTATTGACTTCTACTGATTAAGAGATATTTACATTTTAATTAATTAAACAAAAATCAAATGATTTGCGATAATCCTAGCATGGCTGCTGCTGCTAATATTTTTAAAAAATCGCTGACTGCTGCCTATATCAGAAGTGGTTTAAAATGGCCGCATGTCACCGCCTGCTGATAATTTGAAATAGACAAATTGGTGCCCTAATCATTTCAGCTCAGAATTTCTCACGTATTCCCAGTCCAATCTTAGAAATATTTATTTGGTTAGAAAGATAATAAAATAATCTTTCTAAATATATAATTTGTATGTGGTTTTATCCATCGAATTATTTTTTTCAGCGAATTAGATAACAATAATAACTAATAACAAAACAATTAATAAGTCAACTTTTTTTATATTATTAATATAATAATCTTAGAATAAAATATATCCATTTTTAATCAGTATAACTCATAACCTTTTTGAAAAAATCTATTCATGAAATAAACATTATTAAATTGATATGCTACAAATTGGGTAATGTTTAGTTATTAGCTTCTTTCTTACTTTCTTTGTTACTTTTAAGGACAAGAACTGAATTTAAATTTGTTGTATGTACAAAAGACTTTAAGAAAAAAAAAAAAACAAACAATAAAATAACAAAACCTATTATAAACCAAAGAAAAAAGACAATATAATATATAATATAATACAGACAATTATAAGCATTTAATCATCAAATCTTTAATAAAGTTTATGAATGCATTTTTCAAAATAAATGTAAACAAAAAACAAACATTCTACTATACAATTCTCGGCAATTTTTTAAAAATTTGATAAATTATTTTACTCTTATTTACGTTTTCTTCTCACTCACTCTCTGATGTTCCTAATGTTTTTTAGTCCGGTCATAGACCGGGTACTTTTGCTAGTGTGTATATATATATATATATATATATATATATATATACCTTTCTTGTAGTGTGTTGTGTCCACAATTTCTTTAATATCGCGCACAGCATTCTGGTGCAGCTCCCATCTAGTTTATTCTCTAGGTGCTTATCAAGGTCCAAGTGGTGCAGCCATACAATAGTACTGATACAACTATAGCTTGGAAGAATTGTTGCTTTAATTGTTGCTGATAGCTTTTTGATTTAGTTAGCCCCAGGAAAATTTATGGGTCCCAACTAAAATCATCTAACTCATACCTTGTAACCTATCCAGTGTAATTCATTTCTAAGAAAGTATTTACAGTTAACTTGAAATTGTGAGAGAAGAAAAAAGAAAAACATTGGGATGCATGGGTATGATTTTAGTATCTATCAGTATCTCTGCATGATATATATATATTCTCAGTACGCTCCACACCCACTTCATCCCTGGGTGGGTGACACATTACACCTCCTGTCACCATTTGAGTTTGCAAGATAGATCGAGTGTATTATGCTACAGATATGTGTTGAACTCTTCTTTTGTTTGAATTGAAATGGTTATCATAACATAATTGTGTTCATCATTTAGTAGCTCTATTGTTTCTAACGACCCTATTGGATACCAGTTTCTAAGAGTATTTACGGGTTTCAAAGGAGCTCTTATTTCTCCGTAGTTGTAGGCAAATTGTCGGACAAAGAAGACAAACACTCAATGGAAATTTAATACATGTATTGACAAATAATACAAGAACTTGTTGCAAATTTTATTGGTATTTGCTACAAGACTTATCTGAGTTAAGTTATGTTATGTTCTTGGAGTAGTGGTGATAACAGGGGTATTCTGTTGCTTGTTAGTAAGTTGATATGACGTTTCTTCAGATGTTTCTCATTCTTCCTCGTAACCGGTTCAGTGATAAGTAATGGGGGATGCTATTTTAGAAGCTTCTTGCCCTGGTAACAGTTCTTTTAAATGATGGTGAATGGGCCCCTTTCAAGTAGACTATTTGGTCTTCAGCCTTCTATTGGGTGCTTTTGTGCCTTCGAAAGTGTGCTGTGAAAAAATGCCTCCGTCCAAGTCGACGGTCAGTAGATAAGTAAGCCCTGTTTTTGGTTTTGGCGCCCACATACGATGTTGGTGATTCGCCCCCTAGCGTCAGGGGGAGATAATTAACTATGGAATTTCCAATATTTCACCTAAATATCAGATATTTTACATATTAGATATATTTGATAGAATAAATGCCTTTCCTATACATGTATGTTTCTAAAAACTCTTAGTAAAATTTGATGCAGCAGAAAATAGTTTGTACTGATTATTAGATAAGATCAATTGAAAAAAAAAATCATCTGCATAGATTTCCATGACACTTACCCCCCCCATCCTTATTAGTCATCACTCCTGGAATGTTCTCTGCATCCAGTATCCACGCAGAGTTGATTGATGTAGTTTTTTGCTGGCTGACCCAAACTGGTGTGTCTGTGCCAGTGACTATAGAAAACTATTACTTATAAGTTTGTCCTTGCTTCTTCAGCAGGATTCAGCCATCTCTTGTACATCCTACCCAAATTGTTTTTGTGGATTGCTGCTTCCATACAACATACAGCAGCTTTCAGTTCCCATCTAGCTTTTTCTTTGGCTGGTCATGTCAAGCCCTAGCACCTATATGATTTTCCCAACCCTATTGCCCATATGGCAAGCCCCAAACCCTTTTTATCATATGGGTGCTAGAAGGCGGTGACTGTGGGTCTACATGTCCTGGGAATGACGTTAAACTCTATCTGATAGTGAGGTTCCAGGTTTGGGGGATGTGGAGCACCCCTTCATTACTCCCTGGTCCACTCTGACCTGGAGTGGTAGTACCTGTTAGGGTCCCATCTATGGGTTAAATAGAAAACATGAGTTGATAAACAAAATTGTATTATCCATTAAAAATGAAATTATTTCAAAACTTTGTCGGCATTAAACATTTAGACGTATTCGGTATAAAATAACCCAAGGGGTTAACATGCCATAAAACCCAACCAACCAACCTAGCTTTTTCTCCAACCATTTTATTAAAGTCTAAATAGTGCTGCCATTCAGTAGCACTGACATAGTTACATCATAGAAGAATTCTCACTTTATTTTATCAGACAGATCAAATTTTCATATGATCAATAGACTGTTTTATACCTAAAATATTCCATAAATTTGTTAAATGCTGTATTTTTAGGTTTTTTTGAAAAAAAATCAAGCGTATCCTGTAGCTCAAAAAGTTGATGTGATATACAAAAACTGGGGTCATTTTTGGATTCAGAGGTCAAAAAATAGTCAAAAGCAAGTGTCAGATCCAAATCAACAAAAATTGTGTTGCCCAGTGTAATCTGTCTATAGCAGTACATGCCTTTCCTATGTATATTTATAAAGTAAAGAAAAAAAAAATGGAGAAATAATTCAGATTTAAATATATATATATATATTATATATATATAAAAAATGTGACAACCTTTGTAGTTAATGAAAATGTCTACGATCAAAGAGAAAATAATTTGAAAAATAATGATTTTTTTTTTGCTTTAAAATTATATTTTTGGTATCCAGTCACTTAAAAATAACTTTTTCAGACACTTTCACTTTGAAAATCTTTTAATTTAGTTTATGTGCAAAATTGTTGATGTACCATAAGAATATATATATATATATATATATATATATATATAAAATGTCTGTTAGATAATAAAGTAAGGACCCGCTCAAGCCGAATGTCTGCTGTATAGCCTGAAGCAGGCAAAAAGAGAAATTGGTCTCTACATGAACTTAGATAAAACAAGAGTTCACATCTTTTAATCAAGATGTTACCATCTCCTCGTTAAATAGAAAGCCTCTGATATTAGTATACCAATTCATATATATATTTACCAACCCCTCTGCAGGATGTGACACAAGGTCAATTTCTTAAGTGGAGCTTAACAGGTTTGGATTCAGATTTTTCCTTCTCCTAGACTTGTTAAAGAGCCCAGTCTACCCTACTATTTATGTGTAGTTGGGGGGGTGGGGAGAGTAGTTGGATTCCCAAGTGTATTAGTGCTATGTAAAATGCAAACAGCCTTGTTCAGGATTTGAACTCGTCTCGTCGTGTCCATTTCTCATAACTTTAAACATTATACTCAAACCTCCAACACAATACCAGTTCATATACATCAGTAGCAATATCACATCTACTGAAAGTGATGTGAAGATATTGTTAGGTCCAGACATAACAAAATTTTAAGTTACTCACCTTGATTAGGGGACAGTTGCTTCCCTTGAAAGTTGCATTGTGGGAGGCTAGCACCAGAAATGGGTTTTTCACCATGACATTTTTGGGTTAAGATTCTAGATATAGCATTGAAATTCTACTTGAAAATGTCTAGCATTTGTAAATCTCAAAAGTGAACAAATCAATACACCATTTTTTTTTCCCCTACTCCTCTCTCCACTGGGGATGCTGGGTAGCTGTTTCTAGTTTTAAAAGAAAACTAATTTACCAATATGTCATTTTGGTGTTTTTTAATTTTTTAAAAGTCTTTCACATAAATTCCTTGTTGCTCAATATTGCTTTTTTCCTTAAAGATTAAAGAGTTTCTGTCAGATGTTTTTCCTGCTACATTAATAAAATAAAGGAATATCCATTTTCATTAGTTTAATAAAACAAAAAAACAATAAGACCGATATCAGACAGTAGGGAAAAAAAAAAAGAAGGAAATATGGTCATTTCACTTATTCGGAATAAAAACAAATGTTAGAAAGAGAAAAAAACTTTGACGTCAGCGTTTTTTTCGTTTTTGTCTGTTTTCATTATGCTCTCTTTTCAAAGACATTTAATTAGTTTTATTTGGTGCAAAATATTTTTTTTTATAAAAAAAGGATAATCTCTGAATAATTTAGTTAATTTAAAATACAAATATTTTCACTAATTGGTTACTGTTTTTGTAGTTTTGTATTTAAAATATTGTCCAACTTTTACTGAAAGTTTTTGGTATTGTAGAGCAAAGTTTTATTTTATGTATATTACAAGCACAAATCACTACAAAAATTTTGAATTAACATTCACCTTTTCTAACCAATAAAAATTTAGAGTTTTATACTTTACTCCTCTTTTGAGTTTATACATACATAGAATATAATAGAAAGTGCTAAATCTCTTCCAGAATATTGTTGATTGTGGCTCTAAGATTCATGGTTAATATATGAACATACAACTCCGACACATTTTGGGACAAAACATTTTATATATCAAAACAGTAAGGAAATAAGACAAGATAAGAAACAATAACATACATGTACATAACATAAACATACAAGAGTAGAGATAAAAGGACTGGAGAGTCCATACATTATAGTGATGGGGGGGGGGCAGAAACCCCCACCAAAAAGGGTGTGACAATGTGTCTAACACATGTGGGTACTTACGAGGAGAGGTAAAAAAGAAGAGTTTGAATCAGCCGCTTAAATACTATAGCCCCTGGTGAGAACAAGCGGCAACCCAGCGGGAAGATAACTCTTCCAGGCCAATGTGAAGATAATCCCAACATAGCTATTGTTACATTGTGGTTGGCTTGTAAATGCAGCATTGTAGATCATCACTTGTGGCTGGACAGAGAATCAGATTAAATGGCCAATTTCATCTAGAAAAGATCTTGTATTATAGTGAATATTATTGACATCAAAAGCTCTAAGTTAACACAGATGTAAGATTTAAAGGTTTTATAATAAGTTGAAAGGCTCAGGGTAACCTCCCAGCATGGGTACATATAAGTACAAGAAATATTCTGACAAAGGAGTTATAAGATATAACAAACATTGACTTTAATAGTGAGCACATAGCAATACATTCAAGACAGGAATACATATACTCATTACAAATGGTACAGCAATACATAGTGAACAATATAAACATGTATACAGAAGGTAGGACTTTGTCCTAAAGAAGTGATACAAAGTTCCTGCAGGAATGTAGGGGCAGGAGTAGCTGGGGGGAAGAAGAGGGAAGAAAATCCACTACCCATCCCCCCCAGCTACCCCTGCCCCTACTGACAACCTATTGTTTTCACCATTCTGAAAATGGCCTTCATTGAAGCAAGAACTGGGCTTTTGTCCTGATGATGGTCAAAATGGCCGAAACGTTGCATCGTCAACAATAAACATCCAGTTTCCATAACATCCCGTGTTTGTCTACTTTTCTCACACACACACACACACACACATATATACACACACATAAGAATTTTGATTATTTCATTCTTATAGGGAAGTGTGTGTGTATATATACATACATATATACACACACACTTCCCTATAAGAATGAAATAATCAAAATTCTTCAGAGATTTTTGTTTACCCTTTCCATTTAATGTTTGTAAAAAATAAAATTCTTTTGTTAATGTTTTCTCTTTAATATTCAGTTTGACTACAAATTCATATTTGTTTGAATTCTCAACTCAACAACAATAACAGTAGTAGTAATTCATATTTGTTTGAATTCTCAACTCAACAACAATAACAGTAGTAGTAGTAGTAGTAGTAGTAAAAGTAATTATTATTATTAGTCGTCGTCATCATCATCATGTCACATTCACAGCGTGGATTCTCATGACTCTCTCTCACCACTCGTTCCTATCGGTCATTGCTTCTATTAAGATTTAGTTGGAGTAAAACTGAATTACTATTATTATTACTAGTAATAGTAGTAAAATCTAATTATTATTAATAGTAATAGTAGTAAAATCTAATTACTATGAGTAATAGTAGAACTAAAATTAACTATTATCAATAGTAGTAGTAGTATTAGTTGTGGTAAAAGTGGTAATTATTATCATTAATCAATATTATTTGTGTTAGTTGAAGATTTGTTATTTTAGCTGTTGGTAAAGCGTCTGACTAAAAATCACTAAAAAGTTTTCCGGTTCGATACCGGCTCTTGCCAACTCAGCGCATGAGTAGTACAGGGATATGTGCAGTAAAATGAGAAGCTAATGGTAAGTGTGGCACTCCAACTCAGATGCTAAAACAATCTCCTTGGTCTAGCACTAGTGAAAAGGGGATAGACTCCCTGCTGTCTGGCTGATACCTACTTTAGGCCACCCCAATGACAACTTATTTATATTAATAGCAGTAATAGTTAAAGTATTATTAGTAGTAGCAGTAGTGGTAAAATTAATTATTAGTAGTAGTAGTTGTAGTAAAATTAATATTAAATGTATATATTTACCAAGCCGTCTGAACGAGCAGGATGTGACACAAGGTCAATTTCTTAAGTGGAGTTTAACAGGTTTGAATTCATATTTTTCCTTCTCCTAGACCGGTTGCCTAACCAAGGTTAAAGAGCTCAGTCGGGCATACTATTTACCCATAGCTGGAGGGAGAGTAGGATTCATACCTTTTCCAAAGGTATTAGCGCTATGTGAAATGCAATTACCACATCCAGGATTTGAACTCGGAGCGATGAGTCCATTTCCCATGACTTTAACCATTACACCACTCTTCCTTATTATTAAATATAATTATTGTCATTAGTAGTAGTAGTAGTGTTATTGTTTTTTTTGTACTACTATTAACCAGTCTGCGATGATGTTTGGGACACGAATGAATCAAGAAAATCTGATAAGTTTGTAAATAAAAGTGAAATAAATCAAGAGAATATTTAATGAAAGTGGAAAGAAGAAAAGAAAAAAAAGTTTCTGACTGAATTTTGTTTTGCTTCTTCAATTAAAAGTTTTTGATGATAATAAACATAAAATCCACCTGCCACTTAGTTGTAAATGAATCTGATTTTGTTAAGAGACAGACAAATAATAATAATAATGATCATCGGATGTCTTTTGTTGTTTCGAAGGCAGATGCTTGCAAAAAAAAAAAAAAAAAAACAACAACAAAACCAAACATTCTCTATAGGTATTTTTCAAATTCAATTTCATATTAATTTTATGTTTGTTTACTGTTTAAAACACTGACATAATGTTGTATTTCCAGTTTTGAAAATTTCATTAAAACACTTGTAGAAATTAATTTGCAGATGAAATAAAGACAGATTTTTCCTTTTATCAACAAATATCTTATAATTGAGATTATGTAACTGTCTGTCTGTAACCAAAACTATGTCACCACTTCCTTAGTTATATAAGTTATATTCTCAGTGATTATGAAATAGTGATTTAATTTAATTAGTATCTTATTTATTAACGTCTCTATTAAAGTCTAGCTGAGTTAGATTTGCTGCAAAATGCAAAACTGCCCATATTATTAATGTATTTAAAACCCTGAAATATGTGTCATATATCTCTGAGAAATAAAGATTTTCATAGTATATGATAGGAATAATTTGCATAATGATTTTAACAAAACTGGGTTTAATAAATAATTATTTGCTGTTACTGATTTCTAATACTATCACATTACGTATTAAAAGTAATCCCATAGGTAATTTTATATAGAAATCAATTAAAATAACATTAAAATAAGTGTAATATTTTTATATTCATTCTTATTTAGTTTTGTTAGTCTTTCTCATTTAATTACATTAAAACTTAAATACTTGTGCCCAAGGGGCGCCTACTTTTGCTAGTACATATAAATAATATCCGAATTGACAAAAAATGTTGAAATTACCATTGTTTAGCTTGGGGAGAGGATATATGGTGATATAATAGAGATATACAAAATATTAAATTAAATTTATCATCAAGATAAATCACTGTTTGTAGAATAAACAACCTGAGGTTGTCTGCATTTCACTTTGTGCTAATGGCCTTAGGAAAGACATGAATGCACTTGTTCTCCTCCAAGCTATGGTAAATAATAGGGCAGACTGAGTTCTTTAGTCTTAGGCAACCGATCTAAGAGAAGGAAAACTCTGAATTTAAATGAGCTCTAATCTGCTTAAAAAATGACCATGTCATATTCTGCCTATGTTAAAGGAATCTATAGACCCAAAGCTCTTTTATCTAGAATTTACACTTAGGCATATTAGGAATTATTTTTTCTTTACTCTTTTTGTGATTTTTTCCCCCAAGTTCAGCAAAAAATACTTGAAGAAGGCTGGAGTGCACATCAACCAAAATGTGTATATAACTTTCTGATGAGGACAACAGTCTGAAAAATCTAAATAATACTAATTATCAAGCCTCATTTCTCATCTAAAAATTCAGACAAGAAATAATATTGTTTATCAATAATAATAATAATAGTAACTGCCTGTCGGCTGCGTAGAAGAATACATCAACTGCACCTTGGCAGAGGGGTAAAATCCCTCTAATGGGGTCACTTATTGGCCCAGATGGCAAGCCATGATGCTTAAGGATTAAATGTTGGTGAGACATCCATGACCTGCAACACTCCACTTTGGCCCTTACTTAGGCTAGATGGGCATTCAGAACAGCCCTTTGAATTAATAAATCCTGTCAAGCCCTAGCACCTATTTGATTGTCTTGAACCTATTATCCTTATGGCAAGCCCCAACCCTTATATATGAACTAGAAGACTGTGGCTGAGGGTTTTAGTGTCCTAGGTATGATGTTAAACTGCATCTAATAGTGAAGTTCTAATTTTGGAGTACCCCTTTATCATCATTAATCACAGGTCTACTTTGCCTCAGAGAGGTGATACCCGTTAGGGTCCCTTCTATGGGTTAAATAGGGAAAAAATGAGTGTAAAAAAATGTGTTTAAAAGAAAATTTTGAATACCCATCAAGCATGAATAGAACAAAACATCTTTGGCATAAAATAACCCAACAGGGGTTGATATGCTGTAAAATCCAACAAACCAAACTAATAATGATATGGATAATTGTAGGCAAGGCACAAAATTCCCCAACCAGAATTTAGGCTACCTGGGTATATGTATGTATTTACCAACCCCTCTGCATGAGCAGGGTGTAACACAAGGTCAATTACTTAGGCGGGGTTTAACAGGTTTGAATTCAGAGTTTTCCTTCTCCTAAATTGGTTACCTAGCCATGGTTAAAGATCCCAGTCTGCCCTGCTATTTGCCCATAGCTGGAGAGAGAATTGGATTCATACCTTTCCCAAGGGTATTAGTTCCATGTGAAATGCTAACAGCTTCGTCTAGGAATTGAACTTGAGTTGACGAGTCCATTTCCTATGACTCTAACCATTAGACAATGCACCTCACTGGGTATATGTATTTCTGTGTAGTGGTACAAATACCAGCCACTCAGGTTCTAAGGGTTAAAAATCTATTGGCAAAGAAGAAGAACAGATGTTAAGAAGAATGTCTTCATCTTGACGTTTGTCAGAATCTGAAATAATCTTCTAAAAGTCATTGGTCACACAGCCAAATATTAAATCTATTCAAAATGAAACAAGACATTTTGGGCAACCAATGAAATATGATAATCAATGGAAAGAAAAGCAAAAGTTTAAAATAGAAATTGATAAGGAGGAACTTTCAAGATTCTAGATTAATAATCAAATCAAATATAAATATACACTTCATTTGTGTGTATGTGTGTGTGTGTGTGTGGATTTCTAATCATTAAGTCTAATATAAGATTAAAAAACATAAATGAAATAGTTTGTATATTTGCATATGTATGATCAGACTTTGAATATGATTCATCAAGATGTTATAAACATCTTGATGAATCATATTCAAAGTTTGATCATACATTTGTGAATATACAAACTTTTTCATTTATGTTTTTTAATCTTATATTAGACATATTAGTTATTACAATTTTCAGAGTGTATTTATAAATACTGTAGATGCTCTTTAATCAATTGTTCTGGCTGGTTTGGTTTCTTTGTTTAGTGGTATATTAACCATCATGGGTTATTCAATGCCAAAGCCATCCTTGTAGAAGAACAGTAGAGGTACTATTTAACCCATAGATGGGGAATGAAGGGGTTCATACCTTTCCCAAGAGTATTAGTCTGAAAGTGAATATAATAGCATAACTGAAGTTTAAACTCACTTATTATAATGTTGTATCCAGTATGTTTGTCACTATACTGAAGGGATCCATAGCCCTCCTCACTATCAGGTCATTTTTAAAGTTTCAGATTGTTATTAAATCCCAATTAAGCTCAGACAGTAGAACATCCACCTTGGAACAACAAGTCTCCAGGTCCAGTATTGGTCCTTGTAAACTCAGCACATAAGAAGCACAGCTTAGATCTGTGTGGTAAAGGTGGAAGCTGATAGTAGGTGTGGCGCTCTACCTCAGATGCAAAAACAATCTACCTGGTCTAGTACTAGTGAAATGGGAATAAACTCCCTCACTGCTTGGCTGATATTGACAATAGGCCACTCTGTCAAATTTACATACTTTACATTTAAAAACCTTAATATTTGCTGGGACCCGCTAGAATGGGTCTTTCTTTAGAGAACATAGTGTTCTGACTTGAGACATAAATAAATATGGTGTCGACTGCAACATTGTCAGAGGTGTGATGAATATAAAATTTGTTTATCATCTTTATACATCGTAATTTTAATTTGAAATATTTGAGTAAATATTTAAAACAAAAGAGTATGAAAATAAAATTATTTTATTCATCACAAAATTTATTCCAATTGTATTTTTTTTTATCTGTGTTCAAATCCTACAAAATTAGGGTCATTATGATCCATCTGTTTAGGGTTATTTTATGCCTAGAGGTTAGGGAATTGTGCTCATTGTACATTTGTATTACATCCTGAAAGTTATGAGAATCAGAAGAGTCATTATCTTCATATAAAAGGTCATCCTCTGTGGAGTCCTGAGTATGATGTTAAACTGCATCTTATGGTGAAGTTCCAATTTTGTTGCTTTGGGGAGTGTACCCTTTCATCACCATTACTCCCAGGTCCACCTCGACTGGAGTAATAGTACCTGTTAAGATCTCATCATGAGTTTAAAAAATGTGTTTAAAAAAAATTGAATACTGATCAAAAATGAATAAAACAAAATGTCTTTGGCATAAAATAACCCAACAAGGATTGACATGCCATAAAATCTAACCAACCTGCCATCATGATAGTGTATATGTCATTAAACAGATTTTTAGCTCAGTTGGTTGAGCATCCACCTAGTGCAATCACAAGGTTCTGGTTTTGATACCAGTCTTCGGCAACTCAGAGCATGAGTTACATGGATTGGGTAATATGGTCTGTGCAGTAAAACCTCCAGGAGCTGATGGTAGGGGAGATAATCCACCTCAGCAAAACAATCTCACTGGTTTTGCACTAGCAAAAAGGGGATAGACACCCTCGCTGTCTGGCCGATACCGACAATAGGCCACTCTACTTTACTTTTACTTATTAATATAAAAATCTTTCAAAATGCCTCATGATGATCAGTTAATGCTGTTGACAGGTCTGTAAAGATGCTTCATCTTTGCTTTTGATGTTTAAGAATATTTATCAACCTCCTCACATAACTGCCTTTGTTTTCTTCTTTTTTTTTTTAATAAACATTTTTTTGTAATTTTTGTTTATTGACCTCTCATTCTGGTTATATACAGATTTAACCTTAAGTCAAATCTAAAAAGAAAAATAGATTTTTTTTTTAAAAATATTCTTAGTAGACAAAAAAAACTTTAAAAAATCTGTCTATCAAATGTTATTTTCAGATGTTTATAGAGAGAAAGAAAATATTTAAAAAAAAAAAAACTAGTCAAAGATCTAAAGTGACAGGAATCAAAGAATTTGTCTTTTAATAATCGGTTCTTTACATTGGTAACAAACTTTTTGGTTTTTCATTGTGTCTACACAGTTTCTCAGAGTGCATATATCAAAAGATAAGGCCTGCTTATATTAAAATCACATACTGATCCTAATCAGCCCTTTACAATACACTGACTGTACCTCTGCAGAGGGATAAAATCCCCCCTACCCTTGGGGCCCACCTGTTGATTGTGGGTGGTGACCCATGATGCTTAAGGATAGAACCTGGTGGCTGAGCAGTCCATGGCATGCAACACTCCACTTTGGGCCTCACTTAGGCTAGACAAGCAGTCGGAAAGGCCCCCTCTAACCAGTCAGCTGATCACATCAAGTCCTAGTACCTATATGATTGTCTCAAACTTATTTGCCCTGATGGCAAACCCTCAACCCTTCCCCTTTCTTACAATATTTTTTCTGTGTAGCAGGTCCCTTTTCTTTCTTTATAATAAAAACAGATTGGTCCATTGTTGAAAGTTTGTGATATAAGGCATGGGGCAAATGGTCACTCCTAAATATAGACTCGTCGACTACCACGTGACCTGAGAAAGATTCCCATTGTCCAATCACTGGCAGTGCTGTTGCTGTATTTATAAGAGGCCTGATTCTAATCTTAACTCATTGACACTTGGATTCTCTTGGACGTCGGACTTACAAAGAATACTATAACACCGGATTCTTATTGGCTTGCTTACTTACTTACTACATCTGGAACCAAGGATGACGGCCAGATACTTAACAATTTAGCTGAGGTGATGATGCTCATAAGAAACAAAAATTCAGCTCATAAGCAACACCAGATAATCAGGATTTCCATTTTTACATTTCACCTTGGATGATTTCATTTTTAATCAGAGGGTGTTGCAAGATGATAACAGTCATACAATTAAGAATCACAAGTATTAATATATACATTTTTGTTATTTTTCTAAAACATTTGATTTACTCAGATGCTTTAGTCAATTGGGATTATTATTTTTACTTTATGAAATTTGGTTGCTTACCAGGATAGATGGTAATTGTCTTAATAATTGTCCCATTACCTTAATTACTTTTTTAGTTTGTTTATAAACTCTTCCGTTTGTTGTGTTGATAATATTGGAAACTTTTACTGTTGTAAAGGAAAATATTTTCTCCTACAAGAAGTTGGGCTTGTTCAATGAAACATAAATAATACGGACTACACAGTCAAGTTTGTGTAGTTGCTACAGAAATTACTGTTGTGGAAATGCTGCATGTTGGACTCTATTTTATTATCTTTTAACCAAGGGTAATAACCCTATGTTAACCTTTTTTTCCAGATTCCAATTGTTATTTGATAACTCAGACACAACCATTTGGTGATGAGGTTGAGATGCAAAATGCTGTGTCAACAACTCTGAAATTCAGAAGAAAGGTTGACGTACCTTCTTTCCTTAGATTCATTTTGTAATTACAAAATACCACATGCATGATAAAAACAAACCTGTTAATGTTCATAGTAAGCTAGTTAACAAACCAGCAGTCATTGAATTTTTTCTTTCTTTCATTCAATCAAATCCATGTAAGTAAATAAAATCATTTGTGAATCTCGGCAACTGGCTCAAAAAAAAAAGGGGATGAACAGAAAGGAAGTAAAAACAACAACAAAAAAACAAAAAACAATTCTTAATGGGTTTTAGCATTCATCATAGCAACGTAGAAATTGTATTAGATGAAAAATGTATTGTTTTGATATATTTTTATCTCTTGTTCTCTGATGAATCTCTTCTGTTTTTAGATCAAATGAGAATTTGCTTGATGTTCTCTGCGTAAATGTTGAATGGTCCTTAAAGAAAAAAAAAAGAAGTGGCACTTGACAATGGCCAAGTAAAATTGTTGAAGGAACACAAAAATTGATGAGCATTGGCAGAGGAATTTAAGAAAACATTTAGGGATTTGTATTATTTGGATTTTTCAGACTGTGGTCTTCTTTATTGTTATATACTCAATGTTTTGGCTGATGTGCCCTCCGGTCTGCTTCAGGTGTTTCTTGTTTAACTCAGGAACCTACTTTCCAAACTCTAGAACATTCTTGTCAAACTTGGGGGCCTTCATTGAAATTCAAACTGGACCCTTTATTCAATCCATCAAGGTAGACAGTTCTCATTCTGTTAACATGATTGGCTACAAGTGTTAAACTATGTGAAGTATTCTATGTTATTATCGCCCTTGGCCAAGTTTAACACCTGGCACAATTGATACTGTTCATGATGTTTAAGGATGGAACCCAGGTGGATGAGCAGTCCATGACATGCAACACTCCACTTTGGCCCTATCTTGGGCTAGACAGGCAGACGGAGAGGCCTCCTCCGATCAATTGGCTGGTCACGTTAAGCCCTAGCACCTATATGATTTTCCCAACCCTATTGCCCTTATTGCATGCCCCAACCCTTTTTATCATATGGGTGCTAGAAGGCACCCCTTTCATCACCATGCTACCTAGTCCACTCTGACCCTCTGTTAGGGTCTCATCTAATGGGTTAAATAGAAAAACATGAGTTTACAAAAATTGAGTATCCATTAAGAATGTATTTATTCCAAAACTTTGCCCGCATTAAATGACCCACCGAGGTTGATATGCCGTAAAACAAAAGAAACCAAACCATACCTAGGTGACAATCATCTGTAGGTTGCAGGTTCAATATTGGAAATATAACATGACTGACCAAAGACTGGTGGTTGTTGTTACATTTATGTGTGAAATATCCCCTAAATACATTAATTATGAAATATCCTAAATATAATTTTTTTAAATCCAATTTCTGGATGTTCATTTTAACTCAAAAGTTTAACTCTTAACATCCTGTTCAGAATTTTCCAAATCCAGAACCCCATTCCTATAAGGATTTATCAAAAGATGGCTAAAAATGGCCTTTTCATATAAAGTTACCTGTTATTTTCCTTAAATCAAAGACTTTTAAATATGGTTAATATTACATTTAAATAAAGGTTATCATTTGGGGCAGATTAGGAAAACTAATGTTACTTCTGGCCAGGTGGAATGAGGTGGTATAGGATGTTAAGAGTTAAAGTCAACCATTTTGTCCAGATCCATTCGTATTGTGATATTTGTGGTCACAATTAATCAGCCGTGAATAATGATGTAAAGAAACGAAGGAATAAAATATTGAAATTTTATATTGGCAATCAAGTGGGGAAAAAAAAGAATGAAAAAAAAACAAACTATAAAAGATGTCAAGAATATTAATCTTAATTGATGATGAAATGGTTGAACCTAAAGTGGATGTGGTTGACACTGCTTGACCATGTTGAAGAAAACTTGGTCAAATTAATGTTGTGGTCAAATGGGATTCGTTATTATTAGGTTTGAATGAAGATAAATAAAAGGAAATATAAATATGTTATGACTATTTGATAAATGGAAAGCTACTTGATATTGTGAATTATAGAAAGTGTTTTCTGTCTTAATTACTGACAAATTGTCACCTGATGACAGTTTATGTAGTTTTATTAGGAAAAGCCATTTTTGTTTATTGACAATGATACTTTATGAGGGTTATAGAATAGTTTGCTATTTTCTGTGTTCATATTTTTCCTAGTGGATTAATTGTTGATATGTGTGTCTCATACATAATTGTAAATGTAATCTATTAGAAATCCATGCCTTTCTTCTTATAAAGATGGGCTGGATTATCTCACTTTTTGTTATAAGAATATTCGGTATTAGTTAATTGATTTGGTTGAGTACTGTAAATCCTCGAGTATAATCTGCATCCTTTTCCAAAAATTTAAAAGTCAAAATCCCTAGTGCGTACTATATACGAGGTTAAAAATGAAAAATATTTTCTAAGCAATGTCCGAGTCTCTATTTGCTGTCCGGCAATGTTTATTCAGATGCATTTTTTTAGAGGTTAAAAATCCCTGCATATAATCGAGGGAAAAAGTCACCATTCCTAGAGTATAACGCACTTTTTAAAATTTAAAGTTCAAAATCTCTAGTGCATACTATATCGAGGTTAAATGAAAAATATTTTCTAAGCAATGTCGAGTCTCTATTTGCTGGCAATGTTTATTCAGACGCATTTTGAGATTTACACTACAAGGATGCTGACATATTTACGGATGAACAAATGGAACAGTTATTTGATACTGAAAGTGACGTTGAATTTGAAGGATTTGAATAAATGTTTTTGCTTTTGTAACTGATAGTGATAAATATGTAATGACAATTTACTTAATATTTATTTTTCACTGAGTTTATTACTGTTGTTTCTTTATTTTCTGCAAACAAAATGCACAAAAAAGCTACACATTTGCATTATGTTATATATACAATAATAATAAAGGACGTTACCGTATACATTTTTACATACTAAGGATGTTATATAGACCTCCTTGACTCAAGTTTGAGAAGGGGTGCGTATTATACATAAGGTTTAGGTACAGACCCCTAAAAAATCCCGGCATATTATACTCAAGGGCGGACTATACTCAAGGATTTACGGTGTATTCTTTTTACAAAGTCAATAATTTTAAATAATATAGGAAAAAAAATGAAACACTAAAACTTGGGTTTAAAACTTAATGACTCATAAAGGGTCATTATGTTTTGGTGGAGAGTCACAGTGATTCAAATGGAAGATGATGAGGAGAGGCTTGATTTCCACTAAATATAATATATATATATATATTTATTTTAACACAAAGGTTCATGGTAATAACCTACTCGAGTTTCACCATAAGGATCTTCAGGGTTAAATCCACTGGATTAATCAAGATATTGATTAATTTCAGTTGATTGCACGTGTGTGTTTTTTGCGTTAAGCGGTTGAATCAATCAACCATTTATCGCGAAAAACACGCGTGTTATCTTGATTAATGGTTAGGAAAGATCTTAAATGGTTTTCATGGCAAGGTTCAATAAATGCCATGTTGAAGTTGGAGACTAATTGTCTCTATTCTGTTCTATGAACAGAGCTGAGAAATATGTCCTTTTCACTCAACGAGCGAAGACTGAAAAGAGATAGTTCTTGTTAGAAAAGACTTACTGTGTCTTAAGGGATTTTCGTGGTGAGGTGTAATGAATGCTATGTTGAAGTTGGAGACTAATTGTCTCTATTCTGTTCTGTGAACAGAAATGAAATATGTCATTATCTGTTAAACAAACGGGGGGAAAAAAAAAGAAAGTTCTAAGAGACTGAATTATCATGTGACCAACAGACATGTGAAGCCACACCCACAATCTAAGGGAAGACAATTATTTTTGTCTTATTACATTGCAGATTGTCTATTACAGTAGAAATAGTTATATACATTTGTCTCTTAAGTGTAAAAGCAAAGTCATCATATTTGGAAAGATATAAAAATCGAGTAGAAAAAGTTTACAGACAAGTAATCAAGTTAATGCCTGATTTACAGAATATGAGTTATGAGAATATGTTGAAAGAATTTGGTTTAATAAGATTGCAAAGTTGGCAGACCTAATAGATATTTTTGGTAAAAGTTAGGTGTGATTTTGAATTAGTTGACTTTAATGTATTCTTTATCAGAAGAAGAAGGTATAGAGAGTGAGTGAATATATATATATATATATATATATATATATATATATATATAGAATGAGGTTTAATAAGATAGGAAAGTTGGCAGAGTGACTTAATAGACATTTTAGGTAAAAGGTGGGTGTGATCTTGAATCAGTTGACTTTAATGTATTCTTTATCAGAAGAAGAAAATGAAGAAGGTGTAGAGGCTGAAAAGGTCATGAACTGTTGAAATAGACAGATAGAGATTAGATATTGGGAGGGGGGAACAAAATGTTTTCAGCAATAAGGTTGTTGGTCTCAGGAATTGTTCCGCCAGAGGATGTTGTTCTTTCAAATTATGTGGATACCTTATTATAAAATCACAAGTGATCAATGATTTCAAAATTGACAAATTATATTCTTATTTGGTATTTTATACATATATATGGTTATATCAGTACTGCTGTATCGCTGCACCACTTAGACCCAAACAAAGTGTCTTGAGAATAAACTGGATGGGAGCTGCTCATGAATGCTGCGAGCAGTCTTGAATGAGTCGGGGAAACAGCTGTATGGCCACCTGCCCCCCATCTCGCAAACCATCTGAGTGAGATGGACAAGGCATGCTGGACACTGCTGGAGAAGCAGGGATGAGCTCATAAGCGACGTTCTCCTGTGGAAGCCAACACATGGACATGCTAATGTGGGCCGCCCACCAAGGACCTACATTGACCAACTATGTGAGGATACTGGTTGCTGTGTGGAGGGAAGGTTGGTGTGAGATTGTCATGGATATCTGTGCTACTTGCATGACATGATGATTATATATATATATATATATATATATATATAAATAAAGTGGGTGGAGTGGCTTATTGTCGGTATCAGCCAGACAACAAGGAAGTATATCCTCTTTTTATTTTTGCTCCCTTGTCTAGCGCTAGAAATCTCCCTTGTTTAGTGCTAGCAAAAAGCGAGATTGTTTTTGCTGAAGTGGAGCGCCACACCTACCGTCAGCTCCCACTTTACCGCACAGATTAAATTACCCAGTCTGTGCTACTTAAGCGCTGAGTTGGTAGGGATCAGTATTGAACCCAGAAACTTGCTATTCCTAGGTGGGTGCTCTACCAAATGAGAGCACTAGACCAGGGAGATTGTTTTTACTGAGGTGGAGTACCACACATACCGTCAGCTCTCCTCTTTACCACACAGATCAAATTAATAAATATGATATACATTTTTGCTCTAAAAATGTGTTTTTAGAACAGTTTGAAAAGCCAAGTTGGAACAACAATATATATATATATATATCTATAAACAATTATCTGAAAAGCACAAATTACCAAATTTCCACTCACAGCTGTGCCAAATTTTCTTGGTATTTTTTACCTGTATGATGGGATATTTCAAAGTTCACTATCTATTCACCTCAGAACTCATTCTATTCAAATAAAGTCCTGTTAGTTTTGTAATTCAAATAAAGTGATTTTTCAGTGTAAACAAGTGATATGTAAAAGAGTCATTGCCAGTGGTTTATGGTAGGATTTCTGTGGTGAGAGAGCCACTTTGAGTAGGCAAAATGTGAAGGGGAAATTATTTGGAAATATATAAATTGAATCTACATTACTGCACATTAATACTACTACTAATTATGAGAGGTGTTATAACACAAACACATGTAATCAATGGTTTCAAAATTGACATAAACTATATTCGTATTATTTATGAAGAAACAACTGATTGGAAAAATTGGAAAAATCTGACAAAATTTGAAAAAAAACTAAAAAGAAAAGTAGATAAACCAACACAAACAAACGATTCAATTAATATTTTGTCTTTATTTATTTCAAAGGCTTCATCAGAATTAATTTGAAAATCTACAAAACGATAAAAGGGGTGGGTGGGTGGAGAAAAGAAAAGAATGAAAAGGACATTGTGAAAGAAAGGGAGGCAGAGGAAGAAAAAGAGAAAAAAAACGCCAGAGTTAAGCTCAGTCGGTAGAGCATCTGCCTGGGAATCACAAGATTCCTGGTTTGATACCGGCCCACACCAATTCAGCATACGAGTAGCACAGGGATCTGTGTGGTAGCAAATGAATAGGGGATAGACTTCCCCACTGTATGGTTGGTACTGACATTAGGCTGCCCTGCCAATTTTACTTATATATATCATCAGCTTCAAAGGAGTCTAATAATAGATGAGAAGAACTTTCTATCAGGGACCCGACTCTCAAAAAGTGTTTTAATACTTTTGAGAGGGGTCCCTTGGAAAGGATTTTTCATTTATCCCCCTCATTTCATTCATTTTTATTTCATCCATTCATTTTACCATTCATTTTTAACTATATATATATATATATATATATATATATATATATATATATAAGTTCTATCATATGAAATGGAAGTCTGTCATATGCTCAAGTGTCTTGAAAGATGACATATATCTTTCTTTGTAATTTCATAGGCAATTTTATATTATTTGAGGAACACATAACATAATATATCTTTTATTTAATCTCTGGTCAACATTTCAGTTTTATATTGTTTGGTTGATTGTTTTGGTTTACAGATTAACCCTTTTCAGGTCAATGTCAATGTTTTTAATGCCAAATCAAGTCATTTTGATATCAGGTTGATTACAGTACCTGCTGTTGCTTAAATGGTCCCCTATCTAAGTATTGAACAGACTCATCACTATTTAACTTTGGTAATCTAGTAGTGACTGGTGCTTTCAATATGACATCCACATAAGCTATATTGTTTGAAGAACCCATAACATATCTTTTATTTTATCTCTGGCCAACATTTCGGACCATATGACCTTTAGGCACCATTTTTGCGATCTCATTTCATAAGGATATTTTTTTCATTTACACCTTCAAAATCCGTTTGTTTGTTAGGGGTTAGGGTTAGGGCTTAGTTTTAGAATTTTAAAAAAAAACTCTAAAAATCATCTGTTAACAAACAACCGGATTTTGACGGTGTAAATGAAAAAAATGTCCTTATGAAATGAGATTGCAAAAGGGGTGCCTAAAGGTCATATTGTCCTACATTTCTATAAGTATGTCCATTTCAATTCTTAATTCTTTGTCCATTATTTCAGTGTGTCCAGTTATAGAACCAAGAATTGTTCAATTTAGGAAATGGTCATGAGCATATCAGTCATTAATGGTCAGTTAATCAGAATTGAATTCTTTGTAGAAAATGCAAACCTCTGCTAAATCAAAGAATTGCCAATGTTTTTATAGATTGGTTGATCTTAAATTTGGTCTAAGAATTCTCTTGGATTGCCAATGCAAAGGGAAGTCATTTCTATTATTCCAAACTTGGAAAATCCTTTATCCTTCTTGAGAACCACCTTTATCATCAAGATTGACAAATGCAGCATCATTGTAAGAATTGGTAAGAATTAGAATGAACCATTTCTCGGAATTTTTTAGATGAGGCTTGATAATTAGTATTATTGTCCCATCTTCATTGTTATCTGTACAATGTTTTGGCCGATGTGCCCTCCAGCCTTCTTCAGGTATTTCTTGTCAGACTCGGGAACTTTCTTGTCCTAATCGGGAGCCATCACAAAACTTTTAACCTAACCCTTTATTCAGTCCACAGAGGTATCCTGTTCTCAGGGGATACAGGTGTTAGAAGGCCAGAGGGCACGTCGGCCGAAACATTGTACAGATAAAAATGAAGATGAGGACAATAGTCCGAATAATACTAGAATGTACCAGTTAGGTTGTCAAGGTGACAAAGTATTTCCCTTCATGGTATCTCTCAAACAATGGGGAGTGGGGAGTATTTAACATTGCCCTCTTCTCTGTAAGTAACATGTGACAGATTGTATTGGGTTACTTGACATCAGCAAGGAATAATCCCTGCTTTGACCTGTCATTATAATAGCAGCAATTAAAATCATACTAGTTATATAAACTGATTTTTTTTTTGTCATTACATATCTTAGAAAAAGGCAACAGTTGTTATGGATTAACAACAGCAATCTATTTGCCATTTTGGGGGATTTATTATTACTAGCTGAAAACCTGCCCTCTGAGCAGGATTTTGATTTGCATAAACTGACCATAAATGTATTCATCCCACTTTTTATTGCAGCAAAACCAAACAATTTGAAATTAATAAAATCAAGATATTTATTAAGAATTTTTTCAACATCAATTTGCATGTTAGCCTTCCCATTCAGAATGTTTACCATTATTTGGTTGTATATTATAAATACAATTGCATTTTATTACTATTTATTATACTATAAAAACGTTAAATGATTCAAATTTAAGTACAAATAAAATAATGGACAGTTTGATGTAAATAACTAATGCAATTGATGGTGACATAGTTTTGGTTACAGACAAAAAGACTATAATTAGTAGCATGAATACATGCCTCCGGGCCAAAGTATTTAAGTTTTAATGTAATGAAATATATTTAATTAGAAAGACTAATGAAATTAAATAAGAACGTATATAAAAAGAGTACACTTATTTTAATTATATTCTAATTGGTTTCTATATAAAATCATTCATAGGATTGATTTTAATATGTTGCAGACTAAAACAATAATATTAGAGATCAATAACACCAAGTAATTATTTATCAAAACTCGCATGCAAATTAAACCATACCACATACTATGTAAATCTTTATTTCTTAGTGATATATAAGATGCATTGCAGGATTTTAAATGCATTAATAACCTGGGCTGTTTTGAGACAAATCTAACTCAGTTTTTCAAAGAGACATCATTGATAAATAATATTTATTCTATTCTGTGTATTAATTATTTTGGCTATAAATTAAATACTCACTGATAAACTTAAGCAATTACTGAGAGTATTGTGACATAAGCAGTGACATAGTTTTGGTTACAGACACTGAATCTCCATTATAATTAGAAGATAATTTCCAAGGTAGATAAGTATTAAATGCTAATAAAAGTAAGTAAGATTTGACTTAACATCAACTTAATAGCCACAAAAGGTGGCCTTTAAGTAACCAGTTTGAATTAGTCTTAAACAATTTTTAAAAAATGTTTCCTTTTGATTTTTAACACAACTGTAAGAAGATCTAGAGTCAAAAAGAAGATTAAAATATTATATTTTTCTGCTCTCCGAAATTCAGTGATATACATCTACAGAGGATTATTTTGAGACGAAGCAACAAAAATGTAATTTTGCAAAAACCTGATATCGTTGCTAGCTGGAGTGCTCAGACTTGTCTCCTAATCTTGCTCATTAGAGTTGTACTCTCCAAGATGAAGCCCTGCTATTGTTTAAGTTGTCACCCAATTAAGTATTGAAAAGGCTCATTATTGCTTAACTTCTGTGATATAGTGGGAACCAGTGTTTTCAGTGTGACTTGACCGTAATACAAAATACATGAAGAAGTGTAACATAGATTAACAATATGAAATAATATTGATTATTAATAAAATTTTTGAGGCACTCATATTGGCCAGTGTTTTCTATGATAATAGTATCAATAACATTCATGATTTTTCCTAATAAATCAGTGTCTGATTGTCTGATTGTTTGTTGCAACAAAAGCAGTTAAATAGAATGATGTAATATCATCCTCAACACGAACAAGTTAAAATTGATTGCCATTGTTAAAGGAAACCTTCAAAAATGCATCTTAAAAGTTTCTATTATATCACCAAATTATAAATTGGATTTAATTTTTTATCCACTTTTATTCTTTGCCCTACTCGAAGATTTCAATATAACTTATTCTGATATCTTGTCTCTGTGTGTGTATGTGTGTCTGTCTGTGTCTGTGTAATTCTACAGCTTTATCACAATTTCTACCTTTGCTCATTGCAATAATGATATAATACTAGCAATAATAAAGATATTTTATGGTGAAAATGCAGATAATTTTTGACTCCTCCTTGTAGTACATTCAACCAACCCCATAACAATCTCTTGCCTAACATAGATAAGTACTTCAACTAGTTTATGTTAAACTAACTGGACCTGTGGATATACCACAGTATTGTAATTTGATTATTACATTTGATATTTTTATTTAAGGGCTACTGTATACCCAACAAGAATCAATGAAACAAAACATCTTTGGCATAAAATAACCCCACAAGGGTTGACATGCCATAAAATCCAACCAACACTCTAAGTGAATTACTGTACCTTATGAATTATAATCTTCAGAGAGCCATTTTGAAAATATAATAAACTGATTGCTTTTGAAAGCAAGCTATGTGGACCTCCTGGGGTTGTGCAGTTGAAAATTTAATTTGATACCATGAATATAAAATCAGTATAACTGAGCTTGATATTAAAGCTGGCATGACACTGGATAGAATATCCATTGCAAATTCAACATAATACTACAGCGAGAATCTGTGTGACGGATCAGCTGTTTGGTGGGCTGCACTGAGTGAGTCAACTGTCTGAAGATTAGTCTGTTGCGGTCGATTCTGATTCAGAAAACACCAAGCATAATGTTGCAACCATCCAATGAACTGCAATGCACCAGGCTAAAAGTTGTTCTGGGCAACCAATATTTCACCACTAGTTGCATCAGGACATTGAATCTGACATTGCAAATCTTATTATAGCAAAGAAACATTAGTATGCATTGCACAGTGATGTGATTGGGGGGGAAAAAAAAAAAAACATTAATTATCATCATATCTTATTATAATGGAAATAATGTAACTGTCTCTAATCAAAACTACATTACCACTGACGTCACAATTTCCATAGTTATTTAAGTTATATTCTCAATGATTATGAAATAGTCATTATTTAATATTAATTAGCATCTTATTTATAAATGATGTCTCTATTAAAGCCTAACTGAGTTAGATTTGCCGCAAAACTGCCCATATTATTAATCAATTTAAAACCCTAAAATATGTGTTATGTATCTCTAAGAAATAAAGATTTACATAGTTTATGGTGGGAATAATTTGCATAATGATTTTAACCAAACTGGATTTAATAAATAATTATTTGCTGTTACTGATTTCTAATTCTATCATGTTATTCACAAATATTAAAATCAATCCTACATAGAATTTTATATACAAAATCAATTAAAATAACATTATAATAAGTGTAATATTTTCATATTAGTTTTATTTAGTTTGGTTAAAATCATTATGCAAATTATTCGTTTTATTAGTCTCTCTAATTTACTATAATATCTTATTACATCTTGGAAGATTTGAATGGTCTCATTTTTAATGTTGCAAGATGATAATGGTTGTATGAATAAGGAACGCAAGTATTAACATATAGATGCAAATGAATCTGACAGATATATTGAAAATGACTGGTAGAAAAAATAAATATTTTGGTAGGGATGGAATTTATTACTGTAATTTGTCAACGTGTTTCAATCAAATTTTGTCTATATTTCTATTTTATTTTTATTTTGTTTTATATTTAAAATAATTTTAAATCGAATATCTGTGTGTAGACGAAATTTGATCAAAATACATGTTGACAAATTACAGTTGTAAATTTCATGCATACCAATATATATATATATATTTTTTTTTTTTTCTTGCAATCATTTTTCAATATTATTTTCTATATGTGAGAAATTGTAATAAAAATCAGTTCATATCATTTATATGTTCATGAATTATATTTATATATAAAGCAATGAATCCCTAAGAAGACGTAGATGCACCTCATATGGTGTAATAGTTAGCAAGCCAGACTAGCAGACCATTGTTAGTGAATTCAATACACACTGGGTACCCCATATTTCTGGCCTTGTGCCACAACTAAGCTAAGCTTAGTAAATAATTGAGTATCTCCTTATTAAGAGAATTATCCATTCAATGAAACCTGGGTATTTAATGTCACTGATTAGGTTCCATAAACCATCTCTTTCCAATATTTATTATCTAGACTCATCAGTCAGTCGAAATTGGGACTCATTCAATTCTTCTTTGTTCCATTTAGTTTCCCCTAAAATTACTAATATGCTCATTTAGTTCAGTTGGTAGAGCGTTCGGATAGGAATCGCAAGGTTCCTGGTTCGATACCGGACCTCGCCAACTCAGCAAATGAGTGGCACAGGGATCTATGCGTTAAAGTAAGGAGCTGATGGTAGGTGTGGCGCTCCACCTCAGATGCTGAAATAATCTCCTTCGTCTAGTACTATTGAAAAGGGGATAGACTTCCTCGCTGTCTGGCTGATACCGATATTAAGCCGCCTCAATAACTTTACTTACTTTTTACTTATATATGAATAAATGGATATCTTGGTACAGATATAAATTTTTTTTGGCATTTCTTTGCCTCCTCAGCCCGATTTTTACTAATTCCACACACAATCTGATTGGTATTTTTGTTTCACTAATTTTTTTTCAACTTTTTTTTTCTAATTCCACCTTTTGTGTTTGTTTAATATGCCAGTTCAAGGAAACACTATACACACACACACATCTATATATAATGGAGATAGACTGCATTTTTGTCTGAAGCCGAAACTATATTAATACTCAAGTCACAATTCCCTTAATTATTTACGTCAAATTCTCCATGATTTCATTCTTTTAAACCTTCAGTTATTAATAAAAATTGTTTTACATTATTAATACTGTTGATCATATCTATGTACTAATAACATGCAATTGTATTTATATATACAACAAAATAGCGATTTACAGTTTGAACGAGAAGGCTAATTTGCATATTGATATTTAAAATTTTGTTTTAATAAATATGTGCTTGGTATTATTGATTTCTAATTGTTTGGTTTTATCTTAAGAAATATAAACAAAAATCTCGTGGATAAATCTTAAAAGAAATTTATTTACAAGAAGAAATAACTGTAATATTATCCTTTACTTCCTATTTTAACTAAATAGTTAAATTAGGAAAATTTACCAATGAAACAGGGGAGTAATGGAAAATGAGGAATAGTTAGTTTCAAAGTTGTTCTATTTTTCGATTATACCCCCTCTGTTGCAGATCTTTTTATCTGCATTCTTAGTCAGTTTCATTAGCCTTTCTAATTTAATATGATATTTTATTATATCAAAACTTAAATACTTGCACCCGGAGGGTGCATATATTTGCTAGTATATATATATATATATATATATATATATATATATATATATGAGATAGAGGATATCAATCTATATGTATGTATGTACATATTTAGAAACAAAGCATCTATGTGTATATATTTAGAGTGAGAGAAAGAAGGTATGTGTGTGTGTGTGTGTGTGTGTGTATATATATATATATATATATATATATATATATATATATGTCTATATTTTTGTAAATTACTATATTTTAATATCATTTTCATTTTCTATGGAAAATTTAAAAATAAGTTAAAAAAAAAAGAAGAAAAATGACTTACTCAGCATTTTATTCAATCTACAATATTAACAAGGAGATCAAAACACAAAATAGAATTTTCTATGAAAAGATTGCATCTATATGATTAAAATATAGACATGTACACACAGCTGCCTCATCCACAAAATTTCTTTGATAATAGAAAATGGCTTGAAATATTATAATATATATAAAATGTTGTTGTGGATTCCACTTATGCTTCTTTGTTGGTATATCTGAGTAGTGTATATATATATATATATATATATATATATATAGTTAAAAATTAATGGTAAAATGAATGAATGGGTGAAATAAAAATGAATGAAATGATGGGAATAAATGAAAAATCCTTTCCAAGGGACCCTTCTCAAAAGTATTAAAACACTTTTTGAGAGTGGGCTCCCTGATAGAAAGTTTTTCTCATCTATTATGATATTATATATATATATATATGGGAAAATAATGTTTTGGTTGTTTAGGAGCATGAAAGAAATGAAGATCCGAGACTAGATGTTGAATATTGTGTTTGAAATTCTGTTTATTTACTGATATTTCAAGATGCATCTATCATAAATCCTTGATAAAGAGGAATGTATGCTCCTCGAAATATTGGTAAATAAATGGGATTTAGAACAAAATATTCAACATCTAGTCTCTGATCTTCATTTATTTATTTATTACTTCTAAACATTTATTTATTTATACTTCTAAACAACCAAAACATGATTTTCCCATATATATATATATATATATATATATATATATATACACTAGAAAAAACGTGACTCAATGGGTCACCCATTAAGCTCTTGCTAGATAATTGGGATTAGGGAAAAAATCACAATAATGTAATTTATTTTTAATACATTTTAAACTATTTTTCGGTCAATTTTGCTCAAATTTATCATAAACATGGCCATCAACGCTGTCTAAGATTATGTAAAAAAGCTTTCTGACTTAATTAGGTATTTCTGCTGTCATAAATTAATATATAAAATTCAGTTAAACTATGAAATGCCTAATTTTAAGTTTCAAATTTCTTATTTTTAAATTCTAAAAACAAATATTTATTTAATAACTACTTTAGTTTATTATTGTTATCTAATAATTTTTGTAGAAACTCTATTGAAAATTTAGATCCCACCTTTTAAACAGAACAAATATTGATGTATATTTTTTCTTTTATAAGATAATAGCCAATTAAATCCAAAAGAGTAATAAAAAAAAGATCTACAAAAATTATTTTTTTATTTTTATTTTACATTTTATTTTCTGATTTTCAGTACTTATTTTTTACCAGGATAGCTACCTTAAATTTTTTTTCTACTATTTACACCTTTAGTCTTTTGTCTTATACTGTGATTTAGTTTCAACTTTATATAACCGCCACCGATATTTTGCGCCCCCACCAAAAAAACAAAAACATGGAGGTGTTCAAAGTTAAGTGACATGAAAAAAATCAGAAAGTTTTGAAATAAAATAACTGATGCATTATAAAATTTATTAATTGATAAATCAACACTGAAAACTTCATTAAAATCAGATAATTCCCTGATTTTTGGTAATTTTTTTCAATCGGGGTTGGGGGGTAAATTCATTTTGTAAAATATGGATTTTATGGCAACTTTGCCAGTGCCTAATATTTTTCATTTAGAAGAATTTTTTTTATCTTTATCCTTCACAAAATATAAATATAAATGAATATAAATAAACTTCTGTGTTAAACCTGTGTTGTTAGTTTAACTACTTGCATTCATAATAAAAAAAGTTCTTACAGAGCCAGTAAAATACTTAATACTTTTTACTTAATTGCAAATTACAACTAATTAGAACCAAATGAAATGGACTTTTTTTTCAGACATTAATTAGATTTAGGATTAAATCATATTTTGGGGGGTGTTTTAAGTCATTAAACTGCCTAGGAAAAAAGCCTTTAGGTGGTAAAAGTTGATTCACTCAGCTTTAGTATAATAGATATACATCTATCATCAGATATATATGTATACAGTTAATCAAACACAGGTTTCTATCATTTCCAAAATTTTTTCGCTGCCCAACGATTGCTCTGCTTAAAAAATTAAGCTTACATAGCATGAAACCAATGGTAGCAGACTTGTTTCCAGACAAATAAATATATACTAAAATATCTATTTATTTATTAACACTCTATCATAGATATTGAGCACTCTTCTAATAACACTGTACATTGGATTACTACTACTTCTTTAAGTGAAATAATGCCAAGCATACACATTGATATGTATTTATGTATATAGTTTAGTCTACTTTGAATGTATCTCAACATTCTTCTATTTTTAGTCTTTCTCTTTCTTACCTGTGTGTGTGTGTGTGAGGAGAATGTACTTTCTTTATTGCCTCTCATTTCATTCATAAAAAGATTCCCTTCATAGTAGTTTATTGTCATTCACTTTTTTGCCATCTTTTGCAAAGATATTTCTTCACTCTTCCTTTTACTTATAAATAATGGATATATCTTTCTCCATACCCCATTAGGTTGTCAATGTGCCATGCTGTGTCTACTCATTCATATCATTATCTCTGGGGCAATCTAGCTTACTTGACAGTACCTATCTTCTTTCCATGTGACACATTGAACAATCCATGACCTTTTGACCCATATAAATAATACTTTCCAATAAATTTTGTATAATTTTCTTCATATTTCCTTGTCTTTTTTGTCTCCAATTTCATATGATCATCTGTTTTTCTTATAAGAAGCTAAAATTTGTACAATAGCAATTTTTTTTGCCTTGCTTGATATTTTTTGTTTGGGGGGGGGGGTGCAATGTAAGAATCAAATTTTATATTTCATTTTCTCCCCCCCCCCCATTGATTGATGTTTCGAAGAGAAATATTTTAATCCATCTTTGACATCAATCAAACTAATAAAAATTAAGAGAGTTTTATAATTTGCTTTAAGCATTGTGTATATATTGGTTTGGTGGTTGATTTTGAAGGCTATCACAATGCAGGTGGAAAGAAAAATAATAAGGTAACAATGGTGTTGTGTGTTAACCTGTAATTTATTCTTGAATTTTCAAGATAAAATCTCTTTTTCAGAAGATCACTGGAACTGAAGTCATTGTCGTCTTGTTATGGCATTTCTAGTTAAATTAATTTTTTTTTTTTTTGAAAAGAAATTTCATTTAACTAGAAATGCCATAACAAGACTACTTCAGTTCCAGTGATCTTCTGAAAAAGAGATTTTATCTCGAAAATTCAAGAATAAATTACAGGTTAACACACAACACCATTGTTACCTTATTATGTTTCTTTCCACCTGCATTGTGATAGCCTTCAAAATCTACCTCCAAACTAATAAAAAATATTTTTTATTCCAATTTGAATTTAACTCTTTGCTTACTTTAAACCACTCAAAATGTAAATAAGAAGAAGATTCCCTAACCTCTAGGCATAATATAATCCTAGTCAGGTTGATATGCTGTTAAAATCAATCAATCTCATCTTTTAAGCCGGTAGAGCATCCACTTAGGAACCACAAGATTCCATATTTGATACTGACCATTGCCAACTCAGCACATGAGTAGCTGATGGTAGGTGTGGCACTCCACCTTATATTAAAAAAACAATCTTCCTGGTTAAGTGCAAGCAAAAAGGGGATAGACTCCCTCACTGTCGGGCTGATACCAATAGGCCACTCCACCAATTTCACTTTATTTTACTAGGGATGCTTAGGGCTTGATACAGATAAAATGACTAATTCCTGCATCGTAAGTGAGAAATCAAAAACATTTTTTTAAACAAATTAGCATCACTTTTTCGTAGAATCTACAAGAGAAATATTTTAATCCATCTTTGACATCAATCAAACTAATAAAAATTATTTTTTTAATTCCGATTTGAATTTAACTCTTTGCTTACTTTAAACCACTCAAAATGTAAATAAGAAGAAGATTCCCTAACCTCTAGGCATAACATAATCCTAGTCAGGTTGATATACTGTTAACAAATTAGCATCACTTTTTCGTAGAATCTACAAAAATCCATTGTAAAGGAAACTTGAGTACCAACTTTTATCTCGTACTCTAACAGTTTTTGGCATTGAAAATTTATTATTAGGGTTATTATACCAGTAAATAAACCAAATAATGTTGGACTATCAGGGGTAGGGTTACATCTGTAACAAAAAGTCTCCACTTTTATTTATAGACTTTCCAAATAGCAAGAGCAACCACTGGCCTATCAAAAATGACATAGAATGCATTTAAGGTTTTTGGTAATTGCCCTAAAATCAGTTACTTAACTGAACTTAATACCAGAAGGACTACAACTGGATTGTCTGATATAAGTCACAGTCTTGTTCTACCCAGAATTTCAAAGAATACAACAGACTTTCTACTACCGTGACTACACTCTTATCTACTCTTGGATTTACCAATAGGAGATCTAAACACCTATGTAGCATAATGGCGCGCCCTACCCGGGAACACCATATTTGTGGCCTTGTGCCAGACACAGAGAAACCTTAATAGGATGTAGTATGATTCTCAGACCTTATGGGAGTGGGCAAGCAAGAGGGTAATGTAAAACTAGTTATCACCTGTGAGTATTTGTAGCCAGTAGGTCTGGGATTTTGCTATTAAAATTTAAAAAAGGAAAAGTTTGTTGTCAACTTTACTCTACTACAAGAAATACTATGAATGTTATGAATGAAACAGATACCAGTGGAGATAAAGTTAATTGACCGCAACGAAGAACCACTTGTCTTGTAAGTTGATACCTTTCCTTGACCACTCGATGAAGTGTGGAAGAATTTTGGGCTTGAAGGATGACTACTAGATCTGTGTGCGCTTGTAAACGAATGAGCGTAGTCAACCCCTGATACACAACTGTACAAGGCTTAATAGTGCCGTGCATTTTGAGGCACTGTGAGAATCGGTAAAACGCCAATACGTTACACCTAGAATGGTGACCAGAACCGTAACAGTTAATGAAAATGATTTATACCAATTTGAAGATATTAAGAATTTGAAACATAGAAACTTTTATCAAAATGATTTGTTTCAGCATTAAATGATCCGAAAAGGGTTGATATGCCTAAAACAAACAAACAAATAAATCATAAAATCTTTTACTAAAACTTTTCCATCATTCCTGAACATTTTATGAATTTTCATATTCCCTTATTTTCAATGTTTGTTTTTTTTCTCTCCTCCATTTAATTTTGTCTTTCTTTGTTGTATTTTAAATCATTTCTCTTGTTCAGATAAATGAAATGTTGAAGTTATTAACAATAAAAGATTTTTATTTCAGCTTTGTTGACATCAGCTATAAATAAATCAAAACTCTTGAATAATCTTAATTAAAATGATTGTCAATTCAATAATTTTCTTTCTAATTTCTCTACTTTCAATTTCTTGTTTAGGTATTTAGCTTAGGTATAATTATAGCACTTTATTTAAGGGGTCAATTGAACTCATTCTGTAAAGCAACCACTAAAGAATTGGGTTCAATACTGATCCCTGAGTAGCACAGATGGGGTAATCTCATCTGTGCAGCAAAGTGGGGAGTTAACGGTAGGTGTTGCGCTCTAGCATTAGCAAAAAGGGGATAGACTCTCTCACTCTCCAGCTGATACCAATAATAGGCCACTTCGCTAACAACATTTTTTTACAACAACTACTGTTCTTGTATAAGGATGGCTTTGGCATTAAATGACCCACAATGGTTAATATGCCATTGAACAAAGAAAAGAAGAATTATTTCTGTTTGTAGAATTTTAACTGACCACATACATTGCATGCACTCACACACACACACTTGCACACATGCTGTCCCAACCCTTTTTATCATATATGTGCTAGAAGGCGGTGGCTGAGGGTCTTCATGTCCTGGGTGTGATGTTAAACTACATCTAATGGTGAAGTTCCAATTTTGGAGCTCTGAGGCATGTGGAGTGCCCCTTCATAGCCTCTACTCTCAGGTCCACTATGGCCCAGAATGGTAGTACATGTTAGGGACCCATCTATAGGTTAAATAGAACAAAGTGAGTTTGAAAAAAAAGAAAAAACCATCGGGCAAAAAGTAACCCAACAAGGGTTGACATACCGTAAAATCCAACCATCCATCCTACTCTTCAACTTGGCATATTATTTTTATTCTTAGAATTTTATCGCACATAAAACATAATTTTGTAAAATTGTGTTACATTTTTTAAGTACGTATCCAACACACTTGTTTTTGTTTTTAATAATAAAAAAAAAAGATTCAATCTTTAACTGTTTATTTATTTATTTTCAGGCGTCAAAATGGACTGGTCGAACTGTGGTGAATATTTGGCAGTTGCTGGTTTCGTGAGACTACCAAATTTGTACTGCAGGAATGAGCTCCATTTTTACAGCAAAGATGGAAAACTCTTACATCGTGTAGTAGTACCCTCTCAGGTAAGGCATGATCCCGACTTTGGCAATTTTATTCCTACATTTTTCTTTGTGAAAATAAGGTCTTATATTTCCTACTATCAAAGAATCTAAAAATGGAACCTGACAAGTGTTTATTTTCATCTCTTTGTCTTTTTTTGGGGTGGGGTGGAAAGGGCAGGGGGAGGGGGATGTTGCTGTCATATATTCCTACTTACCATATGGTTCTAATGCATTATCATAATTATTAATAGTAGTAGGATTGGGGTACTTACTACTCACATAAATCCTCAAATAGGGTAGATGGAGCTCCTTAGCCCTGGATGGCAATCTATCTAGACAAGAAAAAGTGTCTTATAAAACCTCAGTTGCCTAGCGGCTATATATCATTCCAAAGAAAGGCTAGGGGAGTAAACCCCAAAATCAAATCCAGAGCTGGAGTCCTTAAGGTGATGTGATGCTGAACTTCAGAGCTGTCCAGAAACTCCTGTCATTGTCTTTTTTTTTTTTTTTTTTTCCTTTCCTCTGGACCACAATGGCAGTGTGGAGAGGGGGAATGCTGCTTGGACAACAGCTCATCCTCCATATTAACCCAACCCGCCCAGGTTATGTAGTTCCACTTGTTTTTGGACACTACACCATCCCTCTGGACCACAATGACAGTGTGGTGAGGGGGGAATGCTGCTTGGACAACAGCTCATCCTCCATATCAACCTGCCCAGTTTATGTAGTTCCACTTGTTTTTGGACACTACACCATCGTCTTTAGTAGACGGATGGATCTGAACAAATTATTGTTTTTTTTTGTTTTTTTTCCGTCTGAATTTCTAAAGATTGTCTGAATATTCCAACTGAGTGTGACTTAGACATTTGAAGATAAGTTTTCTAAATCAATGTTTACTCAGTAGTAGCTCTTCATTTGTTGGACGAGTGGAAGAATGCTTCAACCTAAAGTCCAGCCATTAGTGACTTTGTACTTTAGTCTATTTTATAGCAAATCAATAAATAAAGGGGATATGGTGGGGGGGCGTAAAGTGGTTGTTTGGTTTATTTACATAATATAATTATTGAACAATTATCTGTTGAACATGAATACATTTCTATTAAATAACTTGAACTGAAATAAATGTGTAGACACATGAGTATCTCCTGATTTTACATATAAGGGCCAACAAAATTATTTTTGTCTGTATACATACACACATACATATATATATATATGAATAAAAAAAACATGCATATAAATGTATTTAGAAAGTATACACACACACACACATATATATATATATATATCAATGTATTTAGAAAATATATACACACCCACATAGAAAAAAAAACATGCATATCAGTATACTTAGAGAGTAAAGAAAATGGAAGAATCAGTCAGTTATTTCTTCTACAAACTATAACATTTTTTTTTTTAGTTGAATTTTAAACAGAATACTTTAATATAGAAATATGGGATTTTAGCATTCAGGTGAAAGCAAACTTGTGTGTATATATGTATGTGTATGAGTGTGTGGGTATATGTATGTGCGTGTATATATATATATATATATATATATATATATATATATATATATATATATATGTATGTGTGTGTGTGTGTATGTGTGTGTGTGTGTGTGTGTGTATATATGTGTGTGTGTGTGTGTGTGTGTATATATGTGTGTGTGTGTGTGTGTGTGTGTATATATGTATATATATGTGTGCGTGTGTGTATATATATATGTGTGCGTGTGTGTATATATATATATGTGTGCGTGTGTATATATATATTATATATGTGTGTGTATATATATATATATATGTGTGTGTGTGTGTATATATGTGTGTGTGTGTGTGTATATATGTGTGCGTGTGTATATATATATATGCGTGTGTGTGTGTATATATGTGTGTGTGTGTGTTCGTGTATATATATATGTGTGTGTGTATATGTATGTGTGTGTGTGTGTGTATATGTATGTGTATGAGTGTGTGGGTATATGTATGCGTGTATATATTATATATATATATATGTGTGTGTGTATATGTGTGTGTGTGTATATATATATATGAACAAAAAGTGATGAGACAAACAAGAATATTTCTTTTATGTTATTCATTTTTTGATAGTTCTCAACTTGTTTCAACCTTAGGTCATCATCAGGAAGAAATTATTTTTAGAAAGTTTTAAAAGTGTTTGACAAGCCACAATAAACTAGCCAGAGAAATATATTAGAAGTTGCAAGTCCATCTGTTCAGTTAAAATCATCTTTTATTTCTTTTTTTACACACACACATATATATATATATATAAGTATGAAAGTAACAAAAAAAATCTTTTAAAATTGTTACTCTATTTTAGACGATATTTGATCAACAAACAAAACTTTATTTATGTCTTCATTAAGATCTGATTTGGTTGAGCAAAAATTTAGAGATCGTTTAATGAGAATTGGTCAAGTTATTAGATAATGAAATTATATCGATTTTCTGAAACAGACTGTGCATCTCAAATGATATCAACATTTTTGAAACACCCTATATGTACAAATCTAGAGGAGTAGAGTTAATCAGACAAATAAATTATAGAAATCTAAGATCCGGCCAACACCAGGGGTCCAGTGGCTTTAACCCTGGATCTTACAAGTTAATATCATTGATCCCAGGGTGCCATCCTCCAGGAACACGTGTCCCCTTGATTTAAAGGGGCAAGGCTGGATTTATTGCCCAGTGCCTGTGGCGCCCCCTTGAGGGGGAATGCTGAAGAGATCAATGCATTTTTTGCACCCGCCATCTATGAGTCATAGCTTGTGGGTGGTACCACATTAATAGGGCCTTGTGCCTAACGTGTACATGTGGGTTACGTAGTAAATATGTAGATTATAGAAATCTAAACTTAGAAAATGGTTTTCCTTTGCTGCTGTGGGATAAGCAAATTTTTAATTAAAATATATTTTCTGTATCTTTTTCAGGTAAAAATTCTATTGAAACCAACCCATAATTTATTTTGTTTTAACAAATTAAAAAAAAATATGTTGACACCTTTCTGTCCACTAAGGACAATGGCGTAGTGTCCCCCCCCCAAGAAATTAACTGCATTTGTGCAAATGACTCTGCAGGCCAATTCTTGAGTGACAATCTTTGGTGCACTGAATGCACACAAACTGTGATGCTTTCTGGGGTTGCTGTCTTTTCTCCCACATTCTATCTCTATTTAATTTTAGAAATTTTTGTTTAATAAATTCATTCGGAACTGACGCGTCTTAAACCGTAACGTTGATTTCTATCGTTAATGCATCAGAACTGCTTCTATCTCTATCAATTTAAACAGTTTAACAATTTAATAATAATAATAATAATAAATAGTAATGGTAATAATAATAATAATAATAATTTAAAAATATATGTTTGTCTTAAATGTAATATAGAATTTATATTTTATAAAGATTGAAAAATATTTTTATGGTAGAATTTCTTTAATGGATTTTTGCTTTTTTTTCTCTTCATGTTTTCATAAAAATAATGTCCACAATAATGCCAAAGAATCTTTGATTAATCAGCTTCTTCTCGGCATCGTTATTGATATTTGGTCATAAAGGAATTTGCACTGGCATATTTACGGCTTTCAGGATGAAATCAACAGAAAATTTTGTAGAACATTATGTCAGCATCCATGCTGAATATCTTGGCTATATTTTAACTCCTATTTCTTTTGACTTTCACATAGGAGTAGTATATCTATAATATGTATATATATATATGACACATACAAGAATATGCATACGTGTACTGTATTGTCTAACCCCTAATTTTTTTTTAGCTCCATATGGATATATATATATATACACACACACACACACAAAATACACATAGGAATATGCATATTTGTACTGTGTGTGTGTGTATATCTATATATATATATATATATATATATATATATATATATATGCATGCAAATTACACTTATAAGAATATACATATTTTTACTTTATATATATATATATATATATATATATATATATATATATATATAGTTGTATAAATTGTATATTCTGTATATGATATGTTTAGTATAAAGATAAGAATAAAGTACGGATCAGTTTGATTGTCATTTCCTGCTGACTTTTTGTTTCGTTTCCACTCAGGAAATAATACTCCATCCATCCAACCATTTGTCCATTTTATCTTGAGTTGTTTTGGAGAGAAGCATATCTTTTCAAGTTGCCTCTCTTGCTTTACTAACCTCATTCTCCTTTCAAATTGCCTCCTCCTCCTCTTCCTCTACAATAAACCTCCCCTCCTTTCAAGTTAAATCTTGTTTTCCTCTCTTCTCCAGTCAAACTCTTCCTCTGTTTTTCAAGGTGCCTCTCTTGCTCTATAACCCTCCCCCTCCTCAAATTGCCTCTCTCGCTCTATAACCCTCCTCTACCTTCTTTTTTTGTTTTTGCTATGACAAAATCAGTTTTATAGTTTACTTCTTTTTTCTATCTTACTAATTTGTCCAGCATCTCTTCTTTTTTTTTTTTTTTCATTTTAATCAATGTTTGTTTTTTTTTAGGGGGGGGGGTCCGAAAAAAATCTTTTTAGAAAAACAAATTATATCTGTCCTTTACTTCAAATGTACTTTGCAAAGTTATCATAAAAAATGACCTAATCAAAAGTTTTTTTAAAATTTTTCTTCATTCTTTTCATCTGATCAATGTAAAAATTGTTTAGAAATCCACACTTATTTTTTTTTCAAGAGAATGTTAAGGGGTCGAGAAGGAAAAAAATACACTGAAAATTGTCAAAGAAACGTTGGTTCAAACCTTTTTTAAAAAAAAAAAAAATATTTGATCCTACTTGAATCCATCGTATTTATTCTAGAGGAAATCAAACTGAGGAATTGATCTAATAAGGGATGTT
This sequence comes from Doryteuthis pealeii, assembly GCA_023376005.1. Lineage (NCBI taxonomy): Eukaryota > Metazoa > Mollusca > Cephalopoda > Myopsida > Loliginidae > Doryteuthis > Doryteuthis pealeii. The sequence goes on from CM042154.1 coordinate 92,523,778, forward strand.
GCAAAAAAAAAAAAAATAAAAACCTCTGGCAAAAGACACAATGAAATTGAGGGATTTTTTTGCTAACAAATATGTGCAAACAACCGTGGGGTTTTACACTGATAATAATAATGATTATTACCTACCCCCTTTAATGTTATTGTCCTGTATAATGGCCCTCACTCCACTTCCAATTATATGCTCACTGCCTAATTCCTCTAGGGGTAATAGACCTGACCTGGGTGGTAATAATCTTAGAGTCCCATCTATGGGTTAAATAAAAAAATGAGTTTCTAAAAAATTGTGCGCCTATCAAGAACAGGAAAAAAAAAAAAAAACGTCTTCAGCATAAAATAACCCAACAAGAGTTGGCATGCCATAAAATCCAACCAACCAACTCTCTCTTCCCATATTTCATCATGTGTTTCAGCACCATAATGTAATAATAATAATGATAAATCATTAATTAAAAATGAAGGAAGAATGAACCATTAAGATGAAGATATTGTCTATTTGGCTAGATGGACTAATTTTTACTAAAATATTCATGGTTGATCTAATATTCCTGATAATAAAAGGTTTCATTGTGATTCTGAATTAAAGTTTTAAATTATTTCATACATTACAACACACCAGATTCATGATTTATACATAAAATATTTATTAAGTGGTTTCATTTTGGGTGACAACGTTTTAAACATAACATCCATAACTAACAGAGAAAAATGTTTGCTCATAGCTGTAATGTTCTATTCTTATTATAATGAACATTTGGTGTCTGTCTGTAACCAAAACTATGTCACTGCTTATATCACAATACCCTCAGGAATTGTATAAGTTTATCAATAAGTATTTCATTTATAGTTAAAATCATTAATATATAGAATAAATCATGTATTAATGATGTCTCTATGAAAATCTGTGTTAGATTTGCCTCAAAACAGCACATGTTATTTGTGCATTTAAAATCTTGCAATATGTCTTCTATATCACTAGAAAATAAAGGTTTACATAATATAGGTGTGGTTAATTTGCATACAGGTTTTAACAAAACTGGGTTTACTAAATAATAACCTGGTGTTATTGATCTCTAATATTATTGCTTTATTCTGCAATGTATTAAAATCAATCCCAAAATGATTTTTATATAAAAACCAATTAAAATCAGTGTAATCATTTAGGAATTGATCTTGGGTTGCCAAGTCCAGTGTATTTTTTCAGGTCAGTTAACTCTGAACTACGTATCTTTGAGGCGTAACACAGATTCACAAACATATGTGGTTCAAAGTTAATTGACCTAACAAAAGGTAAAAGTTTTTAAGTAAAATAACTGGTGCATTATATCTTGTATTCATTAATGTATCAACACTGAAAATTTCATTAAATTTGGTTAATTCCTTGATTTTTAATATTTTTTTTCTTTCGGTGGGGTGACAGATGATGATGGAATTTATGTCCATTAAGTAGGATTTAACCCAAAGTGTTGTATATTTGAGAGTTTTCAAATTAAGTTAATATTAGAAAAAAGTTCAGAAAGAGGAAAAGAAGAAGAATGCATTAAAATTAACATTTGCCACTGAGCAAAAAGTTGTAATGAATAATAAAATAATCTATTGATTATTGAAAGTGTTCAATTTGAAATGTTTTTTTGTTGTTTTTTTATACTACAAACTTTGGGTTTCTTTTTTTTTTCATTCATTTTTGGTTATTTTTCACTTGGTTGGTGTGTGTTTTCAATTTTCACTTACATTTTGGCTAATTGCCACCTTTGTCATTCCCCATCCCACCTACCCACAAAAAAAAAAAGGATTTTTAAAAAGAAAGAAAGAAAAAGAGAGACAAATAAACAGAAAGCTGTGTTGAATGTTTGTCTTAACAATTTACTTATTATTGATATATCTGCTGCCAGTATATATATATATATATATATATATATATATATATACACCCTCTAAATCAAATATTCTTATCTCCTGTTGGAGAGACTTATAATGCACTGACTGCATCCTCTGAGATTTATGTTGTATAACCTGAGTTAGAAAACATTTTGAAAAGAAATTTAACTCATTTTAGACAACACCATAATCATCCAATTGTTCTGATGATGATTTCATTTAAAAAAAAAAACCTGAAATGCTTTAACATCAACTAACTTCACCATCCATCTACAAATAAATTTATCTTTTGGAATACTTTGGGTTTTTTTTTTCTTATTTATGTAGAATAATCATACTAAGTTTCAATTACCTTCAAATTGGTAAGACAAGGCAACAAGTAAGTGTAACCCAATATGGATCTAACCTTGTTGCAATCCTACTGCAGAATGTCAGAGTATTTATGAAGCCTCATAACATCATACAATCAGGACTCAAGGAATGGAATCACCCAAATACATGAATTGACTATTCTGGAGTTCCATAAGTACCAGCTGTCTTGGGCACTAGTTCAGTTGTCCAAACCAACAGTATACTGACTGACTTCAACAACACATATATATATCCAAAGCCTGGACGAGATTGTTTGCATATCACATAGCACTAATACCCTTAGGAAAGGTACACATTATGGGTAAATAGTAGGTCAGACTGGGATCTTTAACTTTGGTTAAGCAACTAGTCTAGGAGGAGGAAAACTCTGCTTAACAAATTGAGCATGAGTCACATCCTTCTCATGAGAAGGGGTCGGTAAATATATATATATATATATATATATATATATATATTTGTATATGTATAAGTATTAACTTACCGTGGGTATAAGAACGATCGTTGGAAGCGCACAATATCCAGAGGTTAAGGTTGAGAAAAACAAATACAAAGTGCTCAATACAATGTAGAGCTAAATTTATTTAAGAATGGAAATGAGTAACCTACTCGAGTTTCATCGATAGATTCTTCAGGGTTACTTTTAAATTAATCGAGTTTACGATTCATCTTTGGTGTTATAAACATGCCCGTTGGATGGGACTTAAATTCAGTAGAGGAACGCTTGTCATAGATCAGGAACGGTTTTGATTATTGAAAAAATTTGAATTAATTTATGGGAATTATTTTTCAATTATTATTTAATAAAGATATGTTATGGGTCGTACTAATAGTTAAAAGTTGAAAATTTAAAATTATTTAATAACTAGTTTAATTTGGTTTGAGAGTATTTAAAAAATACAGGTTGTGTATGTTACGATAATAAAAATAAAAATAAAAATAAAATAAAAAAATAAAATAAAAAATAATAAATAATATAATAAATAATAAAGTGAAAATAAAGGTGAAAAATATGTTAAAATTTAAAATTTAAAAAAAAAAAAATTTCAGGGAACGGTGTTTATATAAAACACGGATTTAATTTTTATTTTAACTGGGATTAAAGTTAGAATTATGTAAAGCAAAGAGATAGTGGATAATTGTTTATTTTTGGTTTTATTATTTTGGGTTATTTATTGAAATTTAAAATTTTAAAATCTTAAAATTTAACATTTAATATTTTAGCTAAATTAATACTTGAGTCTTAAGGTATATATATTTTTTCCTAAATTTTTAAGTTTACGGTTTGCTGCCGCATGATTTCGTTTATAACTGGTGTTTACTGTTTTAAATGTTGAAGTAAATTAGAGTAATTTATTTAAATTGCAAATAAATAATAATAAAAAGATTTAAAATTAATAATAAACACTAAAACTGATTGAGTAAATTAAAAAATAGAGTTAAAATAATAATATTAAATTTAAATTTAAACAAAAAATTGTAAGCGGTGTTTATATGTATATATATATATATATATATATATATATATGTGAGAGCGTGAAATTAAACTATATTTTAATCCCCAAATATTTACACAAACAATAATGATAAAAAATATTTTCACAAACCTTTATATACTGCTTGTTCTACTTTTCAAAACCCAAACTTTTAAAAATTTTTTTATTAAAAATTGAAATGTTAAAAACTTTTGATATTCATAAACAAGAATGTTAATCTTCACATTTATAAGCTGTAAACTTCGTTCGCTCAAGATGGCCTAAGGCCGAAACGAGTTAGGATTTATAAATCAATAAAAATTATTTACCAATGTTTATGTATTGATTTCTTTTTTTTCATTCAAACACACACACATATATATTTGGAGATGTGCAACTTATAAAAATTTCATATCACAGTTAATGTGGCCAAAGATTTCACAGTTAACAGAATTATCGGATAAAATATGAAATATACTGATAATGTCTTAAAAAGAAAAAAAAAATACATAGAAAATCTGTTTTATTTTTAGTGTCAAGTTTTGTAGTTCACATACATAGCGAAAGGTTCAGCTGCCAAAAAAATTAATCTGTGACTGGCTAAAAATTCAGAGAAAAATCCAATATTCGAGGTCCATTTCCAGGGCTGAAGGAGGGGAGGGAAAGTGGTTAGCAAGGAATCCCTCCCTCTATTTCTCCCTCCCTCTCTCTCTCTCTCTCTGAAAATATGTTAATTCTGTCTTCAGATAATGTAAAGAGATAAAGTAATAAAATTTTGTCTAAATATAACTCAGCCATCTTTAAACATTTGTCCCTTTGCACTTCAATGACCTTCGTAAAAAGACATGTTCTGGGTATAACATTAAACTGCATCAAATGGTGAAGTTCCAATTTTGGAGCTCTGGGGAGTGTGGAGTACTCCTTCATCACCATTACTCCCAGGTACACCTGGACACGGAGTGGTAGTACTTGTTAGGGTCCCATCTATGAGTTAAATAGAAAAAAATGAATATTAAAAAAAGAATTTTCAATACCCATCAAGAATGAATAAAACAAAATGTCTTTGGCATAGAATAACCCAACAAGGGTTGACATGTCATAGAATCAACAAACCAACCTAAAATGACCGAAAAATGAATTTGAGGAGAGGGTTAGAGTTAAAAATCATCCAAATGAGAAAACAAAAAATTAAATTTTCTAAAATTTGAAATTTTATCACAAAACTGTTACATCCCTCTCTCTCTCATATATATATTTCATATAGTGCTAATACCCTTAGAAAAGGTATGAATCCAACTATCCCCCCTATAGTAATAGGTAAATAGGACAAATTGGGCCCTTTAACCTTGGTTAGGCAACCAGTCTAGGAGAAGGAAAACTCTGAATTCAAACCTTAACTACAGTTTGGAAGAATCTTTGCTTTAATTTGTCAGTGAAATCTGATTTCCATATGACTGATAATCTGTTTATAGTAGACCTTGCCTTCCCTATGCATGCATTAACATTGCTTTCTGTAGATGAAATATTACTACCTAGGTATGTGAATTGTTTTACTGGCTTTAGAGGTTTACCATCAAGTCTGGCCCCCTCTGATCAATCAGCTGGTTATGTCAAGCCCTAGCACCTATATGATTGTCCCAACCATATTGCCCCTATGGCAAGCCCCAACCCTTTTTTTATCATATGGGTGGCGGTGGCTGAGGGTCTTCAGGTCCTGGGAATGACCTTAAACTGAGGTACCAGTTCTGGAAATTTGGGGAATGTAGAACACCCCTTCATCACCATTGCTACCAGGTCCACTCTGACTCGGAGTGGTAGTACCTGTTAGGGTCCCATGTATGGGTTAAATAGTAAAATGTGTTAATACGAAAGATTGAGTATCCATTAAGACTGAATTTATTTAAAAACTTTGTTGGTATAAAATGACCCAACGAGGTTGATATGCCGTAAAACAAAAACCAAACCAAACCATTGAGTGTGGAGATGCTTCCTTTCTTTTTAAAACACATGAATTCATTTTTATGTGTTTCAGCCAAACATATATACACCCATTCATTTTTGATAAGAAAATGGTTCAATAATTGACAGGAATCAAACTCATAACTAATGACTTCAAGTTGTAAATTAATTACAGCCATTTCTTTTTTCTTTTCCCGTAAGCCTCAGGCTATTTTGTTGAGAAAAAATGTTTAGCATAAATTCAGTTAATTTCACTAGTTTATTGAATATAATTTCAAGAACCACTCCCCCATGCAATCAATTTCTTTATTTTGCTGTTAAATAATTTCTGTTCTTAGCTGATAATTTGATATCTTCAATTGGACAACAATAATCATACAACGAGATTATAAACTGATTGTTGATTAAATCTAACTAATAAGTGGTCTTTATCTTATTTATTGTCTGGGTCACTACTAAGTTGACTAAACATGTCTTTCTTTTTATTCTGAGACACTAAGTTGAAGGTTTTCAAGGATATATACTAATCAATTTTTATATTGTCAATCCTAAACTCTACTGAATATCATTAATATAATGAAACATTACTCAGCCAATCAGGGCGTAGTCTGGTTTTAATAATCAGCCAATCAAACTTCATCTTTTTTCAGCCAATAATAACCAGTCATAATTTATCTTTTTAGGTGACCTTTGATCTTTGACTGCTCCAAAGATAACTTGATTACTATATTCATGTTAATACTATAAGGGTTTTTCTTCTTTTTTTTTATCATTAGTATTATTTTTACTTTTCAAGATTTCTCAACAAAGAGGGAAGAAATTCTTTCTGCCTCTGAGAAAAAGAAAAAAAAAAAAAAGAAATATTTTTCTTCTATTAATTTTGTCTAGCTCTTCTCTCAGTGTCCATCTGAATTAGTAAGTTGCTATAGACTAAACTAGTAAGCACCACCAACAGCACTAACGCCATGACTCATACAAGTCAGCTGACATCTTTGCAAGCAGCAACATCTATTCTGTACAAGTTTCATATTGATTATCTCTTCACTGTCCTGTAATCTATCAGAAGAAGAGTACATTATGGGCAGCATTCATCTTCTTGTTCCCCCATCTTTCTCTCTCTCTCTCTTCAGTCACTTCTCAACCAATTACCCCTCTCTTTACTGTCTCTCTCTCTCTCTCTCTTCAGTCACTTCTCAACCAATTACTCTCTCTTTACTGTCTCTCTTTTCTCTCCTCTTCAGTCACTTCTCAACCAATTACTCTCTCTTTACTGTCTCTCTCTCTGTTCAGTCACTTCTCAACCAATTACTCTCTCTCTCTTACTCTCTCTCTGTTCAGTTACTTCTCAACCAATTACCCCTCTTTTACTGTCTCTCTCTCTCTCTCTTCAGTCACTTCTCAACCAATTACCCCTCTTTACTGTCTATCTCTCTTTCTCTCCCTAGTCACTTCTCAACCAATTACTCTCTCTCTTTATTGTCTCTCTTTATTCAGTTACTTCTCAACTAAGTACCCCCTCTTTACTGTCTCTCTCTCTCTCTCTCTCTCTCTCTCTCTCTCTCTTCCTAGTCACTTCTCAACCAATTACTCTCTCTCTTTACTGTCTCTTTCTCTCTCTCTCTCCAGTCACTTCTTAACCGATTACTCTCTCTCTTTATTGTCTCTCTCTATTCAGTTACTTCTCAACTAATTACCCTCTCTTTACTCTCTCTCTCTCTCTCTAGTCACTTCCCAACCAATTACCCCTCTCTCTCTTTATTGTCTCTCTTTCTCTCCCTAGTCACTTCTCAACCAATTACTCTCTCTCTCTCTCTGTCTCTCTCTCTCTCTTTCAGTCACTCTCAACCAATTGCCTTCTCTTTACTCTCTCTCTCTCCAGTCACTTCACAACCAATTTCTCTTTAGTATCTCTCTTTCTATTCAGTCACTTCTCAACTAATTACCCTCTCTTTAATAACTTTTTCTTTACTCTTTTTATTTCTTCTCTCTCTCTCTCTCTCTCTGTAAATTTTACACAGACATTGATTCTCTTCACATAATTTTGTGACTAAAACTCTCACATATTGTTGATTTAAAAAAAAAAAAATTTTCTAACCCTTTCTTTTCTATTATTTGATTTGATTCAGATTTCTAGAGAATTTTATTATTTCTTGCCAAATTCTGGAATTTTTTTAATTACTGCATAACTACATTTTTAATTATTTGCAATTTTAAAAAAAATTAATAATTTCTTAAATGAAGAATTTTCATTATTATTATAGAATGATTTGCTCATGTTCTCATTAAAGTATGGGTCCAAAATTTCCAGAAGGTTGTCAGCTATGATGGGCAGATTTTAAAAGCAAGTTAGAACTATAATAACAAACAAGATGAAAATACTAGTCCAAGTGCAACAATATATAATCATTATTTAATATCATGAATTTAACCTATAAAAAGCCATCTATGTAGCAATAACATATTCAACAGTTTAAAAAAAAACAAATCATTTTAACAGCAAATGCACAATGTTCACCTGTCCAAGCTATGATCATAACTCATACTAACTGGAAAAGAATGGTAAGATATTAGATAGATGGAGTTACCATTGCCACTTGCCTAAGTTCACTTGCATTAAACAGATGAGAATTTAAAATGTTGAAGGTATATCTACCACATCATATATATATATATATATATATATATATATATGTGTGTGTGTGTGTGTATATATATATATATATATATATATATATATATATATATATATGGATAGATAGATAGACACACAGAAGGTGTGAGATGTAATGGTAAAAGTCATAGGAAATGGACTTGTCAACATGAGTTCTCTCTTGGACAAACCTGTTTGTATTTCATAGAGAGCTAATACTCTTAGGAAAGGTATGAATCAAACTACTCTCCCCCTCTAGCTATGGGGCAAATTGGGCTCTTTAAACTTGGATAGGTAACCAGTCTAGGAGAAGGAAAACACTGAATTCAACCCTACTAAACTCCACTTAAACAATTGAACTTGTGTCGCATCCTGCTCATGCATAAGTCTTGGTAAATAAATATATATAAGTCATCCACAGACACCGTGTTTCGACGTTTCACGTCTCATCAGTGTGGCTAGACACAGCAACTAACTCCGACCAGGTGCGAGACCCGACTGATTTTTACGTCAGCCTGATCTGTTAACCTCTAGGCCATCGCCAGCTGCCATTAAGGAGTGGTGTTTCAACTGTTTTAAATACATACATCTGTGTATATATTTTATGATCACCAGGGAAATCAAATCTGTAAACAGATGATCATTGCATTATGCTGGCAGTGAAAGTTTATTAAAGTCGCTCCTAAAGAGTTCTACCAGGTTATAGGTTCATAAAATAAGTATAACAATAATAATAATAATAATAATATATATATATATATATATATATATAGATAGATGGATATAGATAGATAGATAGACAGACACACACACACACATACAGTCATGAGAAATTATATTTCAAAACTTTTTAAAAATTCCTTTACCATTAAAGTAATTAAAAGCATCCTAAGTATATTTTAGTTTGTGATGACAACTTGGTTTTGTGTTAGACACTTGAGTTTTTGAAAAGCATTTTAAAAGCTGTTAACATCACAGCAACGTCAGTCAGTAAATCAATCAATGAATTTTTCCTGATTGATATTTGAAATATTCCAAGAAAGTTTCAGTCAAAAATAAACAAAAAATGAAAATGATCAGAGGTCACCTGGTTTGATTTCTTAGTTTAATGACATCAGTTATTTAATATGAAAGTCATCCTTGTAGTTAAAGCCATAGCCATCTTTGTTGAACAGTACTGGTAATATCTAACCCATAGCTGGGTGGATGAAGGTTCATACCTTTCCCAATGGTATTAGTCCAAATGTGAACATAATAGTACAACTGGAGTTCTAGTGTAAGCAAAAAATGATTATAATTAAAGGTAACATGGTTTGGTTTCTGTTTAATGGTATATCAACCTTCACAGGTTATTTAATGCCATAGCTATCCTTGTAGAGGAACAGTACTGGTAATATTTAACCCGTAGCTGAGGTGGGTGGGTGAGTGAGTGTTTATTCTTTTTCCAAGAGTGTTAGTTCAAAAGTGAATGTAATAGTGCGACTGGAGTTCTAGTAAAAAAAATAAGCAGAAAATGAAAAGGATTAGAGGTTACATGGTGTGGTTTCTTTGTTTAATGGCATATCAACCTTCATGGGTTATTGAATGCCAAAGCTGTCTTTATAGAGGAACAGTAGTGATAATATTTAAATGACTTTCAAACCACATTGTAGATTAATGTACAGCCCTACATATTTTTTAGAGGTAAAATAATTACATAATTTGTATATTATTAAAACAAAAATAAAGAAAGTTAAAACAATATGTTTAGGTGACAAGACTTTCGGACCACCCTGTAGATATGTTGCTCTACATTAATAAACATCATTTTAATTAAGAGTATACTTGCATAAAAAAAAAAAAAATTTACTGTACTTTCGCTTAAAAAAAAATCAAAGCACTGTTTATTGGTTCCTCACACAAAATATTTCTTTCCTTTCTTCCTTCATTTTCTTTCATCTTTTTTATTCTTCATTTTATTGTTCCTATTTTCTTTTTCTTCTCTCTATTATTCAAAGAATTCTTGCCTCTTCTAGTTCTTCATAATTTTTTTTCATTCTTTTTTTTTCTCCAGTTCTCACCCCCACCCTTCACTTACACCATTTTACTCTCTTCACTTTTTTCTCTATTTTTTCTCTCCCTCTCCCAGTATTTTTTTCCTATCCATCCCACTTCCTTTTTTTTTTTAAATCTAATTTTTAACTTTTATCTATTAATTTTTGTATCATTCTTTTTTTGCCAATGCCCCCCCCTTCACTTACACTCTCTCTTTTACTCTCACCACTCTCTTCTCTATATTTTTCCATCTATTTCCCCCCTCCCCTTTAAAAAAAAATCTATCATTCACTCTCTTTTCTTTTCTCTTTTCCTAAATGCTTGTTTCTGTGCTGTTATTTGATGAGTCATGATGCTTTTTTAGAAGAAGAAAAAAAACCTGTGAATCATTTCCATTTGCCATGGTCTAAAGCTGCTACCAGTGCTACAGGTGTTAATGCTCGTCTATCTCAACCTCTCTCTTCTTTAATGTGTCATTTTCTTTCTCTTTCTATTCTAGAGAAACTTGTCTAAGAAGAGATGACATTGAACTAATCACTTTGCCAGTGAACAAGACTAGATTTATTCTAGCTGCACATATGGCCATTTTGAACCTGTCATTAGGAAAACGAGGATTATCTCCCTTTGAAAAGTGTGCAAAAGTTTGGTTTCGTTTGGTTTGTTTTACGGCATATCAACCTCAGTGGGTCATCTAATGCCAACAAAGTTTTGAAATAAAATCATTCTTAATGGATACTCAATTTTTTTTTATAAAGATATTTTTCTATTTAAACCATAGATGGCACCCTATCAGGTACAACCACTCTGGATCAGAGTGGAACTGAGAGCAATGGTGATGAAGGGGTGGTCCATATTCCCCAGACCTGGAACCTCACCATCAGTTAAACGTCATACCCAGGACATGAAGTCAGCCACCACCACCCATATGATAAAAAGGGTTGGGGCTTGCCATAAGGCCAATAGGGTTGGGACAATCATATAGGTGCTAGGGCTTGATGTGACCACCCAATTGATCGAAGGGGGCCTCTCCGACTGCCAGTCTAGCCTTGCATATCATGGACTGCTCAGCCACCAGTGTGCAAAAGAATGTATATGTTAATAATTTTTTCTGATTTGTCTGAGTGCCAATCATCTGTAGGTTGCAGGTTCAATTCTGTCTACAGGCAAAAATAACATAGAATACTTAACATAGCTTTACACTTGTACACGGTCATGGTCAATGGAATGTGAATAATCTAACCAGAATGGATTAAATAAAGGAATTGGTAAGAAGTTCTGCAAAGGTTCCCTATTAGATGACATGAAGGCTCTCTAATTCAACAAGAAGGTTCCCAAGTTTGACAAGAAACAACTGAAAAAGGCTGGAGTTTACATTGGCCAAAATAGGGCAACAGTCTGAAAAATCTAAATAATCCAAATTATCAAGCCTCATTTAAAAAATTATAAAAAATTAGCCTCATTTAAAAAATTCAACAAGAAACACCTGAATAAGGAGTTTACATTGGCCAAAATATAACAATAAAGATGAGGACAACATTCTGAAAAATCTAAATAATCCAAATTATCAAGCCTCATTTAAAAATTCAACAAGAAATATCTGAAGAAGGTCAGGAAAGGTACATTAGCCAAAATGTTGTGTATATAACAATAAAGATGAGGACAACAGTCAAAAAATCTAAATAAAACAAATACATTACAGGTTCTAAATATCAGTTAACTCTTAACATCCTGTTAAGAATTTTCTAAGTCCAGAGCCCAATTCTTATAAGTATTTATCAAAAAAATGGCTAAAAATGGCCTTTTCATTTAAAGTTATCTGTTATTTCCCTTAAATCAAAGAAAATAATTATGTTTAATATTACATTTAAACAAAGGCTCTCATTTGGGGTAGATTAGAAAAATGAATGTGATCAGTTAATATACAAAATGACTATGAAACATGATCCACTGAAAACTAAAATTTTTCTAACTGCTATCTTTCAAAGGGAAGACTACCACCATTTTGTTTTTTGTATTTTTCTTTTTGTTAAATTTGATATTAAATTTCTTCATTTGATTTCTTTTAACTTCTTTTGCCGCCTTTACCATTTCTTGGAATTGTCATTACTGATTTCTTCTTGACAAATTTTCATCATTCTTCACTTTTTTTTTTTTTTTTCTGATATTTTTAATGAATTGACTTTTAATTAACTCCAGACATCAGAAAAAAAAAAAAGTAAGCATAAGTCACTTCTCCCACGATCAAAATGTTCTGTTAAACCATTTCATACCATGAACGAATATGGTACTTCATGATCTAGTGTTTCTTGCAAATACACCTGCACATGGTGAATCACCGCTGCATAGCTAATAGAAGGTCATTGGCCTCTTTGTAAACTCAGATAAAACTGAGTTCATATGTTTTAAACAAGATGGAGGCATCTCCACATTGGATGGCAAGATTATGAAATTAATAGATCAGTTGGTTAGTTGGTTTTGTTTTATGGCACATCAACCCTTTTTGGGTTTGAGTTTTATTTAACGGCATATCAACCTCTGTGGGTCATTTAATGCCAGAAAAAAAAAGGTTATTTTGGATTTCAGTCTTTAAGATAGTGGTTCTATGGAGATATTCGGTTATGTTTTGTTATATCTTGTTTGAAAAGATTGCTTTTTTTTTTAATTTAATTTTTTTTTTTTTTTTTTTTTTTTTAGAAAATTTAAAATGTTTTCAGGGTTTGTATTCCTAAAGAGGTCCCTCAGGTTTCTTGTTTGATAGTATTTGGTGTGGGTGTTTTTGAGGCTGTTACAATTTAGGAGGATATGTTTGGTTGTAAGTTATACTTTGCATATTGAGCACACTGGGGTGTCCTCACCTTTTTAAAAGGTGAGAATAGGTGATGTGGTCAACCCTTTTTGGGTTATTTAATGCCTAATCAAATCATTTTGATATTCGGTTTACTTACAGTACCTGCTGTTGCATAAATGGTTACCCGTCAAATTATTGATCGGGCTCATCACTGGTTAACCTTGGGTGATCTAGCAAGAACCGATGCTTTCTACGTCACTTTGACCACAAACAGTAGATCAATTCACATACATCATAATACGCACACTACAAAGCGATGTCAATAAAGTCGTCGGGGCAGCCTAATGTCGGTATCAGCTAAACAGCAAGGGAGTCTATCCCCTTTTCACTTGCACTAGGCCAAGGAGATTGTTTTTGCATCTGAGGTGGAACGCCACACCTACCATCAGCTCCTTATTTTGCCACACAGACCCTTGTGCTACTCATATGCTGAGTTGGCGAGGGCCGGTATCGAACTAGCTAACCTGATGTCAACATATGCATAGAAAAGGCATGGATTGCTAAAGACAGATTATCCATCATATGGAAATCTAATTTTGCTGATAAGATAAAAAGATTATTCCAATCTGTAACCATGTCAGTGCTACTGTATAGCTGCACTACTTGGACTTTAATGAAATGATTGTAAAAAAAAAAAAAAAAAAAAAAAGGTAGATAGTAACTACACAAGGATATTGCATGCTGTTCTGAAAAATTTCTGAAAGCATCAGCCAACAAAAAAGCAGCTGTACGGCCATTTACCTCCTGTCGCACAAACCATTCAAGTAAGAGGAACAAGATTCACTGGACACTGGAGAAATTAGAACAAAATCCTAAGTGATGTTCTCCTGTGGACAACTACAGTTGGACACACCACTTACCTCCCATCTCATAAACCAGACTAACAAAACATTCTGGGCACTGCTGATGAAGTAAGAACAATCTCATAAACAATGTTCCCCTATGGACTCATACACATGGACACACCAGTGTTGGATTACTAGCAAAAATTTTAGATTTATCAGCTGTATGCAGACACTGGATGCTATCTAGAGAACTTATCAAAAGTGCTAGCTGGTTGGTTGGTTGGATTTTATGGCATGTCAACCCTTTTTGAGTTATTTCATGCTGAAGATGTTTTGTTTTATTCATTCTTGATAGTATACAATTCCCCCCCCAATTGAATTTTTATTAAACACATTTTTTTTTAAAAACTCATTCTTTTCTATTCAACCCATAGATGGACCTTAACTGGTACTACCACTCCAGGTCAAAGTGGACCTGAGATAAATGGCGATGAAGGGGTATGCCACATTCCCCAAGCTCCAGAACTGGAACTTTACCATCAGAGAGTTTAATGTCATACCCAGGACACCTAAGACCCTCAGCCACTGTCTTCTAGCACATATAGGATAAAAAGGGTTGGGGGGGTTGCCATAAGGGCAATAGGGTTGGGACAGTCATATAGGTGATAGGGCTTGATGTGACCAGCCGATTGATTGTAGGGGGCCTCTCTGATCGCCCATCTAGCCTAAGTGGAGTGTTGCATGTCATGCACTGCTCAGCCATGAAGGTTCCATTCTTAAGCATCATGGGTCGCAACCCACAGCCAACAATTAGCCCCATTCGGCAGGGGGTGGGTCGTATTTATTTTTTAATTGATTTAAATGTCTTTAAAACTCATTAAATGGTTTAAGCTTGAATGAATTCAGTTTACTTAAAGGCCACCTTTATCAGTCATTAAGCTAATCACATATTCTTATAGAATTTATATTAAAATTAATTACAAATGAATAAGTTAGTCTATAAAAGTAAAGCTGATGAAGTGGCCTATTGTCAGTATCAGCTGAACAGCAAAGGAGTCTATCCCCTTTTCGCTTGTGCTAGACCAGAGAGATTGTTTTTTGCTGTGGTAGAGTGCCATACTTTACCTCACAGATCAGATTACCCAATCTGTGCTACTCATACACTGAGTTGGCAGGGACAAGTATTGAACCTGGAATAATATAATTATAATATAATTGTTTTGTTTTCTTGTGTCACAACTAAGCAAAGCTTAGTAGATAACTTACAATAGATATGATATAAATAGCATCAGTGTATCCAGAAAAAAGTGTGTCTGAAGATTGGCTTACATCCTAAATAGGCTAACTTTTAATATTTTGTTTATTTAATTTTTTTTTTTTGAGTCGTAAGGGTTTCATGTATACTTCGCATATTTGTGTTATGAAAAATTTAAAAATACTGTTTTTTTGTTTTTTTAAAGCCTGAATAGTGAATGTAAGTGTTCAAATAGATTAATATATCAGAAATACAGATGACTTACCCATTGTGTTAGAATTAATAAAGTAAATGATACTGGAATCCAGAGATATTTATATTAATTGTAGTTTGCTGGTTAGGGCAGTGAAGACACCAGATGTAAAAAAAAAAATTTTAATTAATGGATTTTTATTGGTTTGCATGTTGAAACAAAATTTAGAAAATTATTAAGTGGTTTTGTAATATTTTAACTAAAGATTAATTGGATAATTCTCAAATTGTGGCGAATCATAGGTAAATTGAAATATTGATTTTTTTTTATATGTAGGGTATTGAGGGTGGTTAGGTATAATGTTACTTGTGTGTTATTTTTTAAATTTTTTTGCAAGGGGAAGCAGGTGTTTATTTCATTGATATATTTAAATGTTTCTCTGTCAGAATGATTATTGTCAATTGTCTGATATATTGGTGTATATATATATATATATATATATATATATTTATATAATATTGTCTAGTGTCAAATCTTATATTTGATATATTGGTGTATATATATAATATAATGAATAGAGAATGAAAAAATGAGAAAAGTATTGGCATGAAAAGGTGCTCAATGCTAATAAAGCAGAGCAGATTTTATTATTATTATATTTATCAATGGTAATATTATGGATTTACACTCATAACTTGAAGTTTCATGGTAATGCAATCATCAGATGAGTCCAAAAAATTACTGGTTTTTAAAATCTCAACCATTTCACGACTGGTTTTTAAGATCTCAACCATTAGACTCATCTGATGATTGCATTACCATGAAACTTCAAGTTATGTGTGTATATATATATATATATTATATTTGAATAAGAGAATTTGTCTAGTGTCAAATCTTGTCAATATATCTTCTTTTTTAAAAACTGTTACAATAAGATATACATAATCTGATGACCGAGAAAAATGCGGCGGAAGTGGCTCACATTCGAAACTGTTGTATAACTTTTTTCTTTTTTGCAACGTCAAGGTTTTTGTTTTGAACTCATATGACTTTTATCTCCGCTCTTAACAACACGGAGAATAAGCAAGCTCTTGATGAAGATTTTCATAAAATCAAAATATTGTTCAATATCAGCAAAGTTATAAAATGTTTTCACTTTAACAGCATTTTGTGGTGTTTTCATATCTATATATATATATATATATATATATATATATATATATTGGGTATTATAGTTTTGATTTCATTTGCATTTGAACCAGAGAAAGATGAAATTCTAAATTAGTCTATTTGGATAATGTATCTCTGAACCAATCATGGTCCCTATTTGATTGAAAGCACCTAACCAGATGATCTCATCTGCTGCTGCTGCTGCTACACACCTGCCTGACCCCTCAATCCCTTAGACCTCAATAATCTCATCTTCTTTTTGCTCACCCACACCACCACCACTAATTTGGAAACATTCACAGCTGATTCCTCTGAACATTAAAGTGACTCATCCTCTCCTTGTTGTCCATCAAACAATTTTCAAATGATATAGAATGAATGTGACCCTTTAAAAAATGCCTGTAAGTAATGACTATTTAATTAAGAATCTTCCTATACCCCCCCCCATTTACCGCAATTCATTTTTTAAAATAAAATATCATAAATGATGTCAAATTTCTTTTACAAGTTTGAGAAAAGAGATGACAACAATGTTACAGATTATGCTCAGTCCCGCTGAAAGTACTGGTTTCTGCTAGATCACTGAAGTTAAGCAGCGATGACTGTTCACTGCTTAACTGGGTGACCATTTAAACATATACAGGTACTAGTTTTCCATCAAAAAATTTAAAAAGATAAAGAATGAATGTGACCCTTTAAAAAATTGCTGTAATTAATTAATATTTGATTAAGAATATTTCTACCCCCCCCACCCCCATTTATCTCAATTCATCTTGGGATTAAACAAAACTTAGCTAATCTATATAAAATCTATATCTATTTATTAATACTCGTGTTCCTTATTAGTATGACTTATTATCTTGCAACACCCTATAGTTAAAAATGAAACCTTCTAAATTGTCCTAGATGAAATTAAAAATGTAAATCCTGATTATCTGGTATTGAATTCTTATTTCTTATGAGTGTTGTCATGTCAGCTAAATAATGAACCATTCCGTTTTTATTATAAAGAAAGAAAGGGGAGAAAAAGGATATGCTACAAAGAAAAAATGAAAGAAAGAAAGAAAGTATGGGAAAGATAGAGTGAGTGAGTGCATGGAATCTATAATGCTAATCTGTTTCAATCAACATGATGAAAAGACAGAAAGGAAAGAGTGAGAGAATTAAAATCATGATTATTATACTTTTTACCTATTGAACTATTTGGCAATAGCTCTTAAGTAAACATATCAAACGTAATAACTAAATTATCATACTGTGGTATATCCACAGGTCCTGCTAGTAAAATATAATACTACAAACATATAAAGGATGTTCACAACTTGGTACTTGGTGCATAAAACTGCCCAATAGAATTTTGATTGATTAATTTTAAAAGCATAGCAATCTGACAGTGTTATTTTATGCTTAGAGGTTAGGGAATCACGCTCAGTGTATGTTCAAATTCATATTTTTGTGTAATTATTTCTTAAGAGTTTTTTTGCATGGTTATATATCAAGTATTCCTATCTAATACAAATAATCTTTAAACAGATCTACTTTACCCATAGATGGGACTCCTACAAACATTCCGGGTAAGAGTGAATTTGGGTGTAATGGCAATATTGGGGTAGTATAGCATTTATTCTAAGATTAACAGCAACAAATAAATGAATTAAAACTCAGTTCAATTCTAACGGTTTATTTAACAACAAAACAATGACTAACAATATAAATGCCCTTCCTATGTATAGAGTCAAGTGTGAGAGACTTACCAGTCTGAGGGAGAAGGAATTTTAGGATATTTGGTATATTCTGTTTCAGTCAATTCTCGAAGATAATTTCTAGCTGACTGCTCCTGGAACTGATCCGAAATGTCTATCTGATCTTCGAGCCAAATGTTCTGGGTGCATCACGTGATTGCTATGTCTAATCACATAAAGGTTATCCCTCACCTAACTCCACCCATAGAAATAAATATATTTTACTAACCCAACAGCAATAAAGGTTTACTACTAAATCTCCAGAACATAGCGGATTATTATAGTGTTAATTTCAGTTTTTCTAACATTAGGATAATATTTTGAGAATGATCTGAAGGAGCATAAAGAAAAATAAGAAAATGCTCTTCCTCATTTGTTAATCAATGCTACATATACTTTTTATGATCATTCTTAACTCTTTCCCTACAAGCAGATACTTTTTAAGGTCCTTGTAGAATGGGAAAATTATGTTTAGAAAATTTTCAAAATAGAGGGGATATTCAAACAAGTCATAAAACAAACAAACAAAACATGAAAATTTAAGTATTCTCTCTCTTCAACTTTCATGTCTTTCCTCTTTTCTAACTTATTCTTTCTCTCTCCATTTTCTTCTCATCTTAACTTTCTTCTTCTCGGGGTGGGGTTAGCTCAATCAGTAGAGGGTTTGGCTAGAAACCACAAGGTTCTGGATTCAATACCAGCCTTCACCAACTCAGCATATGAGTAGCACAGGGATCTGTGCGGTAAAGTAAGGAGCTGATGGTAGGTGTGGCGCTCTACCTCAGACACAAAAACAATCTCCTTGGTCTAGCGCTAGTGAAAAGGGGAGAGACTCTCTTGCTGTCTGGCTGATACCAACTTTAGGCCACCCCGACGACTTCTTCTCATTTTAACTTATTCTCTCACTCTCTCTCCCTCTCTTCACTTTCTTTTTGCCCTTCTTTCTTTGTCTTTGTGCACTTAAGTGTAATTTGGAAATATTTCAGACAACCAATTCTTTTCTGCATCCTCAACTTGCCAACATGATTAATAAGACAACTCATCTTAAACCCAAAGATAAACAGAAATCTTGATCTATCATTGATATCAACAGATTCTCATATTATTCTAATTTCTATCAACATTATCATCATAATTGATTTCTGTTTCTTTTAGGTTTTTTTTTTGTTGTTTTTTAGATACAATATTGTGACTTATTTTTTCATATTTAATTATTATTATTAACAATCTCGTTCTTAATTTATTATTAATTTCTAACACTTACTTATAACCCTTTGAATTCACTTGCAGGTCTACTCTTACCAGGAGTGGCATTATCCCTGGTAGAGATTAGAGAGAAATTCTGAGAATTTACATTAATACATCAACCCTGTGAATTCCTTGTCTCTTAGATTACTTGGATGTTTTGTTTTTTGTTGAATAATTTTATGAATCCTGGTAATTTGAGGGTCAATAGGTCCAAGAATTCAAAAATGGTTAAATATAAATTTGATGATTTTTTCTCTTATTTAAAACAATTAGATGTTAATTATTTGCTATTTTTTAAAACTATTTTTCTTTCATCCTTTCCTTTTTTTTCTTAAATAAACAAAATCATTTGTATTTGTAAGTAAAAGTAAAGTCTGCAAGTAATCTGATCTGTGCGATAAAGCATCTAAGAGCTAATGATTGGTGTGGCACTCCACTTCAGCAAAACAGTCTCTTAAAGATGCAATTTCAAACCAAGTTTATTTATTTATTTACCAAACCTTCTGCACAAGCAAGATGTGACACAAGGTCAATTTCTTAAGTGGAGTTCAACAGGTTTGAATTCAGAGTTTTCCTTCTCCTAGACCAAGGTTAAAGAGCCCATTCTGCCCTACTATTTATCCATAGCTGGAGGGAGAGTAGGATTCATACCTTTCCCAAGGGTATTAGCGCTAAGTGAAATGCAATTACCACATCCGGGATTTGAACTCAGGGCAACGAGTCCATTTCTCATGACTTTAACCATTACACCACATGCTTATATATATATATATATATATATATATATATATATATATATTGTGTCTCAATAACATGTATACACGCTTCAACATCAAATAACTCAAATTCACTTCTATTCTGCTTTATATAAAGAAAATTAAATTATTTGAATTGTATAAACATTGTTGGGTTTATGAATGCATTTGAATTCTGTCTGTAGATCATATTACTTTTGGGAAAAAGATGTGCATACTAATAAATATTGCTTTTATAGATATTCAAAGTCTATGTACATTTTATTGAGACACCCTGAGAGAGAGAGAGAGAGAGAGAGAGAGAAAACAGAATCTGCAACAGAAATTGACTACCCAGAATTAACTTCTTTACCTGAAGCTACTAAAAAACATTTATATACAGCAAATTACATTATTGAATTTTATATATATATATATATATATATACAAGTTAATGTAGCATAAACATAAAGTCGATGGTGCCTGGTTACTGACAGTTTCTCGCCTATGCGATCTTCAGATCTGTCTGAATAATCACATAGGTGAGAAACTGTTTGTAACCAGGTGTTGATTCCATGTCCATGTTACCTTAACTTAAATATAAATGCTCTATCAATTCAATGATATTGAGCAGTCTAACTACAAATATAGCACATATATTATCTACAATATATATATATATATATATATATATATGTACACACACATTACACCATGTAAGAGACACCAAGCTAGAATTGCAAACCATTGTTGGGTGCCCCATATTTCTAGCTTTGTGCGGCATCTAAGCTAAACTTAGTAAATAATCATATATATATATAAACAACATGTGAGAAAAAATGATATGTGAAAACAAAAAAACAATCATTTGAAAATATTAGATAACACCAAGTGCTCCAATGCCAGCCAGGAGAGCAATATAAAACCTCAAATAATTCTATTCTGATCTTCTTTAGTTCATTCTGTGACTAAAATGGATTTTGAAAGTTGAATAAAAAACACAATCCTCAGACAAGTCTGTCTTTTTAAAAAAAAATTTTTTATTTCACTTTCAAAACACAGTAACGGAATTAACCAAAGATGAAAAAAGAATTATTTTAGTTGATATATATATCTATATATCATTTAGGGTAGCATGAACATGGAGTTAACAGTGCTTGGTTACTGACAGTTTCTTGCCTATGCGATTATTCAAACCAAGTGAAATGGGATCAAGTAATGAAGCAATTTATACTGTAGTTTGGTCCTTTAGGGAGGGGAAGCGGAGGTTGGGAAGGATTTTTGATTGGTCAGTTGCTGTGTGTAGCACAATGTAGAATTATTTAATTAGGACATTATCTTCTTTGGTTTGTGGGTCGCGTTCATTTCCTTTCTTTTGTAGGTGGGGAGTGCCATTGCTTTATTGCCTTTTGTTTATATATATATATATATATATATATATATGTCATCCACAAACACCGTGTTTGGACATATCACGTCTACTCAGTGAGTGTGGCTAGACTCAACCTAGCAGGATACTTCTAGTCGAGATGAAAAATTGTTCAGGTTTCGATCCCGGCCAATTTTTCATCAGTCAGAGTTCCTAACCACTGTGCTATCAGCACACCTACAAACAGGAAGGAGAATTTAACTGATAAATAAATTCATATGTATATATGTAGTGGCTGTCAGTGAATTTCCCTCCAGGGAGCATATATGTGAATATATATATATATATATATATATATATATATATATATATATATATGGGAGTAAATATGGAATTAAATCCGACAATATTAAGAAATTTGAGAAAGAAAAACAAGTGTTCCGAAAATAGAATGAATTTATTTATAAAATTCATCCTATTTTCGGAACACTTGTTTTTTGGGGTTTTTTTTCAAATTTCTTAATATATATATATATATATATATATATATATATATATATATTTATATATATTCTTGAGTTCCATTACTACCAGCTGTTGTGCTTAGCCAGTTACTATTGTCCAAACCAACAGTATACTGACTGACTGACTTTAACATGGCACTGTGAACAGGATTGCAACAAGATTAGATCCGTATTCATTTACGGCTACTTTTTGCCTTGTCTTACCAATTCTATGGTAATTGGAACTTAGAATATATATATGTAGAATAATCAAACTGAGTTTCTGAAGTGAACTAAGAAAAAGCTGATGAGATGATGAAGATGATGGTGGTGTATTCTTGTTATTTTTTCTTGAAAGAAAAAAAAAGATTTCTTTCAATCAAAATTGGACAACTTGCCAAGTGAATTTTGTATTGGTACTCTTAAAACTTTCTAATATTTTGTTTTCTTGTTCTTTATTTTAAAATCTGTTTTTAGTTTCACGTTTTCTGATAGATACTTCTTGATCGTAACAACCATGACGTTACCATGGAGATAAACATTTGAGGTTTTATGAGATGCTACAAATAAAATCCATCATTTATTGAGTAAATTGATTTATACAATTGACTATTAGACATAGATAATTCATTGAATTCCGTTACAAGACTCTTACTTCTGAGTAGGGTGTGGCTGGAGATATCTTGCTCAACACAAATTCAGCTCTACCACCAAAAATGTCTTTTTAAAGTTCATGTAAACAAATTGATCTAAAAGCTACTAGCCTTTTTTTTTTTACGACACACCTTTGTTTTTTATTGCTTCAAGTGTCATAAAAATAAGACTGCATTACTTACATCTACTTTAAGTTGGCAAGGTGTAAGGTACATTTTCAAGAAATAACAACTTCAATCACGTCATGCTCTAGCACCTTTTATGATTGTCCAAACCTTATTGCTCTTATGGCCAGACACTACCCATTTTATCATATATATATATAAATATTTTTTTTATCAACCCCTCAGTAGTAGGATGTGACACAAGGTCATTTTCTTAAGCAGAGTTCAACAGTTTTGAATCCAGTTTTCCTTCTCCTAGACCGGTTGCCTAACCAAGGTTAAAGAGCCCAGTATGCCTACTGTTTATCCATAGCTGGAGGGAGAGTAGGATTCATACCTTTCATAGTAGGGCAGACTGGGCTCATTAACCTTGGTTAGGCAACCAGTCTAGGAGAAGGAAAACTCACCAACAGATAGAGTTTAACATCATACCCAGGACACTAAGACTCTCAGCCACCACCTTCATATGATAAAATGGAAGCGCGTGGTGTAATGGTTAAAGTCATGGGAAATGGACTCGTCGCCCTGAGTTCAAATCCTGGATGTAGTAATTGCATCTACATATACAACTTAGAAAATTCCCCCGGTGTTTTTTTCTTTTGGCCAATACATACGATACTGATGATTATTTTCAGAAAGTACAGATGTGCCGGTCTTTTCTTTTTAAAAAAATAATTTTTCCCCAGATGTCCGTTGGAAAAATTTTTTATTTTGAAAAACTGAATTACCTGGGTTTTTTCCACACCGGTAGAGTTTAGAAGTAAAAAATAGGAAAAAAAAATATATATATATATATATATATATATATGTGTGTGTGTGTGTGTGCGTGCCTATAATCAATAACATAACAGTATTAGATCTTCATACTTTTAAAAAAAATATTTATGACTTTCCAGTATTTTTTAATTAAATTTTAAAACAAACAAACAAAAAAAAAAACAATTTAATAAACATTTAACAATAAGTGACAGAAAATAAATTGTATCATTGAAAAATCAAAACCAATGAAAAAACTATGGGGAGATATTGCTAAAAGATAAAACCCTCAAAAAAACTAACAAAACCTTAATGAAATGATTACAATTTTCTAAAAGGCAACAAATAGAAAGATGATTCGAATTTGAATTAGTTTGGTTGGTTGGATTTTGCAGCATGTGAACTCTTGATATTTTATGCTAGACATTTTTGTTTTTATTCATTCTTGTTGGGTATTCAATTTTTTTATCTATTTAACCTATAGATGGGACCTTAACAGGTAATATCACTCTGGGTCAGGGTGGACCTGGGAGTAATAGTGATAAAGGGGGTATTCAACACTCAACAGAGCTCCAAAATTCACTAAGACCCTCAGCCACTACCTTCTTGCACATATATGATAAAAAAGGGTTAGGGGTTTGCTATAAGGGCAAAGGGGTCGGGACAATCATATAAGGTGCAAGGACTTGATGTGACCAGCTGATTGATCGGAGGAGGTCTCTCAGACTGCCCATCTAGCCTAAATAAGGGCCAAAGTAAAGCCTCCCATGTCATGGACTGCACAGCTACCAGGGTTCTATTCTTAAGCATGATGGGTCACCACCCACAGCCAACAAGTGGCATCATAAGGGTATCTTACCTCTCTGTTGTTGGCTGTGTATAGAAACTCATGATGCTTTGACAGAATCTAGGTGGCTGAGCAGTTCATGACATACAACATTCCACTTTGGCCCTTAATTAGGCTAGATGGCAGTCAAAGAGGCCCCCTCCGGTTAATCAGTCTGTCACATCAAGCCCCAGTACTTATATGATTGTCCCGAGTTGTCCAGAGGTGAAGTCAATGTATTCTACTTCCGCAACTGACAGAGTTTTTGAATTTAAATGATATTCTAACGGGAAACAGAAATCTATTTCAATGGTAATTATTCAAAAAGGAAAATTAACTTAAAGAGTTTTTTCTTTTGTTTTTTAAAAAATTTTTTTCCATTTACACTTGAATTCAGAAAGTTATACAATACATTGGTTTCTTCTTCATTGTTGTTGTTTAAAGAAAAACCAATAAAAAAAAAAACAACTTATTTTTGGTACCAAATAATTTATTTTTCCACCTTATGAATAATTTGTTAGAAGTTAAGTCTTCCTAGAAAGCTGACTGGTTTGCTGTTTCATATGAGCAGCATCTTTGTATTCAATTTAGAATTGTCCTAAACAATTCTTTTCATTTTTTGTTCTCCTTTTTAGAACAAATGACTTGAAACATAAAAGTGGCATGACTAAGTAAAAATCAATTTAAACTTACTGAATGAATTTTAGTCCTATTTTGTATTCTGATGTAGGAATCTTAGTTTCAATTCTAAGAAATTATCTTTTCTCCTTCAACAATTTTAATTCTTTTTACTTTCAAATTCTGGCAACATGCATGTAAAAATGGCGTTAACTATAAAAATGTTTTTCATTTCTCTTGAATATGTAAATTACTCAGTATAAAAATTGATTCTTATTAAATTTTGATTCTTAGAATAAAAGAAGAGGGAACAGTTGTTATTGACTCTCTAAAACCCACTTAATACCCTGCACATCGGTGGGGGTGGGGGGGTCAAAATTTAGTTACCAGACTTGTATGCCAAAAAGGGGCGGGTCTCATAATCAAAAATTGTGATATTGTAAAAAGTATCTGGTATCTATTACTTAAGCATAACATTTATTATCTAGACATGGATATATAAATAATTCATTTATAAATCTAGAGAATAAATCAAAATAATTTATAATAAACTATTTCAATTTTTTTTTAAATACATGTCACGATGTCATTTTTTCCATTAAATTTAACTTTTAACTCAACTAATCAAGTCATTTTAGAAATTAATAAAGATATATGGAAATCTAATAAATTGCAATGGAGTTATCAGAATAATAATTAATTAGAATAATGTGGCATGAAGACATGCTACATTAACACCAGCACATGGGAGGCTTGTGCAGAAGACCGTGCTACCTGGCAACTCTTTGTCAGACAAGGAACAAAAAGGAGTGAAAAAGAGAAGAAAGAAGCTGCCACAGAAAAGAGACCCAAAAGGAAGGAGAGACAACAGAAACTCCAGCAAGCATCATTGTTTGTTTGCAGTCACTGCTCCAGAGACTGTCATTCAAGAATTGGTCTGTTCAGCCACTCACGCAGTTGAAGATAAAAAAATTAAAAATTTTTTAATTTTAAATGGACACTATACCATCGCCTTCAGTAGATGGAAGGATGCCACAAGATAATTTTATGCATTTGTTATTGTCAAAAAAGAACTACAATGGTTAAATTACAAAATACATTATTTACTATGTACTCACTTAGTTACCTCCTTTAGGGGTACCAGATACTTTTTACAATCACAATTTTTTTAAAGGGAACCCTCCTTTTTGGCATACACGTCCAGTACCTAAACGTTGCCCCTGTGCACATCTGAATTAGAACATTCACATAAAAATTAAGCAGAAAATATTCATATTTCACTGTCAGATGTGCAGACATCTTTATTTAAAGCATCTCTTCATTCCCCTAAAAGAAAGGCTGTAATGGTCACTTCATTAAGCCTTTTGTTATTAGCATCTTGCTCAGGCCCAAAATATCAGGCTTATGGTGTATAGTAAAATAGAACTCAACCCAAAATATCTTGAAGCTGGTCAAAGGGTTAAAATTCTTTATATCTCTTTACCAAAATGTACTTCTATTGATCTTTGGAACGCTTTTATCTTGTAGCGTTTCTTAGAACAGGCAGTGAAAATAACTGGTGGAAACCATTTTTAATCCGTGTGGACACGTTACAGTAATAATTGTCATTTCCTCCTTCAGTCAATAAAAGAGAGGATTGGTAAATAGCTTGATTATTTATTCAGTATTATAAATTTATGACCATTCAAATTATAATCATTTGACTTTAATGTTTTTATGAATTTAATGACCATTAAATTCAATTATGGATATTTAAAAAAATTAAAATAAATTCCTTTTTGATAAATTTTCCTGACCTAAATGTCAGGTTGGTCAAAGAATTCTGAAGGGATCTTTTTGAAACTCGGAATATAAACATTTCCCACAAGAAGAGTCAACATTCAAAATCAATACTTCAATCAAAAGAAGAAGATATTCGAGTTTCAAAAAGATTCCCTTCAGAAATTCTTTGGACCAACCTGACATTTAGGTCAGGGGAAAATTTATCAAAGAATTTATTTTTATTTTTAAATATCCATAATTGAATTTAATGGTCATTAAATTCATAAAAAACATTAAAAGTCAATGATATAATTTGAATGGTCATAAATTTATAATACTGAATAAATATCAAGCTATTTACCAATCCTCTCTTTTATTGACTGAAGGAGGAAATGACAATTATTACTGTAACGTGTCCACACGGATTAAAATGGTTTCACCAGTTATTTTCACTGCCTGTTTCTAAAACGCTACAAGATAAGCGTTCCAAAGATCAATAGAAGTACCATTTTGGTAAAAGATATAAAGATTTTAACCTTTGAACCAGCTTCAAGATATTTGGTTGAGTTCTATTTACTATACACCATAAGCTGATATTTTGGGCTGAGCAAGATGCTAATAACAAAGCTTAATGAAGTGACCATTTACAGCCTTCTTTTAGGGGAATGAAGAGATGCTTTAAAATAAAGATGTCGCACATCTGACAGTGAAATATGAAATTTTCTGCTTAATTTTATGTGAATGTTCTAAATTCAGAATGTGCACAGGGGCAACGTTTAGGTACTGGACGTGTATGCCAAAAAGGAGGGTTCCCTTTAAAAAATTGTGATATTGTAAAAAGTATCTGGTACCCTAAAGGAGAGGTAACTAAGTGTACATAGTACTAATAGTATTTTTGTAATTTAACCATTGTAGTTCTTTTGACAATAACAAATGCATAAATTATTCTTGTTGGCATCCTTCCATCTACTGAAGGCGATGGTATAGTGTCCATTTAAATTAAAAAAATTTTAATTTTTTTATCTTCAACTGTGAGTGGCTGAACAGACCAATTCTTGAATGACAGTCTCTGGAGCAGTGACTGCAAACAAACAATGATGCTTGCTGGAGTTTCTGTTTGTCTCTCCTTCCTTTTGGTCTCTTTTCTGTGGCAGCTTCTTTCTCTCCTTTTTTTCACTCCTTTTTGTTCCTTGTCTGACAAAGAGTTGCCAGGTAGCACGGTCTTCTGCACAAGCCTCCCATGTGCTGGTGTAATGTAGCATGTCTTCATGCCACATTATTCTAATTAATTATATTCTGATAACTCCATTGCAATTTATTAAGTTCCATATATCTTTATTAATTTCTAAAATGACTTGATTAGTTGAGTTAAAAGTTAAATTTAATGGAAAAATGACATCGTGACATGTATTTAAAAAAATTGAAAAGTTTATTATAAATTATTTTGATTTATTCTCTAGATTTATAAATGATTATTTATATATCCATGTCTAGATAATAAATGTTATGCTTAAGTAATAGATACCAATACTTTTACAATACACAATTTTTGATTAATGAGACCCCTTTTTGGCATACAAGTCGGTAACTAAATTTTGACCCCCCACCCCCCCGATGTGCAGGGTATTAAGTGGGTTTTAGAGAGTCATAACAACTGTTCCCTCTTCTTTTATTCTAAGAATCAAAATTTAATAAGAATCAATTTTTACTGAGTAATTTACATATTCAGAGAAATGAAAAACATTTTTATAGTTAACGCCATTTTTACATGCATGTTGCCAGAATTGGAAGTAAAAAGAATTAAAATTGTTGAAGGAGAAAGATAATTTCTTAGAATTGAAACTAAGATTCCTACAATCAGAATACAAAATAGGACTAAAATTCATTCAGTAAGTTTAATTGATTTTACTTAGTCATGCCACTTTTATGTTTCAAGTCATTGTTCTAAAAAGGAGAACAAAAAATGAAAAGAATTGTTTAGGACAATTCTAAATTGAATACAAAGATGCTGCTCATATGAAACAGCAAACCAGTCAGCTTTCTAGGAAGACTTAACTTCTAACAAATTATTCATAGGTGGAAAAATAATTATTTGGTACAAAATAAGTTGTTTTTTTTTTTTATTGTTTTTCTTTAAACAACAACAACAATGAAGAAGAAACAATGATTGTATAACTTTCTGAATTCAAGTGTAAAATGAAAAAAAATTTTTTAAAAAACAAAAAGAAAAAACTCTTTAAGTTAATTTTCCTTTTTGAATAATTACCATTGAAATAGATTTCTGTTTCCCGTTAGAATATATTTAAATTCAAAAAAACTCTGTCAGTTGCGGAAGTAGATACATTGACTTCACCTCTGGACAACTCGGGACAATCATATAAGTACTGGGCTTGATGTGACAGACTGATTAACCGGAGGGGCCTCTTTGACTGCCATCTAGCCTAATTAAGGGCCAAAGTGGAGTGTTGTATGTCATGAACTGCTCGCCACCTAGATTCTGTCAAAGCATCATGAGTTTCTATACACAGCCAACAACAGAGAGGTAAGATACCCTTATGATGCCACTTGTTGGCTGTGGTGGTGACCCATCATGCTTAAGAATAGAACCATGGTAGCTGTGCAGTCCATGACATGGAGGCTTACTTTGGCCCTTATTTAGGCTAGATGGGCAGCTGAGAGGCCTCTCCGATCAATCAGGCTGGTCACATCAAGTCCTTGCACCTTATATGATTGTCCCGACCCTTTTGCCCTTATAGCAAACCCTAACCCTTTTTATCATATATGTGCAAGAAAGTAGTGGCTGAGGGTCTTAGTGAATTTTGGAGCTCTGTTGAGTGTTGAATACCCCCTTTATCACTATTACTCCAGGTCCACCCTGACCCGGAGTGATATTACCTGTTAAGGTCCCATCTATAGGTTAAATAGATTAAAAAAATTGAATACCCAACAAGAATGAATAAAAACAAAAATGTCTAGCATAAAAATATCAAGAGTTCACATGCTGCAAAATCCAACCAACCAAACTAATTCCAAATTCGAATCATATTTCTATTTGTTGCCTTTTAGAAAATTGTAATCATTTCATTAAGGTTTTGTTAGTTTTTTTGAGGGTTTTATCTTTTTAGCAATATTCCCCATAGTTTTTTCATTGGTTTGATTTTTCAATGATACAATTTATTTCTGTCACTTATTGTTAAATGTTTATTAAATTGTTTTTTTTTGTTGTTGTTTTAAATTTAATTAAAAATACTGGAAGTCATAAATATTTTTTAAAAGTATGAAGATCTAATACTGTTGTGTTATTGATTATAGGCACGCACACACACACACACACATATATATATTATATATATATATATATTTTTTTTTTCCTATTTTTACTTCTAACTCTACCGGTGTTGAAAAACCCAGGTAATCAGTTTTTCAAAATAAAAAATTTTTCCAACGGACATCTGGGAAAAATTATTTTTAAAAAGAAAAGACCGGAACATCTGTACTTTCTGAAAATAATCATCAGTATCGTATGTATTGGCCAAAAGAAAAAAACACTGGGGAATTTTCTAAGTTGTATATGTAGATGCAATTCTACATCCAGGATTTGAACTCAGGGCGACGAGTCCATTTCCCATGACTTTAACCATTACACCACGCGCTTCCATTTTATCATATGAAAGGTGGTAGCTGAGAGTCTAGTGTCCTGGGTATGATGTTAAACTCTATCTGTTGGTGAGTTTTCCTTCTCCTAGACTGGTTGCCTAACCAAGGTTAATGGAGCCCAGTCTGCCCTACTATGAAAGGTATGAATCCTACTCTCCCTCCAGCTATGGATAAACAGTAGGCATACTGGGCTCTTTAACCTTGGTTAGGCAACCGGTCTAGGAGAAGGAAAACTGGATTCAAAACTGTTGAACTCTGCTTAAGAAAATGACCTTGTGTCACATCCTACTGAGGGGTTGATAAAAAAAAATATATATATATATATATATGTTAAATGGGTAGTGTCTGGCCATAAGAGCAATAGGGTTGGACAATCATAAAAGGTGCTAGAGCATGACGTGATTGAAGTTGTTATTCTTGAAAATGTACCTTACACCTTGCCAACTTAAAGTAGATGTAAGTAATGCAGTCTTATTATGACACTTGAAGCAATAAAAACAAAGGTGTGTCGTAAAAAAAAAAAGGGCTAGTAGTTTTTAGATCAATTTGTTTACATGAACTTTAAAAAAGACATTTTGGTGGTAGAGCTGAATTTGTTTGAGCAAGATATCTCCAGCCACACCCTACTCAGAAGCAAGAGTCTTGTAACGGAATTCAATGAATTTATCTATGTCTAATAGTCAATTGTATAAATCAATTTACTCAATAAATGATGGATTTTATTTGTAGCATCTCATAAAACCTCAAATGTTTATCTCCATGTAACGTCATGGTTGTTACGATCAAGAAGTATCTATCAGAAAACGTGAAACTAAAAACAGATTTTAAAATAAAGAACAAGAAACAAAATATTAGAAAGTTTTAAGAGTACCAATACAAAATTCACTTGGCAAGTTGTCCAATTTTGATTGAAAGAAATCTTTTTTTTTCTTTCAAGAAAAAATAACAAGAATACACCACCATCATCTTCATCATCTCATCAGCTTTTTCTTAGTTCACTTCAGAAACTCAGTTTGATTATTCTACATATATATATTCTAAGTTCAATTACCATAGAATTGGTAAGACAAGGCAAAAGTAGCGTAAATGAATACGGATCTAATCTTGTTGCAATCCTGTTCACAGTGCCATGTTAAAGTCAGTCAGTCAGTATACTGTTGGTTTGGATAATAGTAACTGGCTAAGCACAACAGCTGGTAGTAATAACTCAAGAATATATATATATATATATATATATATATATATATATTAAGAAATTTGAAAAAAAAACCCAAAAAACAAGTGTTCCGAAAATAGGATGAATTTTATAAATAAATTCATCCTATTTTCGGAACACTTGTTTCTTCTCAAATTCTTAATTGTCGGATTAATTCCATATTTACTCCCATATATATATATATATATATATATATATATATATTATATTATATATATTCACATATATGCTCCCTGGAGGGAAATTCACTGACAGCCACTACATATGAATTTATTTATCAGTTAAATTTCTCCTTCCTTTTTGTAGGGTGCTGATAGCACAGTGGTTAGGAATTCTGACTGATGAAAAAATGGCTGGGATCGAAACCTGAACAATTCATCTCGACTAGAAGTATCCTGCTAGGTTGAGTCTAGCCACACTCTGAGTAGATGTATATGTCCAAACACGGTGTTGTGGAGACTAATATATATATATATATATAATATATATATATATTTATTTATTTTTACAAAGTTTTCAAGGATCAATGTTCATATTAACAGCGACCCAGTTTCATTTGCTAAATAGCAATCATCAGGCTGTCAAGCAAGATCCTAGGGTGTTTTGGAGTTCTTTACTCAATGATGATTGCTATTTGCATGAAACCTGGGTCGGCTGTTAAATTGAACATTGATCTGTGAAACTTTGTAAAATAAATAATATTAGCTCTTACAATTTGTGATTGAGCACTGTATTTTCTTTGTTTCATCACAAAAAAAATTTTGTTTTTACATACCTATATATATATATATATATATATATAATAACAAAAGGCAATAAAGCAATGGCACTCCCCACCTACAAAGAAAGGAAATGAACGCGACCCACAAACCAAAGAAGATAATGTCCTAATTAAATAATTCTACATTGTGCTACACACAGCAACTGACCAATCAAAAATCCATCCCAAACTACAGTATAAATTGCTTCATTACTTGATCCCATTTCACTTGGTTGAATAATCGCATAGGCAAGAAACTGTCAGTAACCAAGCACTGTTAACTCCATGTTCATGCTACCTAAATGATATATAGATATATATATATTCGATATAATCAACTAAAATAATTCTTTTTTCATCTTTGGTTAATTCCGTTACTGTTTTGAAAGTGAAAAAAAAAAATTTTTTTAAAAAAGACAGACTTGTCTGAGGAGTGTTTTTTATTCAACTTTTCAAAATCCATGTTAGTCACAGAATGAACTAAAGAAGATCAGAATAGAATTATTTGAGGTTTATATTGCTCTCCTGGCTTGCATTGGAGCACTTGGTGTTATCTAATATTTTCAAATGATTGTTTTTTTTTTTTTTCACATATCATTTTTTCTCACATGTTGTTTATATATATATATGATTATTTACTAAGTTTAGCTTAGATGCAGCACAAGCTAGAAATATGGGGACCCAACAATGGTTTGCAATTCTAGCTTGGTGTCTCTTACATGGTGTAATGTGTGTGTACATATATATATATATATATATATTATATTATATATTGTAGATAATATATGTGCTATATTTTGTTTAAGTTAATGCTCAATATCATTGAATTGATAGAGCATTTATATTTAAGTTAGGTAACATGGACATGGAATCAACACCTGGTTACAAACAGTTTCTCACCTATGTGTTATTCAGACAGATCTGAAGATCGCATAAGGCGAGAAACTGTCAGTAACCAGGCACCATCGACTTTATGTCTATGCTACATTAACTTATATAATAATATATATATATATATATATATATATATATATAAAATTCAATAATGTAATTTGCTGTATATAAATGTTTTTAGTAGCTTCAGGTAAAGAAGTTAATTCTGGGTAGTCAATTTCTGTTGCAGATTCTGTTTTCTCTCTCTCTCTCTCTCTCTCAGGGTGTCTCAATAAAATGTACATAGACTTTGTAATATCTATAAAAGCAATATTTATTAGTATGCACATCTTTCCCAAAAGTAATATGATCTACAGACAGAATTCAAATTGCATTCATAACCCAACAATGTTTATACAATTCAAATATTTAATTTTTCTTTATATAAAGCAGAATAGAAGTGAATTTGAGTTATTGATGTTGAAGCGTGTATACATGTTATTGAGACACAATATATATATTATAATATATATATATATATATATATTATATATATATATATATATATATATTATATATATAATATATAAGCATGTGGTGTAATGGTAAAGTCATGAGTAATGGACTTGTTGCCTGAGTTTCAAAATCCCGGATGTGTAATTGCATTCACTTAGCGCTAATACCCTTGGAAAAGTATGAATCCTACTCTCCCTCCAGCTATGGATTAAATAGTAGGGCAGAATGGGCTCTTTAACCTTGGTCTAGGAGAAGGAAACTCTGAATTCAATCCTGTTGAATTCCACTTAAGAAATTGACCTTGTGTCACATCTTGCTTGTGCAGAAGGTTGGTAAATAAATAAATAACTTGGTTTGAAATTGCATCTTTAAGAGACTGTTTGCTGAAGTGGAGTGCCACACAATCATTAGCTCTTAGATGCTTATCGCACAGATCAGATTACTTGCAGACTTTACTTAACAAATACAAATGATTTTTGTTATTTAAGAAAAAAAGGAAAGGATGAAAGAAAAATGGTTTTAAAAAATAGCAAATAATTAACATCTAATTGTTTTAAATAAGAAAAAAATCATCAAATTTATATTTAACCATTTTTGAATTTTGGACCTATTGACCCTCAAATTACCAGGATTCATAAAATTATTCAACAAAAAGCAAAAACCAAGTAATCTAAGAGACAAGGAATCACAGGGTGATTATTTAATGTAAATTCTCAGAATTTCTCTCTAATCTCTACCAGGATAATGCCACTCCTGGTAAGAGTAGACCTGCAAGTGAATTCAAAGGGTTATAATAAGTGTTAGAAATTAATAATGAATTAAGAACGAGATTGTTAATAATTAAATATGAAAAAATAAGTCACAAATTGTATCTGAAAAAACCAAAAAAAAAAAACCTAAAAAAACAGAAATCAATTATGATGATAATGTTGATAAAATTAGAATAATATGAGAATCTGTTGATATCAATGATAGATCAAGATTTCTGTTTATCTTTGGTTTAAGATGAGTTGTCTTATTAATCATGTTGAGGATGCAGAAAAGAATTGGTTGTTGAAATATTTCCAAATTACACTTAAATGCACAAAGACAAAGAAAGAAGGGCAAAAAGAAAGTGAAGAGAGGGAGAGAGAGAGAGAGAGAGAATAAGTTAAAATGAGAAGAAGTCGTCGGGTGGCCTAAAGTTGGTATCAGCCAGACAGCAAGAGAGTCTCTCCCCTTTTCACTAGCGCTAGACCAAGGAGATTGTTTTTGTGTCTGAGGTAGAGCGCCACACCTACCATCAGCTCCTTACTTTACCGCACAGATCCCTGTGCCTACTCATATGCTGAGTTGGTGAAGGCTGGTATGAATCCAGAACCTTGTGGTTTCTAGCCAACCCTCTACTGATTGAGCTAACCCCACCCTGAGAAGAAAAAGTTAGATGAAGAAATGGAGAGAGAGAGAGAGAGAGAGAATAAGTTAGAAAATAGGAAAGACATGAAAGTTGAAGAGAGAGAAAATTAAATTTTCATGTTTTGTTTGTTTGTTTTATGACTTGTTTGAATATCCCCTCTATTTTGAAAATTTCTAACATAATTTTCCCATTCTACAAGGACCTTAAAAAGTATCTGCCTGTAGGGAAAGAGTTAAGAATGATCATAAAAAGTATATGTAGCATTGATTAACAAATGAGGAAGAGCATTTCTTATTTTTCTTTATGCTCCTTCAGATCATTCTCAAAATATTATCCTAATGTTTAGAAAAACTGAAATTAACACTATAATAATCCGCTATGTTCTGGAGATTTAGTAGTAAACCTTTTGCTGTTGGGTTTAGTAAAATACATTTATTTCTATGGGTGGAGTTAGGTGAGGATAACCTTTATGTGATTAGACATAGCAATCACGTGATGCACCAGAACATTTGGCTCGAAGATCAGATAGACCATTTCGGATCAGTTCCAGGAGCAGTCAGCTAGAAATTATCTTCGAGAATTGACTGAAACAGAATATACCAAATATCCTAATTCCTTCTCCCTCAGACGGTAAGTCTCTCACACTTGCTCTATACATAGGAAGGGCTTTATATGTTAGTCATTGTTTGTGTTAAATAAACCGTTAGAATTGAACTGAGTTTTAATGTTCATTTATTTGTTGCTGTTAATCTTAGAAATAAATGCTATACTACCCAATATTGCCATTACACCCAAATTCACCTTACCCGGAATGTTTGTAGAACCCATCTATGGTAAAGTAAATCTGTTTAAAGATTATTTGTATATAGATAGGAATACTTGATATATAACCATGCAAAAAAAACTCTTAAGAAACAACACAAAAATATGAATTTGAACATACACTGAGCGTGATTCTCTAACCTCTAAGCATAATAACACTGTCAGATTGCTATGCTTTTTAAAATTAATCAATCAAAATTCTATTGAGCAGTTTTATGCACCAAGTACCAAGTATGAACTGGTTCAAGAACATCCTTTATATATTTGTAGTATTATATTTTACTAGCAGGACCTGTGGATATAACCACAGTATGATAATTTAGTTATTACGTTTGATATGTTTACTTAAGAGCTATTGCCAAATGTTCAATAGGTAAAAAGTATAAATCATGATTTAATTCTCTCACTCTTTCCTTCTGTCTTTCATCATTGTTCAATTGAAACAGATTAGCATTATAGATTCCATTGCACTCACTCACTCTATCTTTCCCATACTTTCTTTCTTTCTTTCATTTTTTGTAGCATATTCCTTTTTCTCCCTTTCTTCTTTATAATAAAAACGGAATGGTTCATTATTTAGCTGACATGACAACACTCATAAGAAATAAGAATTTAATACCAGTAATCAGGATATTACATTTTTAATTTCATCTAGGACAATTTAGAAGGTTTCATTTTTAACTATAGGTTGTTGCAAGATAATAAGTCATACTAATAAGGAACACGAGTTATTAATAAATAGATATAGATTTTATACAGATTAGCTAAGTTTTGTTTAATCCCAAGATGAATTGAAAATGGGGGTGGGGTGGTAGAAATATTCTTTAATCAAAATATTAATTAATTACAGCAATTTTTTAAAGGTCACATTCATTCTTTATCTTTTTAATTTTTTGATGGGAAAAACTAGACCTGTAATGTTTAAATGGTCACCCAGTTAAGCAGTGAACAGTCATCGCTGCTTAACTTCAGTGATCTAGCAACCAGTACTTTCAGCGGACTGAGCTAATCTGTAACATTGTTGTCATCTACTTTTCTCAAACTGTAAAAGAAATTTGACATCATTTATATATTTTATTTTAAAAAATGAATTGCGGTAAATGGGGGTGGGATAGGAAGATTCTTAATTAAATAGTCATTACTTACAGGCATTTTTTAAAGGGTCACATTCATTCTATATCATTTGAAAATTGTTTGATGGACAACAAGGAGAGGATGAGTCACTTTAATGTTCAGAGGAATCAGCTGTGATGTTTCCAAATTAGTGGTGGTGGTGTGGGGTGAGCAAAAAGAAGATGAGATTATTGAGGTCTAAGGGATTGAGGGGTCAGCGGTGTGTAGAAGCAGCAGCAGCAGATGAGATCATCTGGTTAGGTCTTCAATCAAAATTATTGTTCAATATCAGCAAAGTTATTAAAATGTTTTCACTTAACAGCATTTTGTGTGTTTTCATATCTATCTATCTATATATATATATATATATATATTGGGTATTATAGTTTTGATTTCATTTGCATTTGAACCAGAGAAAGATGAAATTCTAAATTAGTCTATTTGGATAATGTATCTCTGAACCAATCATGGTCCCTATTTGATTGAAAGCACCTAACCAGATGATCTCATCTGCTGCTGCTGCTGCTACACACCTGCCTGACCCCTCAATCCCTTAGACCTCAATAATCTCATCTTCTTTTTGCTCACCCACACCACCACCACTAATTTGGAAACATTCACAGCTGATTCCTCTGAACATTAAAGTGACTCATCCTCTCCTTGTTGTCCATCAAACAATTTTCAAATGATATAGAATGAATGTGACCCTTTAAAAAATGCCTGTAAGTAATGACTATTTAATTAAGAATCTTCCTATCCACCCACCCCCCATTTACCGCAATTCATTTTTTAAAATAAAATATCATAAATGATGTCAAATTTCTTTTACAAGTTTGAGAAAAGAGATGACAACAATGTTACAAGATTATGCTCCAGTCCCGCTGAAAGTACTGGTTTCTGCTAGATCACTGAAGTTAAGCTAGCGATGACTGTTCACTGCTTAACTGGGTGACCATTTAAACATATACAGGTACTAGTTTTCCATCAAAAAATTTAAAAAGATAAAGAATGAATGTGACCCTTTAAAAAATTGCTGTAATTAATTAATATTTGATTAAGAATATTTCTACCACCCCCCACCCCATTTATCTCAATTCATCTGGGATTAAACAAAACTTAGCTAATCTGTATATAAATCTATATCTATTTTTAATACTCGTGTTCCTTATTAGTATGACTTATTAATCTTGCAACACCCTATAGTTAAAAATGAAACCTTCTAAATTGTCCTAGATGAAATTAAAAATGTAAATCCTGATTATCTGGTATTTGAATTCTTATTTCTTATGAGTGTTGTCATGTCAGCTAAATAATGAACCATTCCGTTTTTATTATAAAGAAAGAAAGGGGAGAAAAAGGATATGCTACAAAGAAAATGAAAGAAAGAAAGAAAGTATGGAAAGATAAGTGATGAGTGCATGGAATCTATAATGCTAATCTGTTTCAATTGAACATGATGAAAAGACAGAAAGGAAAGAGTGAGAGAATTAAAATCATGATTATTATACTTTTTACCTATTGAACTATTTGGCAATAGCTCTTAAGTAAACATATCAAACGTAATAACTAAATTATCATACTGTGGTATATCCACAGGTCCTGCTAGTAAAATATAATACTACAAATATATAAAGGATGTTCTTGAACCAGTTCATAACTTGGTACTTGGTGCATAAAACTGCTCAATAGAATTTTGATTGATTAATTTTAAAAGCATAGCAATCTGACAGTGTTATTTTATGCTTAGAGGTTAGAGAATCACGCTCAGTGTATGTTCAAATTCATATTTTTGTGTAATTGTTTCTTAAGAGTTTTTTTTGCATGGTTATATATCAAGTATTCCTATCTAATACAAATAATCTTTAAACAGATTTACTTTACCCATAGATGGGTCTCCTACAAACATTCCGGGTAAGAGTGAATTTGGGTGTAATGGCAATATTGGGGTAGTATAGCATTTATTCTAAGATTAACAGCAACAAATAAATGAATTAAAACTCAGTTCAATTCTAACGGTTTATTTAACAACAAAACAATGACTAACAATATAAATGCCCTTCCTATGTATAGAGTCAAGTGTGAGAGACTTACCAGTCTGAGGAGAAGGAATTTTAGGATATTTGGTATATTCTGTTTCAGTCAATTCTCGAAGATAATTTCTAGCTGACTGCTCCTGGAACTGATCCGAAATGTCTATCTGATCTTCGAGCCAAATGTTCTGGGTGCATCACGTGATTGCTATGTCTAATCACATAAAGGTTATCCCTCACCTAACTCCACCCATAGAAATAAATGTATTTTACTAACCCAACAGCAATAAAGGTTTACTACTAAATCTCCAGAACATAGCGGATTATTATAGTGTTAATTTCAGTTTTTCTAACATTAGGATAATATTTTGAGAATGATCTGAAGGAGCATAAAGAAAAATAAGAAAATGCTCTTCCTCATTTGTTAATCAATGCTACATATACTTTTTATGATCATTCTTAACTCTTTCCCTACAGGCAGATACTTTTTAAGGTCCTTGTAGAATGGGAAAATTATGTTTAGAAAATTTTCAAAATAGAGGGGATATTCAAACAAGTCATAAAACAAACAAACAAAACATGAAAATTTAATTATTCTCTCTCTTCAACTTTCATGTCTTTCCTATTTTCTAACTTATTCTCTCTCTCTCTCTCTCTCTCCATTTTCTTCTCATCTTAACTTTCTTCTTCTCAGGGTGGGGTTAGCTCAATCAGTAGAGGGTTTGGCTAGAAACCACAAGGTTCTGGATTCAATACCAGCCTTCACCAACTCAGCATATGAGTAGCACAGGGATCTGTGCGGTAAAGTAAGGAGCTGATGGTAGGTGTGGCGCTCTACCTCAGACACAAAAACAATCTCCTTGGTCTAGCGCTAGTGAAAAGGGGAGAGACTCTCTTGCTGTCTGGCTGATACCAACTTTAGGCCACCCCGACGACTTCTTCTCATTTTAACTTATTCTCTCTCTCTCTCTCTCTCCCTCTCTTCACTTTCTTTTTGCCCTTCTTTCTTTGTCTTTGTGCATTTAAGTGTAATTTGGAAATATTTCAGACAACCAATTCTTTTCTGCATCCTCAACATGATTAATAAGACAACTCATCTTAAACCCAAAGATAAACAGAAATCTTGATCTATCATTGATATCAACAGATTCTCATATTATTCTAATTTCTATCAACATTATCATCATAATTGATTTCTGTTTCTTTTAGGTTTTTTTTTTTTTTTGGTTTTTCAGATACAATATTGTGACTTATTTTTTCATATTTAATTATTAACAATCTCGTTCTTAATTCATTATTAATTTCTAACACTTACTTATAACCCTTTGAATTCACTTGCAGGTCTACTCTTACCAGGAGTGGCATTATCCCTGGTAGAGATTAGAGAGAAATTCTGAGAATTTACATTAATACATCAACCCTGTGAATTCCTTGTCTCTTAGATTACTTGGATGTTTTGCTTTTTGTTGAATAATTTTATGAATCCTGGTAATTTGAGGGTCAATAGGTCCAAGAATTCAAAAATGGTTAAATATAAATTTGATGATTTTTTCTCTTATTTAAAACAATTAGATGTTAATTATTTGCTATTTTTTAAAACCATTTTTCTTTCATCCTTTCCTTTTTTTTCTTAAATAAACAAAATCATTTGTATTTGTAAGTAAAAGTCTGCAAGTAATCTGATCTGTGCGATAAAGCATCTAAGAGCTAATGATTGGTGTGGCACTCCACTTCAGCAAAACAGTCTCTTAAAGATGCAATTTCAAACCAAGTTTATTTATTTATTTACCAAACCTTCTGCACAAGCAAGATGTGACACAAGGTCAATTTCTTAAGTGGAATTCAACAGGATTGAATTCAGAGTTTTCCTTCTCCTAGACCAAGGTTAAAGAGCCCATTCTGCCCTACTATTTATCCATAGCTGGAGGGAGAGTAGGATTCATACTTTTCCCAAGGGTATTAGCGCTAAGTGAAATGCAATTACCACATCCGGGATTTGAACTCAGGGCAACAAGTCCATTACTCATGACTTTAACCATTACACCACATGCTTATATATATATATATATATATATATATATATATATATATATATATATATATATATATATATATATATATATATATTGTGTCTCAATAACATGTATACACGCTTCAACATCAAATAACTCAAATTCACTTCTATTCTGCTTTATATAAAGAAAATTAAATTATTTGAATTGTATAAACATTGTTGGGTTTATGAATGCATTTGAATTCTGTCTGTAGATCATATTACTTTTGGGAAAAAGATGTGCATACTAATAAATATTGCTTTTATAGATATTCAAAGTCTATGTACATTTTATTGAGACACCCTGAGAGAGAGAGAGAGAGAGAGAAAACAGAATCTGCAACAGAAATTGACTACCCAGAATTAACTTCTTTACCTGAAGCTACTAAAAAACATTTATATACAGCAAATTACATTATTGAATTTTATATATATATATATATATATATATATATATATATATATATAAGTTAATGTAGCATAGACATAAAGTCGATGGTGCCTGGTTACTGACAGTTTCTCGCCTATGCGATCTTCAGATCTGTCTGAATAATCACATAGGTGAGAAACTGTTTGTAACCAGGTGTTGATTCCATGTCCATGTTACCTTAACTTAAATATAAATGCTCTATCAATTCAATGATATTGAGCAGTCTAACTACAAATATAGCACATATATTATCTACAATATATATATATATATATATATATATATATATATATGTACACACACATTACACCATGTAAGAGACACCAAGCTAGAATTGCAAACCATTGTTGGGTGCCCCATATTTCTAGCTTTGTGCTGCATCTAAGCTAAACTTAGTAAATAATCATATATATATATAAACAACATGTGAGAAAAAATGATATGTGAAAAAAAAAAAAACAATCATTTGAAAATATTAGATAACACCAAGTGCTCCAATGCCAGCCAGGAGAGCAATATAAAACCTCAAATAATTCTATTCTGATCTTCTTTAGTTCATTCTGTGACTAACATGGATTTTGAAAGTTGAATAAAAAACACAATCCTCAGACAAGTCTGTCTTTTTTAAAAAAATTTTTTTTATTTCACTTTCAAAACACAGTAACGGAATTAACCAAAGATGAAAAAAGAATTATTTTAGTTGATATATATCGATATATATATATATCTATATATCATTTAGGGTAGCATGAACATGGAGTTAACAGTGCTTGGTTACTGACAGTTTCTTGCCTATGCGATTATTCAAACCAAGTGAAATGGGATCAAGTAATGAAGCAATTTATACTGTAGTTTGGGATGGATTTTTGATTGGTCAGTTGCTGTGTGTAGCACAATGTAGAATTATTTAATTAGGACATTATCTTCTTTGGTTTGTGGGTCGCGTTCATTTCCTTTCTTTTGTAGGTGGGGAGTGCCATTGCTTTATTGCCTTTTGTTTATATATATATATATATATATATATATAGGTATATGTAAAAACAAAATTTTTTTTGTGATGAAACAAAGAAAATACAGTGCTCAATCACAAATTGTAAGAGCTAATATTTATTTATTTTACAAAGTTTTCACAGATCAATGTTCATATTTAACAGCGACCCAGGTTTCATGCTAAATAGCAATCATCATTGAGTAAAGAACTCCAACAAACACCCTAGGATCTTGCTTGACAGCCTGATGATTGCTATTTAGCATGAAACCTGGGTCGCTGTTAAATATGAACATTGATCTGTGAAAACTTTGTAAAATAAATAAATATATATATATATATATATATATATATATATATTAGTCATCCACAAACACCGTGTTTGGACATATCACATCTACTCAGTGAGTGTGGCTAGACTCAACCTAGCAGGATACTTCTAGTCGAGATGAAAAATTGTTCAGGTTTCGATCCCAGCCAATTTTTCATCAGTCAGAATTCCTAACCACTGTGCTATCAGCACACCTACAAAAAGGAAGGAGAATTTAACTGATAAATAAATTCATATGTAGTGGCTGTCAGTGAATTTCCCTCCAGGGAGCATATATGTGATATATATATATATATATATATATATATATATATATATATATAT
The DNA here is from genome assembly GCA_023376005.1 of Doryteuthis pealeii. Taxonomy (NCBI): domain Eukaryota; kingdom Metazoa; phylum Mollusca; class Cephalopoda; order Myopsida; family Loliginidae; genus Doryteuthis; species Doryteuthis pealeii. Next base: position 92,567,274 of record CM042154.1, read on the forward strand.
ATATATGGGAGTAAATATGGAATTAAATCCGACAATATTAAGAAATTTGAGAAAGAAAAACAAGTGTTCCGAAAATAGGATGAATTTATTTATAAAATTCATCCTATTTTCGGAACACTTGTTTTTTGGGTTTTTTTTTCAAATTTCTTAATATATATATATATATATATATATATATATATATTCTTGAGTTCCATTACTACCAGCTGTTGTGCTTAGCCAGTTACTATTATCCAAACCAACAGTATACTGACTGACTGACTTTAACATGGCACTGTGAACAGGATTGCAACAAGATTAGATCCGTATTCATTTACGGCTACTTTTTGCCTTGTCTTACCAATTCTATGGTAATTGGAACTTAGAATATATATATGTAGAATAATCAAACTGAGTTTCTGAAGTGAACTAAGAAAAAGCTGATGAGATGATGAAGATGATGGTGGTGTATTCTTGTTATTTTTTCTTGAAAGAAAAAAAAGATTTCTTTCAATCAAAATTGGACAACTTGCCAAGTGAATTTTGTATTGGTACTCTTAAAACTTTCTAATATTTTGTTTTCTTGTTCTTTATTTTAAAATCTGTTTTTAGTTTCACGTTTTCTGATAGATACTTCTTGATCGTAACAACCATGACGTTACCATGGAGATAAACATTTGAGGTTTTATGAGATGCTACAAATAAAATCCATCATTTATTGAGTAAATTGATTTATACAATTGACTATTAGACATAGATAATTCATTGAATTCCGTTACAAGACTCTTGCTTCTGAGTAGGGTGTGGCTGGAGATATCTTGCTCAACACAAATTCAGCTCTACCACCAAAAATGTCTTTTTAAAGTTCATGTAAACAAATTGATCTAAAAGCTACTAGCCTTTTTTTTTTTTTACGACACACCTTTGTTTTTTATTGCTTCAAGTGTCATAAAAATAAGACTGCATTACTTACATCTACTTTAAGTTGGCAAGGTGTAAGGTACATTTTCAAGAAATAACAACTTCAATCACGTCATGCTCTAGCACCTTTTATGATTGTCCAAACCCTATTGCTCTTATGGCCAGACACTACCCATTTTATCATATATATATATATATAAATATTTTTTTTTATCAACCCCTCAGTAGGATGTGACACAAGGTCATTTTCTTAAGCAGAGTTCAACAGTTTTGAATCCAGTTTTCCTTCTCCTAGACCGGTTGCCTAACCAAGGTTAAAGAGCCCAGTATGCCTACTGTTTATCCATAGCTGGAGGGAGAGTAGGATTCATACCTTTCATAGTAGGGCAGACTGGGCTCATTAACCTTGGTTAGGCAACCAGTCTAGGAGAAGGAAAACTCACCAACAGATAGAGTTTAACATCATACCCAGGACACTAAGACTCTCAGCTACCACCTTCATATGATAAAATGGAAGCGCGTGGTGTAATGGTTAAAGTCATGGGAAATGGACTCGTCGCCCTGAGTTCAAATCCTGGATGTAGTAATTGCATCTACATATACAACTTAGAAAATTCCCCCAGTGTTTTTTTCTTTTGGCCAATACATACGATACTGATGATTATTTTCAGAAAGTACAGATGTTCCGGTCTTTTCTTTTTAAAAAAATAATTTTTCCCCAGATGTCCGTTGGAAAAATTTTTTATTTTGAAAAACTGAATTACCTGGGTTTTTTCCACACCGGTAGAGTTTAGAAGTAAAAAATAGGAAAAAAAAAATATATATATATATATATATATATATATGTGTGTGTGTGTGTGTGCGTGCCTATAATCAATAACACAACAGTATTAGATCTTCATACTTTTTAAAAAAATATTTATGACTTTCCAGTATTTTTTAATTAAATTTTTAAACACAACAAAAAAAAAAAACAATTTAATAAACATTTAACAATAAGTGAAAAATAAATTGTATCATTGAAAAATCAAAACCAATGAAAAAACTATGGGGAGATATTGCTAAAAGATAAACCCTCAAAAAAACTAACAAAACCTTAATGAAATGATTACAATTTTCTAAAAGGCAACAAATAGAAATATGATTCGAATTTGAATTAGTTTGGTTGGTTGGATTTTGCAGCATGTGAACTCTTGATATTTTATGCTAGACATTTTTTTTTATTCATTCTTGTTGGGTATTCAATTTTTTTAAATCTATTTAACCTATAGATGGGACCTTAACAGGTAATATCACTCCGGGTCAGGGTGGACCTGGGAGTAATAGTGATAAAGGGGGTATTCAACACTCAACAGAGCTCCAAAATTCACTAAGACCCTCAGCCACTACTTTCTTGCACATATATGATAAAAAAGGGTTAGGGGTTTGCTATAAGGGCAAAGGGGTCGGGACAATCATATAAGGTGCAAGGACTTGATGTGACCAGCTGATTGATCGGAGAAGGCCTCTCAGACTGCCCATCTAGCCTAAATAAGGGCCAAAGTAAAGCCTCCCATGTCATGGACTGCACAGCTACCATGGTTCTATTCTTAAGCATGATGGGTCACCCACAGCCAACAAGTGGCATCATGAGGGTATTTTACCTCTCTGTTGTTGGCTGTGTATAGAAACTCATGATGCTTTGACAGAATCTAGGTGGCGGAGCAGTTCATGACATACAACACTCCACTTTGGCCCTTAATTAGGCTAGATGGCAGTCAAAGAGGCCCCCTCCGGTTAATCAGTCTGTCACATCAAGCCCCAGTACTTATATGATTGTCCCGAGTTGTCCAGAGGTGAAGTCAATGTATTCTACTTCCGCAACTGACAGGGTTTTTGAATTTAAATGATATTCTAATGGGAAACAGAAATCTATTTCAATGGTAATTATTCAAAAAGGAAAATTAACTTAAAGAGTTTTTTTCTTTTGTTTTTTAAAAAATTTTTTCCATTTACACTTGAATTCAGAAAGTTATACAATACATTGGTTTCTTCTTCATTGTTGTTGTTGTTTAAAGAAAAACCAATAAAAAAAAAACAAACTTATTTTTGGTACCAAATAATTTATTTTTCCACCTTATGAATAATTTGTTAGAAGTTAAGTCTTCCTAGAAAGCTGACTGGTTTGCTGTTTCATATGAGCAGCATCTTTGTATTCAATTTAGAATTGTCCTAAACAATTCTTTTCATTTTTTGTTCTCCTTTTTAGAACAAATGACTTGAAACATAAAAGTGGCATGACTAAGTAAAAATCAATTTAAACTTACTGAATGAATTTTAGTCCTATTTTGTATTCTGATGTAGGAATCTTAGTTTCAATTCTAAGAAATTATCTTTTCTCCTTCAACAATTTTAATTTTTTACTTTCAAATTCTGGCAACATGCATGTAAAAATGGCGTTAACTATAAAAATGTTTTTCATTTCTCTTGAATATGTAAATTACTCAGTATAAAAATTGATTCTTATTAAATTTTGATTCTTAGAATAAAAGAAGAGGGAACAGTTGTTATTGACTCTCTAAAACCCACTTAATACCCTGCACATCGGTGGGGGTGGGGGGTCAAAATTTAGTTACCAGACTTGTATGCCAAAAAGGGGCAGGTCTCTTAATCAAAAATTGATATTGTAAAAAGTACCTGGTATCTATTACTTAAGCATAACATTTATTATCTAGACATGGATATATAAATAATTCATTTATAAATCTAGAGAATAAATCAAAATAATTTATAATAAACTATTTCAATTTTTTTTTAAATACATGTCACGATGTCATTTTTTCTATTAAATTTAACTTTTAACTCAACTAATCAAGTCATTTTAGAAATTAATAAAGATATATGGAAATCTAATAAATTGCAATGGAGTTATCAGAATAATAATTAATTAGAATAATGTGGCATGAAGACATGCTACATTAACACCAGCACATGGGAGGCTTGTGCAGAAGACCGTGCTACCTGGCAACTCTTTGTCAGACAAGGAACAAAAAGGAGTGAAAAAGAGAAGAAAGAAGCTGCCACAGAAAAGAGACCCAAAAGGAAGGAGAGACAACAGAAACTCCAGCAAGCATCATTGTTTGTTTGCAGTCACTGCTCCAGAGACTGTCATTCAAGAATTGGTCTGTTCAGCCACTCACGCAGTTGAAGATAAAAAATTAAAATTTTTTTTAATTTTAAATGGACACTATACCATCGCCTTCAGTAGATGGAAGGATGCCAACAAGAATAATTTTATGCATTTTGTTATTGTCAAAAAGAACTACAATGGTTAAATTACAAAAATACTATTAGTACTATGTACTCACTTAGTTACCTCCTTTAGGGGTACCAGATACTTTTTACAATATCACAATTTTTTAAAGGGAACCCTCCTTTTTGGCATACACGTCCAGTACCTAAACGTTGCCCCTGTGCACATCTGAATTTAGAACATTCACATAAAAATTAAGCAGAAAATATTCATATTTCACTGTCAGATGTGCAGACATCTTTATTTTAAAGCATCTCTTCATTCCCCTAAAAGAAAGGCTGTAAATGGTCACTTCATTAAGCCTTTTGTTATTAGCATCTTGCTCAGCCCAAAATATCAGGCTTATGGTGTATAGTAAAATAGAACTCAACCCAAAATATCTTGAAGCTGGTTCAAAGGGTTAAAATTCTTTATATCTCTTTACCAAAATGGTACTTCTATTGATCTTTGGAACGCTTTTATCTTGTAGCGTTTCTTAGAAACAGGCAGTGAAAATAACTGGTGGAAACCATTTTTAATCCGTGTGGACACGTTACAGTAATAATTTGTCATTTCCTCCTTCAGTCAATAAAAGAGAGGATTGGTAAATAGCTTGATTATTTATTCAGTATTATAAATTTATGACCATTCAAATTATAATCATTTGACTTTTAATGTTTTTTATGAATTTAATGACCATTAAATTCAATTATGGATATTTAAAAAAATAAAAATAAATTCCTTTTGATAAATTTTCCTGACCTAAATGTCAGGTTGGTCCAAAGAATTTCTGAAGGGAATCTTTTTGAAACTCGGAATATTCTTCTTCCTTTGATTGAGTATTGATTTTTGATGTTGACTCTTCTGTGGGAATGTTTATATATAATAAGGTCTTCCATATTGGTTGGATTTTACAGCATGTCAATCCTTGTTGGGTTATTTTATGCTGAAGAAATTTTGTTTTATTCATTCTTGATTTTAAAAAAAAAACATTTTTTAAACTCAATATTTTCTATTTAACCCATAGAGTGGACCACTCTAGGTCAGAGTGACCTGGAAGCAATGATGATGATGAGGAGTGCTCCACATTCCCCAGAATTATTTTTAATGTTGAGTGTTCTACATAAATGTTTATAGACTATAAGGTCTTCCATATTGGTTGATTGGTTGGATTTAATGGAATGTCAATCCTTGTTGGGTTATTTTATGCCGAAGACTTTTTTTTTATTCATTCTGGATGGGTAATCAATTTTAAAAAAAAACTCAATTTCTTTTTAAACACATTTTTAGAACTCATTTTATTGTATTCAACCCAAAGATGGGACCCTAACACGTACTATCAGAGTGGACCTAGGAGTAATGGTGATGAAGGGGTACTCCACATTCCCCAAAGCTCCAGAACTGGAACTTCACCATCAGATTGAGTTTAACATCAAACCCAGGATAATAAGACCCTCAGCCAATGCCTTCTAACACCCATATTATAAAAAGGGTTGGATATTTGCTGTAAGAGCAATAGGGTTGGGTCAATTTTATTGGTGCTAGGGCATGACATGATCAGCTGATTGATTGGAGTGGGCCTCTCTAATTGCCTGTCTAGCCTAAGTAAGGGTCAAAGGAGTATGTATTGCCTGTCATGGACTGCTCAGCCACCAAGGTTCTATCCTTAAGCATCACGAGTCAACAGGTGGCCCCATTGGAGAGGGGGATCTTACCCCTCTGCAGTTAGCGTATTCTACTGCTCCAGCTGACAGGTTTGGGAATATTTATAGACCATAAGGTCTTCCATATTTGATTAACAGTATCTTCCACTGAATGTCACATTGGCAACTGCCAGTTTCATCATAAGAGCTACTAGCAGGACCTGATGATGATTATATATATATATATAATGTGGAGAAATGTAGACAAACACGGGAATCAAAAGATGAATATTTATTCTTGGTGATAATACGTTTCAGTCTTTATGAACTTCTTCAGGACGTGAGATGAGGTCTTGTGCTGGAGAGTTCTCTTTTTAGAGTTAGAAATAAATGTCTAAAATTAAATTTGAGAGTTAAATGTACTCCTGATTGTTCAAAATACAAGCAGGAGTATATTAAATTCTCAATTTTAATTTTGAACAGGAAAATATCTTAATTATCTTTTCAGAAGAAAATCATTTAAATATATTTGTAAAATTAATAGCAGATGACTTTACTTCCTCATCTTTTGTATCTCAGGATTACCCATTACCAAAAAAAAAAAAAAAAGTAAATTAAGTTTTAAAAAAAATGATAAAAAAAAAAGAATGGAAGATGGAATTGGTATTGAATCTTTTTGGGCAAATTACTTATTAGAACAATATTTCAGACAATTTCCTGTTGGAAAATAGCACTAAGTTCTTGAGTTTGGGTCTTGCTTAGTTGGTTGGCAGACACGTATTCATTTCCAAATGAATGGAACAAATAGCTGATATACAAATGAAAAACAAATTAATTTTTACATCTAGGAAAGAAAGAAAAAAATTATGTCAGTAAAAGTATTTTAGAAATGTATATCACAATTTAACCATCTCTCTTTTCAATTTATATAACTTTAGTTTAACCTTTATTCAAATCTTTTTTTTAGATATATTCTGGGGGGGTGGGGCTTGTGTATATTTGTAATATATATATATATATATATATATAATTTAATATACCAAGCGTGTTGGTAAATCCTTGCGGTGAGAAAAAAAAACAGCAAATAGTTTGATTGTAAAAATATACTACCAAACATCAACTGGGGAGGAAAAAAAAAAAATTATATTATATATATATATATATATATATATATAAGGTGTTTATAAAGTTTGTCAGTAGCTTTAAAATTGTAATTAAAAAAGCAGTTTTAAAATGTTATACTTAGTAATTCACATTGTACAAATGATAGAATCATTTAGTAAAAACCAAATGAAAGTTCAACTCTTGAAGTTTTATTTTATTATGTATGTTTTGATTATTAAATTTAATCTAGATGCACTGTCATCATGTGGTTACATATTAAATCTGTTGCAGGACTTAATAGAAACCCTATATATATATATATAGATCAGAAGTATTAACCAATGTTAAAACTTTTTGGTTTGTATATTAAACCATCATCAGGACATCATTAATATATGATGTAATTTCAATCAAAGCAAAGGTGTGCTGTTAGTGTTTTATTTCAAAACTGTGTGATGTAAATTGTTTTTGAAATTATTTTTTAAAAAAGTTTTTCCTAAAGTAAGTATATTTAGATATATTAAATTTTGTATTTCCATAATTATGATTATTTCTGTAAAATGGTGTTGAATTGGTTGATCTATGACAACTTGCAGTCGTATTGGTTAGGTGACTCATAGTGTTAGTAGAATGAGAACACAAGACATATTTAAACGGAGGTTCATTGCTTACACGTTGCTTTACTAAACGGAACAGAATGATACAAGAAAACAAAGAGAAAAGGAAAACAAAATACACGCCAATTGTTATGGCGCCAGTGTCCGTCGCGTAGTAATGTTACCATGTAGTTCTGGTAACGCATCATAGGCAGTAACCTTATATGCTGAAGGAACTATTTTAGTTGGTAAAATCTAACAAATGGCCTCTACGCTAGAAATATGATAACCATTTTGAAAAAACATTTGATATCATTTTTCTCATGTTATTTGGACAAATACCAATGTTATAAAATTAACTTGATTTTCCTTTTTCTTCCAAATAGGAATTTAAACCAATATGCTATAGATTGCATCTTGTATATTTACTGAATAGTTATCAAATTTCCGAGAGAAAATAACTTATTTATATGTGAGTCCAGTATTTGCTGCAAATTCATTGCCACATTTGATTATATTAAAACTGAGACTGGAAACTGATGTGTAACCACTGCGGGATGGAAATGTGCCATATTCTTTCGGGATTTGGCCAGTCATTGATCTTTGGGGGGTAAACTGTCTGTTGGATTATTTAGTTATAGTTATTTACTAAGCTTAGCTTGGATGTGGCACAAGGTCAGAGGTATGGGGGCGCCCAATGAGAATCAAACTCACTAACAATAGTCTGCAAAGCTAGCTTTCTAACCATTACACCATTTAGGTATAAGGTGTGCTAAAAAACACAACTTATATTTATAAATTGTTCCAAAACAGCAGTGGCTGAATTAGCCAATCAAAAACGCCCAAACATGTATTTAATATTAATTTGCTTTGATAAAAGGTGTTGATAAATTGTTCTACAATTAATTGCTGGAAGGACCGCTTAAAGGAATGACTGACAGGATCTACTCTGATACAACTTTCTACTTTGAGGATAGATCAACAGACAAGGATTAAAACTGATACTACATCTTTCTACTTCAAGAAAGGATCAAACTTTATGTCACAAAGAATCTCCACTGTAAAACTGCCTTCAGTTTGAGCCCTAAATTAACCACACAAATCGTAACACTATGCAGTGGTTTCTTGTTTACAATTTGACTTTGGAGTTTTCCTTCTTTGATGGATTGATTTTAATGGCATTTCAACTCGTTTGGTATTAATTCATGCCTAGAGGTTAGGGAATTGTATTCATTGTATGTTTATATTTACATTTTTTGTGTAGTTTCTTAAGAGTTGTTTTTTTGCACATAGTTCTATGTCAAGTATTTTAATCTAATACCAATAATTTATACACAGTTCTGGTTTCAATTATTCCTATCTAATACAAATAATTATATGGTTTCAAGTAATTATTTCTATTTAATAATTGTCATTTGTTTGCACACAATTAAGTAACTAATGATAATCCTTAGTAGACAATTGTAGCTTCAAGCAATTATTCTTGAAAAAGATAATTTACACACAGTTATATGGTATCTGGTATTCTTATTGAATATGTATAATTTTAAACAGGTCTATTTGACCCATAGGTTAGACCCTAACATTTACTACCACTCAATGTCAGAATGGACCTGGGAGTAATGACCATGAAGAGGTACTCTCCAGATCTCACTTCACTCAGATGCAGTTTAGTGTCATACCAGGACAAGATTTTTTGTGTGGGAGGATCTTAACTCTCATTACACTGCATATTCTAAGCCTTGCTGACAAGCTTTTTCTTCTCTGAGATTAGCCAACTTGGACTGATTTTTATCATAGCTGAGGAAGAGGTGAATTCATGCCTTTCTCAAAGTGAATAATAAATTTACAGTGAAGCAGAACTAAGAGGTCCAAACCCACCTAATGCTAAGCATCCTTGATTTGTTTTGTTGTGGTCGCCATTTGCAGTTCGTTACTGTGCATGGGCAGAACAAGCCCTTTTAAGACTATCGGTCATTTGCATGCATGAGCAAGTAGCTCAATAAAAACAAGGCCTCTTGAATGGAGGGCAGGGCGGATTTTCAAGCGAGACGATTTAGATGACGGATTTGTTTGTTAAATCAACTGCTACAAAGATCAAAATTCAAATAGCCCCAGTCAGAATTTGAACTTACTTCACCAGTTCTATTTTCATTGCTGATAATGATTGCAACACCCACACCTCCACAAGACTTCAATAATTTTGTCTGATTCAGAATTTTCTTTAAGATTTAATCATGTAGATACTTGTATGTGTGAATGTAGATACTTGTATGTGTGAGTGTAGATACTTGTATGTGTGTATGTGTGATGTAGATACTTGTATATGTGAATGTAGATAGGTAAATAATATAAAGATGTCCTGAGTCAGAACATTAAATCATTTTCTTATTTACTTCACCTATTTTTGACATCTTTTGCTTTTCGATGTTATTTTCGATTTAAGCTGAATCATTTCATCATTTTATCATTATCCTGTGTTATTTTCAGTATTACCCATACAGCGTGTAATACCAGGACAATCTTAATTCTGTCTATCCCATTTTTGCTAGCACTAAACTAGGAAGATTTTTCTTTTCTTAATGCTGAGGTGGAGTGCAACACCTGTCATTAGCTCTCCACTTTACTGCACTGATCAGATTACCCAAGCTGTGCTACTCATGCACTGATTTGGCAAGGGCCAGTATCGAACTACGAAACTTGTGATTCCTATGCAGATGCTCTACCAACTGAGCTAAACCGGCCCTCATATAGCATAGCATAATCTTTAAAGATCACTGCCATCCCTCACAATTCTATAACCCCACCACCAAAACCTTTCCTCTCATGAGCCCTCAAATGACTCATCAAACCTGCTGCAGATCCACAAAGTTTGATGCAAATATACATACATACTATCAGTAACCAGGCACTGTTGGCTCATATATACACACCAACCCCTCTGCAAGTGCAGGATGTAACACAAGGTCAATTTCTTAAGCAGAGTTTAATAGGATATATATATATATATATATATATATATATATATATATATATATATGAGATATTTTTGTATCTGTATCAGTTTTTTGGAAGTACATATATCAGGTTTGGGCATTAGTGTGATATATTATAATAATCAGAAAACTTGGTTGATTTTTTTTAGTTTCTTTTATTTAGTAGTAGTGGTGAATTTTCGGGATTGTAATTTCTCCCTTCTTCATGAATATATATATATATATATATATATATATATATATATATATATATAAAGTGCTCATATTGTATGTATAGTAAAATAATATAAAGCAAATACATTTATTATTTTTTTTCTTGTGACCAATGTTCCATCATTAGCCTGAATCTGTAGTCCTGTTGTTTTGGAGTCTAACTTTAGCAACTCCTCCCTGCTGAGAAAGGAGAAACTCTTTTAGAATACTCCTATACATTAAATTCTAATTGTATTATTTATCTGTATCTTATGTTGGTAATTATGGATAAATCAAAAAAATTTTTTTTTTGTACTAAGTGTATGTATATACTCATGTAAATAGACATTTATTATTATTGTTGTTATTGAGACTTTTTCAACCTTTATATCTTGATAATGGCCGATTTCTATTATGTTATTTATAGAAATGTATATCATTCTTAGAAAAATAATTGTTTTTTCCCCCATGTTTTTCTCAATGAAGTTGTTTCTATCATCATCATGTGTATATACAAACTGATTTATAGGTCAACCACAAAAAAATCTTTAATAATATGGAGCAGTTACAATAAATGGAGTGAATACAATTGAAAGATAATAATAAAAATCATTCCTAATGCCAATGGATTTTATTGTAAACATCATTTCTAATGGATTTGTATAGCAAAAAACACTGGCCCATGGATTTTATAGTAAAAAATCATTTTCAATGCATTTTTATAGTAAAAATCATTTTTCAATGCATTTTTATAGTAAAAATCATTGGCCAATGCATTTTTATAGTAAAAATCATTGGCCAATGCATTTTTATAGTAAAAATCATTGGCCAATGCCATTTTTATAGTAAAATCATTGGCCAATGCATTCATAGTAAAAATCATTTGTAATGCATTTTTATAGTAAAAATCAAATGCATTTTTATAGTAAAAATCATTGGCCAATGCATTTTTATAGTAAAAATCATTGGCCAATGCATTTTTATAGTAAAAATCATTGGCCTATGCATTTTTAATGTGAAAAATTATCCCACCATAAAGGTATAAAAAGTGCCAAGAAAATTTGTTACAGCCATTCCTTTTTCTTTTTGGTTTCTGTGATGGCATTCATCCTGGGTTGGTGGAGCCAGTTCCATCTGTGATGAATTTCTGAAAGGTGTAACAAGGGAATAGCAAATTCACAAGCAGTCCCCAAACCCCTCATGCATAACTTGGTCAGAGGATGGAGATGGACAGATTTTTCACAGACACAGTGACCAAAAGCCATTGATTCCTGACAATGATGGAGGTGCACTTTAGGCTTTTGCTACAGCCCCCTGGCTTGGTAGTGGCCCTAATACCACTGGGTGCCAGGTCTGTCTGCCTTTGGTGACCCTAGCAGGAACTTACATTCCTGATGGCATTGCACTGACACTACCAAGTTTACAAGGCCCTGCTGTGATAAGAAGGGGTTGGAAATAATGTGCTAGATGATCATTGAGCAAAGAGCTTTTACAGGTCTTGTTTTTCGTCATGCAGGGTGTCGAGCCACCCTCCTCACCAGACAAAATCTGTTACCAGTCACCAATGATCCGGCTATGAAACAGGCAATATTGGGTTACATAGTACCAGTAGCACATTGACCTGACAGCCGTGGGAGAAATTTGTTAGGTAAAAAGTTAAATAACCATGTGGGGGGGTGGGTGATAGGGCTTTATACAAACAAACGAAATATGAATTAAAATTATTATAATCAAACATTTACAAATGAATCAAATTTTGATGTTGAATAACCCAAAAGCAGTTGAGATGCCATTAAACAAACCAATTATCAGAATATTATGGAAGCAGCGCAAGAATGCTGCATGCGATACCCTCACAAAGAAGAAACTGTACAGCCACTTGTCCCTATTCACAAACTATCCAGGTGTGACAAACAAAACAAAATGTGACAAACAGACGTGCTTCACAAACCAGTCCATCACAAACATCCGGGTGTGACAAACAAACGAGGTGTGACAAACAAGACGTGCCTCACAAACCATCCGGGTGTGACTAACAAGACGTACCTCACAAACCATCCGGGTGTGACAAACAAGACGTACCTCACAAACCATCCGGGTGTGACAAACAAGACGTGCCTCACAAACCATCCGGGTGTGACAAACAAGACATGCTGGACACTGTAGGAGAAGCAAGTATGAACTCATAAGTGACCTCCTCCTATGGAAATTGATGATGATGATGATGATGATTTATTCAGAGAAAAGTGGACAACTAGAGAGAGAGAAAGAGAGAAAGAGAGAAAATAAATATGTGAATGAGGAAAATTCCTTTGGTAAAGTTTCTCTGTGACGTGTGGAAATTCGAGGAAAATGTGTGCTTACAATCAAAGGGAGAAAAGTCCTTTGGTGGAAGTCTTCTAGTGTGTGTGTGTGTGTGTGTGTTAAACGAAATCTTATCTACTTGAGTCTTTCGATGTACTGGAACCTGTAAATTGACAAGTCGTCACAATATCTCTTTGGAGTGATTGTCGAGCAAAAAGAGAAATATCTTTTTTGGCATGTTTGTGTTTATATACTGGAAATGTTGCTATGGTAACCAACTCTGGTGCCTCTTTTTGGTTTCTATAGAAACTAATAGAAATGTTTTGGTTTCTTTGCTTAATGGTATATCAACCTTTGTGGGTTATGTAATGTCAAAGCCATCCTTGTAGAAGAATAGTAGTGGTACTATTTAACCTATAACTGGAGGATGAGCGGGTTCATACCTTTCCCAAGGGTATTTTTTTGAACGTGAATGTAATAGCGTGACTGTGATTCAACCTTGCTTACTATGTTATAATGAGCACATTAGCAACAGCACCAGATTCAATAGAAATTACAAATAAAAATATTTTATGTATTATTTGGATTTTTCGAACTGTTGTCCTCATCTTTATTGTTATATACACAATGTTTCAGGCGATGTGCCTTCCAGTCTTCTTCAGGTGTTTCTTGTCGAATTCAGGAAGCTTCATCATAATTAAGATCCTGCATGGAACATCAATTCAAACCCTTTATTCAATCCACCCGGGGTAGACTGTTCTCATTCCACTGGGTACAAGGGTTAAGCTTTGTTAAGTATTCTATGTTATTATCACCTGTGGTCAGGATTGAACCTGCAACCTACAAATGATTGTCACCTAAAACTGTATTAACTCAACCCTTATGTCCATTGCGCCATGTTGGACAAGCCATCCCTGTAGAAGAACAGTAGTGCTACTATTATATCTATAGCTGCAATAGGAGTTGTATCGTTGAGGTGGTAAAATATACACAGAGAAATAGTGTGCTGGAGATATATTTTATTCAGCACTTGTATCTGGTGCTAACAGATACTTATACATAAAAACAAGAAGTAGAACAATTTACAAAGACAAACTTACTAGAATGGGGAGGGTCAAATGTGTGTAGTCAAATGCAGTGATTTTGTCTGAATATAATTTTCCGTCTCTCTCATTGCTACATTGACTATTATAAAACTATGAGCCAGTCCATCCTGTAGGGGTGTTAACTCCTCTACAGAAGTAGAACTTTGGGGAGATATATTTGTCATCTTAGAAACCATTTGAATAGAGGACTTCTTTTTTCCGCCCCCGAGTTGGAATTCATGTTTTCTATTTGATCAGCCAAACTTGTGAGATTTGTTTATCTGTATTTTGATTATCTTTATTCAACAAGTGAACAATAACTAGATAAAAAGATGACTTGTTCATATATATATATATATATATATATATATAGATAGATAGATAGATAGATATAAAAGGTAAGAAAAGGAAAAAGGTATGTTGTTTTTGGATTATAAATGAGTAAGATGATTACAAGAGAAGATTTTGATAAAGAGAAATGAAGTGAAAGTGCTGAGCTAATCAAATTCCTTGCGGGCGCTGCGGATCTAAAAACAAATTGTGAGCAGATAAGAAAAATAAGAAAATAAACCTGATCATCAGGTTGTAAATAAATTGCAGTGAAATGTTGCTTATTGTCAGGAAAAAGTGAGGAAAAGTTTTGGCTAATGGTGAAGTAGTTTATCTATACAAATATAAAGGACTGTTGGGATATATGTATCTATGTCTGTCTGGAGTAAGTTCATAAGTGAGCTACATGAATGTGGCTTTTTAGTCCAGCTAAAATCTTGCACATCTTGCCACATTCACAACAAGTTATTCTAGGGAGCACACGGTAGTTTATTGGTCCATTTCACTGATGCACAGTTTGGTGACTTTTTATTTTTTTTTATTTTAACTTTTTAACTCTTTTTAAAAAAGTTTTTTTTTTAAATCAAACAAATGGCAATACTCGCATACGAGTTTGCTGCCATCATACATGTTTGGAGTAAACTACAAAAGGAAAACAATTAATGATAAAATAAATATATATATACACATTAATTAGCACCAGATCTTACTTTTTGTGCAAAAATTATGAAAATTTGATTTATATTCGAAGATATTAAAAATTAAAATATACACAGAAATAGCATTGAAATTTTACTTAAATTTTATTAATCTATATATAAGTATAAAAGTTAAAACAACTAGCAAGAATGTGTGCCCTCTGGGCATAAATATTTGTTTTAATTCAAAGAAATATATCAAATTAGAAAGATTAACAAAATTATATAAAAACACATAAAAAATTTTGATTATATTTTACTTAGATAAAAACACATATAAAATTTTGATTATATTTTAATTGGTTACTTTATAAAATTATCTATTAAACCTGGTTTTGTTAAAACCAGTGTGCAAATTAACCACACCATATATTATGTAAACCTTTATTTCTTAGTGATATATAAGACACATTGCAGTATTTAAATGCACTAATAACATGGACTGTTTTGAGGGAAATCTAACTCAGATTTTCATTGAGATATCATTAATAAATAAGATTTATTCTATGTACTATTGATTTTGACTATAAATTAAATACTCATTGATAAACTTATGTATTTCCTGACGGTATTGTAATGTAAGCAATGAAGTAGTTTCAGTTACAGAAAAACAGACACCAAATCTCCATTTTAATAAGATATGTAAGGGTGACAAGACTTTCTGACTAAATCCATTCTGTTTGATTCCTATAAAGATTTATTTCTGTACAAATTAAATTCTCCAACAAATTGCCAACCTCAACATTTTTAGTCTCTAAATTTATCAGTAAAATCCATTTTTTTGTAATATCTTCTATTTTTATTTTCTTCATTATTTTTTTATATATTTTTTTTTTTTTTAACTTTTTGATAAATCTTTTTTTGTGTTTTTTTTTTCTCTTTTATTTCTGTCACCAATTTTTAATCTCATTTTGAATCTGTTTTGCTCTAAGCATTATTTGAAACCTGAACCCTGAATGGATAAAATGCTAACTTTCTTTGCCAAGATCAAATTTGTGAATATGGAGCAATAATTTTTTTTAAATTCCCAATTTCATATAAATAAAAAAAAAAAAAAAATGAAATAAAATTTTGCAAAGACTTTCACCACACTAAAATTACTTTCTTAAAGCAAGCCATGTCCATTCTACAACTCTGCTTATTTTTTTTTTTTTTTTCAATTATTTCTTTGATTTTTAATCTTTTTCTTTTTCAAAAAAAATTAATTTTTTAATTAAGATCAAATTTGTGAATATGGGGCAATAACTAAAAAAATCATAATTTCATATAAATAAATAAATAAATAATGAATATAAATGATAAATTTAAAAAAAAAAAAAAAAAAAGATTTTGCAAAGGATTTCCCTACATCAAAATTGCCTTCATTTTTTAAAAACCAAAACATGACCACTCTACAACTGCTTAATTCTATTTTCATTTATTTTTTCCATTTTTCCCCCCCATTTCTTTCTTTGCCTTTAAATCTTTTTCTTTTTCATTTCTTTCTTTGCCTTTTAATCTTTTTCTTTTTCTCTATTAAGAAAAAAATTAATTTCTTGATAATTTATCTTTTTTTCATCTCCATAAATCTCATTTATTTCAATATCTTTTCTTATTTTTTTCATTATGATTCCATTTCATTTCGTTTTCATCTCCTTTTTACTTTTCCCACCCAAACTTCCACCTCTTTTCATTTTTGATTAAAATCTAATCAAGTCGTTCATTATTTAAGCTCAACCATAAAATAAAACCAACAATCCAAATTGTTAGGCCACTCTAATAAATTTGAATCATTTTATGTTTGTGGGTTTTTTTAAAAATTTATCAATGAATGGCATCAGTGTCAATCAGATTGAATTCCTAATTCAATTTTTATTCATAAGTTTTTTTTATTAATCAAAATCAACACGTATTTAACTATAAGTCTTTCATGATTTGTGTATTTAGCAAATCTTAAAAATACGATCAAAGATCGTGCTGTCATTTCTGATTGGATTATTCAAGTATGGATTGGAAACACTTGGGGTAGTGTCAATTGATTCATGTAAAATAGAAAGAAACAAACAAAATATGAAGAAGAGGAAGAAGAAGAATAGAGGAAGAATAATAGAGAAAGAAAAGGAATAGAGAAAGAAGAAAGAGCATTTGCTTAGAATAGACCACTAAGGAAATATCTGTGGTAATGTACTAAAAAATGAAATATATAGAAATGGAATACTTACTGCCACAATTAAGACAGATTATAAAATGTAGCAAATTATATATGTATATATATATATATATATATATATACTTGCCCCATTTATAATCATTCTTAATCGCAAATTTATCATCTTGATTTTATCTCTGTTGAGCAAGGAGCAAAAACAGTCAGTTACCAAGCCAACATTTCTTAGCTTTTATTGTTCATAATTTCAATGAGTAAAAAAAATTGGTCTTTTCATTGCGATTATATATATATATATATATATATATATATATTGTGAAGAAATGAAAATCAAGAGTTCAATTACAGGTGCAAGAGCTATATTTATTTATGGACTGTATAGAATTTATATATATGTATATATAATGTTATCGGGAATGTTTTTGGTTACATTAGAAGCATAGGAAAATATAAGAAGAACAAAAAACTAAATTCTAAAGGATGAATGTTGTATTGCTTTTGATCTTCTTTTATTATATCTAATATTTTGGGTGGCCTCCATCCTTTTTCAAAGGATTCTTTAGACAGAGTGAGTGTAATCCTAATAAAAGCCGACATGGACTCAATCTCAAGAAACATATCCATATATATCACATTGTATCATATGGAAGAAGATTTTATGTTTAATTCCAACCTTATATATACTAGCAAAAATTTGAGTTAGGGCTGGTTTAGCTCAGTTGGTAGAGCGTCTGACTAGGAATCACAAGGTTCCTGGATCGATACTGGCCCTCGCCAACTCAGTATATGAGTAGCACAGGGATCTGTGCAGTAAAGTTAGGAGCTGATGGTAGGTGTGGCACTCCACCTCAGACGCTAAAATAATATCCTTGGTCTAGTGCTAGTGAATAGGGGATAGACTCCCTCACTGCATGGCTCATACTGACATTAAGCCGTCCCGTCGACTTACTTATATTGAATTAGAAAGACTAATTGAAAATAAATACAAACAGAAAAAAGATTAAACTTATTTTTACTTTATTCTAATTGATTTAAATATAAACTTATACATAGAATTACTTTTAATATGTTGAGAATATAATGAAAATATTTGAAATTAATTACACCGAGTAATTATTTATTAAACATAGTATTTCTGAGATAATAAACATTGCAGATTTTTTAACACATTAATAATATTGGCTGTTATGATGCAAATCAATCCCAGTTAGACCTTTATAGAGACATTGTCAATAAATAAGATGCTAATTAAGATTAAATAAGGAATATTTAATAAACATTGAGAACATAAGGTTGAGAATAACTAAGGGAATTGTGACGTAGTTTCTGTTACAGAGAGAAACCAAATCTTTATTATAATAAGATATATAATCAGATATTGTTTCCAATCAATATTTAAATTAGAGTTTTAATATCTCGTTTTCCACAGAAGGTGACTACATTAGTGTACGCGAACAGTTGTTTTTTATGTGGAATGTAAAAAGGAAAAAAAAAAGAAGTAAATTATCTTTACAATCACTAACATCTGTCTGTGTGTCCAAGAGATGAAGCTTGGTAGATTGGAAATCTATTGGTCCCCTGAGAGATGATGCAGCCTGACAGGGATTTTTCCTATACACTTAATAACGAAGAGGAAAACATAATCTGACTTGATATTTTTGGTTGTCTTGTCTTTTATAAATGATAATATTAAGCACCTGTTTCTTCTGCTTCTTTATTTTCTCTTCTGTCTTTCTCTCTCTCTCTCTCTCCTCTTAACCTTTTTCAACTCTTTCATCACCCCCTTTTCCTACAGCCCCTCCCCGCCGGTCTAATGAATGATTTCCTTGTCATGTTTGTGAGATGTCTGTCTCATTTAATCCTCAGCATTGCCTTCTCATCTAGAATCTGTTGACTCCCACCCACTTCACGGCCATTAATGTCCATACACATGCTTATTCCTTTCACTTGCCAACCATCTCTGACTCACTAACCAATGGATCTTACTTGCTTGGATTTTATGGCATGTCAACCCTTGCCTTGGGTTATTTTATGCCAAAGATATTTTGTTTTATTCATTCTTGATGGTATTCATTTTTTTTTTTTTCAAACACATCTTTTTAAAACTTATTTTTTCTATTTAATCCATAGATAGGAACGTAACAGGTATTACCACTCTGGGTTGAGTGGACCTGGAAGTAATGGCAATGAAGGGGTACTCCACATTCCCCAGTGCTCCAGAATTGGAAATTCATCATCAGATAGAGTTTAACATCATACCTAGGACACTAAGACCCTTGTAACCCATATATGATAAAAAGGAGAAGCGCGTGGTGTAATGGTTAAAGTCATGGGAAATGGACTCGTCACCCCAAGTTCAAATCCTGGGTGTGGTAATTGCATTTCACTTAGCACTAATACCCTTGGGAAAGGTATGAATCCTACTCTCCCTCCAGCTATGGATAGCTTGCCATCAGGGCAATAGGGTTGGAACAATATGTACTAGGGCTTCATATGACCAGCCGATTGATTGGAGGGAGCCACTCCAACCACCCAAAGTAAGGGCTAAAGTGGAGTGATGCATATTATGTATCAAGGGTGGCCTCATTCGGAGGTCTTACCCCTCTATAGAGGTGCATTCTATAGCCCAAGCTGACATGATGCTTCAACAAACAAGAGGAGGTGGAAACTTCAGTGAAGAAGTTCTTACCTTGAAAGAAAAGAACGGGTATTAAAGAATTTTGTAGAAAGTTGGCCACAGATGGTGTAACATGATTGCCTCTATTTTGAAATAGCCCTATCAGCTGGGGCTTTAGAATACACCAACTGCACCTCTGCAGAGGGGTAATGGCGACCCGTGATGCTTAAGGATGGAACCCAAGTAGATTAACATTGACATGCAACACTTACATGGCCCTTACTTATCTTAGATGGGCAGACAGAGTGGCCCCATCTGATCATTTAGCCGGTCACATCAAGCCGTAGCACATATATGATTGTCCCAACTCTATTGCCAAATTTTTATCATATATGTGCTAGAAGACAGTGGCTGAGGGTCTTATTGTCCTGGGTATGATGTTAAACTCTATCTGATGGTGAGGTTCCTGTTCTGGAGTTCTGGGGAATGTGGCGCACTCCTTCATCACCATTGCTCCCAGGTCCACTCTGACACGATGTTAGGGTCACATCAATGGGTTAAATAGAAAAAAGCATGCTTATTTAAAAAATTGAGTACTCCTCAAGAATGAATTTATTTCAAAACTTTGTCAGCATTAAATAACCCACCGAGGTTGAAATGCTGTAAAACAAACAAAAATGTGTCAAATATTATTTTAAATCTAAACAAAAAAAAAAAAAAAAAAAGAGTAAATGTAGTACAAAAGAATTTCATTTTTAATTCTCAGCATCTTTTTATTGTTAAATGAAAAGAATAACGTAAATGAATACATTGTCTATCATTCTAACTCAACTGACAAGGGCGAAGTAGTCTTTAGAAAAATAAAATTGTTTCAAACCACTCACGAGTTTAGGGTTACATTTTTGAAAAACTTGGCTGCTTTTGTTGTAACTTGTAAGAATAAAGAAGTTACTAAAATATTGCCAAACTTTTGACTTGGTACAAAATGGCATAAAACAAGGAATTGAAAAGTGAACTCCTCAAGACTTCAATTTGCTTTCTTTGCTTGAATATGTGTAAAATGAGAACAAAGAAAATTTGAATGAGCAATTTATGCAAGAGAAAAATGCAAACCTCATTAAAAATGAGTTGTGTAAATTCCAATAGTAACAACATTTAAAATTGTCCATGAAAATAACTGTCTCTATTTTCAGATCTTCAATCAAATTTAAATTTTTGTTTCAATTGGTAATCTGATAATCCTATTAAATAAAGAAAAGAAACAAAATCTTTCCTTGATTATCCAAAATACCATCAGCCATTTTATTTCTTTTATACTTGACCTAATCTCTAAATGAGGTTGGGCTTTTTCTTCTTTTTACCTCATATATTTTTTGTTATTGTTATTTTTACTTATTGTTCTTTTCAGTTAAACTCTTTCATCAATGTGAATATAATGTTCTCAAAATGTTATTGATTAAAATTCTAAATAATATGAATAATAGATTTTAGCCAAAATAGTTTATAATTAGTTTTAACTTGTCTCTTCTTACAAACTTTATTGATTTAGTTCTTATTATAGGCACATTGATTTTTCTTAGTTCTTTTTATAGGCACATTGATTCATCTAAGATAACTTAATTCTTTTTATAGGTACACTAGAAGTGCTATCCAGTGATGCCCAGGTGGAAGGAATAATATCACATTGTAGTTGGGTTTTTTTTTTTGTCTTTAAACATTTCTTTTAGAATATTAAAAAGAATTAATGGAAGTGAGGGAATAACAGACTTTTTAAAAAGTATATATTGCTACCAAGTGTTTATATATGTATCTCTCTTATATATATATATATATATATTATATATATATATATATATAAAATTCATAGATAATTATACAGAACATCCATACACACCTGATACATTTTCACCTTAGTTTTTTCTGATTTTCCATGGAATAGCATACAATGAAATGCAGAGAAGAACTAAAAATACATGCACACACACACACACACACACAGACATACATGCGCACACACTCAGGTATTCACGGCGACACAGATATACACACACACACAGGTATTCGCAGAGACACAGATACACACACACACACACACACACACACACACAGGTATTCACAGAGACACACACACACACACACACACACACAAATAAAGGTAAAATTCTAAGAATAGGAGACAACCAAGTAAATAACTTATCATGCCTGTACCTCTCTTAAGTCATTAGGTCTAGAAAACTTCTTTTTGGTTTATATTACATGTATGTAAATATCATGGCAGTGTTATTTGACACTGTGGTAAAGAAGAAGATAGGTTCCAAGTAGAAACAAAAAGAAATTTGATGTAGTGATGTTCAGGCTACAAGGTCTGCAGGATTTGGTATCACGGGCTCAAAGCCTTTGAGATTGGCCGGGGGGTGTATCTGGAGGCTGGACAAAATAGATGTCTTGTCTCACTACTCGCTAGCTATAAAGAGAGGGATTTTTTTTTTCTGTGGTTATCATGTTCTAGTGCCCTCTATGGCAAATAAACTGTCTCTATCTGGGTCTGTGTGTCTCTGGTCTCTCTTTATATATATCTATTATTATACTAAAAGCTGAGCAAATCAATTATTGTCTCCCAAAGGCTTTTTTACTGCTTAGTTTAATTACACAAAAGTTATACTAAAATATTCCTTAGTTTTAGGATTGAGTTATGTTTGGAAAAAAATCTATTTTAATTGGTTCTAATTAGTCCTAATTTGCAATTAAGTAAAAAACTGACCCATTTCTCACTTTACATTCTGCCTGTCACTTTCACCCTCTCTTTGTATATCTTGATTACCTCCTTCTGAAGTGGAGCGCCACACCTACCATGAGTTCCTCACTTTACCGCACAGATCCCTGTGCTACTCATACGCTGAGTTGGCGAGAGCCAGTATTGAACCAGGAACCTTGTGATTCATAGCTGGATGCTCTCCCGATTGAGCTAAACCGGCACTATACTATGAATATTTTGTTTTATATGAAAAGTATAATGTGATAGCAACCTCAGTTCTTCATAAAAATTATATGTGTGCATACATGCCAAATATGAAAGATATTTTTTCAAGTCTTTTTATTGATTAGACTTTGAATACTGAAAGAAGTTATTTCCCTTCCTTGTCATCCATGTCCATCCGAATAATGAGTAGATCTTATCACCTGCTTAACCATTTCTGACCAAACCTCAGGGAGTGCAATGGTTAGATAGTCTAGCAGACTTCCATTATTTGTCAGTTCAATTCTCACTGGATGCTCCATTGGACACATAGACTAGTAGATAAATCCTGGTAAGGGGCAGCAGTAACATAGAATAATAATTAACACAGCTTAACACCTGTACCCCAGCTATAGTTTGCAGAATGAGAATAGGATACCCCTGTGAACTGAATAAAGGGTTGGGTTCAAAGTTCCATGATGGCTACTGATTACAACAAAAAGATTCCCGAGTATGAGAGGGTTCTTTAGTCCAAGAAGGTTCCAGAGTCCAACAAGAAATACCTGAAGAAGGCCAGAGGGCACATCGGCCGAAATGTTGTACAGATAACAATGAAGATGAGGACAATAGTCTGAATGCCCCATATTCTTGACTTTGTGCCATACCAAACTAAACTTATAAAATGTCTTCTTATTCATTACCATTTTGTCAGCTTCAAATGGGTTTAAAAACTATCAATTCTTGTGTCTTGTCATTTCTCTTCAACCTTTACAAAACTTTTCATCTTTTTTTTTTTCCCTCTCTCATTTACTGTCTGTCATCTTCTGTCTGGAAAAAAGCTTTATGGCAAAATGATGCAATTTTTAGCCAAGTTAACAACTTTTGAATTTATTTTCTTATTTCTCATTCATACAGTTTTTAATTCTTTTTTTATTCTTTTCTTTTTTTATTTCTCATCCACCCACTTTTTATAGGCTGCTATTTTTTATTTTTGTTTTTATTAGTCCACCTCATAATGTTACTATAATTTCTTATTTTTTATAACCTGTTCATTTCTTTTTCTTTTAACTTCTCTTCTTGACTTTTTCATTTTTCACTTTCATCAGTGCACTCCTATTTACATTCCACTCTTTCTTTTGAATTATTTGGATTATTCGGACTATTGTCCTCATCTTTATAGTTGTATACACAAAATTTTGGCCAATGTACCTGAAGAATAATCAAGCTAAGTTCCAATTACCGTCGAATTGGGAAGACACGGCAACAAGCGATTGTAACTTAATACAATCCCGTCCTGTCGCAATTCCACTGCAGAATGACAGGGTATTTATAAAACTCCACAATATCATAGAAACCAAGCAGCCAATCAGAACTCAGGGAATGGAATCACCCAAATTCATGAATGGACTATTCTTGATTTCTATAAATACCAACTGTCTTGGACACTGCTTTAGTTGGGCTTAGCTAGTTGCTGTTATTCAAACCAACAGTAGACTAACTGACTTCAATAATACCCTTCAGTCCTCTTCAGGTGTTTCTTGTAGAACATGGTAACTTTCTCTTTGAACTCAGGAGCCTTCATGGAACTTCAAACTGAAACTTTTATTTAATACATGGGGGTAGACTGTTCTCATTTCACTAACCATGGCTGGGTACGAGTGTTAAGCTGTGTTACGTATCCTGTTATTATCACCCTTGGCCAGGATTGAACCTACAAATGATTGTCACTTAGAACTGTATTAATTCAATCTCATATCCATTGTGCCATATGTCCAACCTTTTCTTTTCCGTATTCCTTCTCGTAATATCCTCATGAAAACTCTCCAAACCTTTTCTTTTCCGTATTCCTTCTCATAATATCCTCATGACAAACCTCCAAACCTTTTTTTTCCGTATTCCTTCTCGTAATATCCTCATGACAAACCCTCAAACCTTTTCTTTTCCGTATTCCTTCTCGTAATATCCTCATGACAAACCCTCCAAACCTTTTCTTTTCCGTATTCCTTCTCGTAATATCCTCATGACAAACCCTCCAAACTTTTCTTTTCCGTATTCCTTCTCGTAATATCCTCATGACAAACCTCCAAACCTTTTTTTCCGTATTCTCGTAATATCCTTATGACAAACTCCAACCTTTTCATCACATGTACTAAAAGGTGGTGGTTGAGGTTCTTATTATCCTGGGTATGACGTTAAACTGCATCTAATGGTGAAGTTTTAATTCTAGATCGCCATTACTCCCAGATCCACTCTGACCTGAAATGGTGGTACATTTTAGGGTTCTATCTATGGGTTAAAAAATGTGTTTAAAAAAATAGAATTGAGTACCATCAAGAATGAATAAAACAAAAACGTCTTGAGCATAAAGTAACCCAACAAGGATTGACATGCCATAAAATCAAGCCAACCAAATAACAAACCTTCTTGTAATTGCAGTCAATCATCAATGTTAATTATGACTGCAAAATTAAATTCTTTTATTACTTCCTTCCTCTTTAGAATCTTTCATGATAAAATTAGTTTCTGTATCGTTTTTTGCTGACTTAAAAGCAATATTTCCAATTAAAACCAAATCATAATTCTATCTCTTTTCTTGATGGACGATCTCAAAAACTGAATCTTTTTTCTTTTTATTCTAAAAATTTCTTGACAACTGTCCTATAAGTTTTGGTTTTGCGTCATTATTCTGAGACTTGGTATTGAAAGATGGGAAATCTCAGACCCAAATAATTTATTTTTTATTTTGATACGTGACTTTACTTCAGTTGAATGAAATTCAATGGCATTTTTGTTGTCATGATTTAATAATCTGAGGAAAATAAATGAGTTTTGACTGTCAATTAACTGAAACTTTGGCAAAAATATTGTGGGGGAAAAAAAAAAAAGAAATAAAAGTTGACAAATAAAATTGATGAGAGATGAAAACAAAAACTTATTAGACAAAATGTTGGTGGATTGATTTGGGGTTCTATGTTTGATATCAGATCGGAGATACTGATAGATTCAAACTCAATAAGTCTAGAATCAGCATATCATATTCACCTTCACAGAAAGGCTGTAACTAGCATCTAGTTACTAAAAAAAAAAAAAAGACTGTAAAAAATACAGGCCCTATACTAACTACCAGAACAAAGTCATCTGTTGGGTATATATGGATAAAGTATCCACACTAACACCAGCAGCTAATTAAAATTTTGGGAATGAGCTTGGCCAAGGTACATAGTGGAATAACCCAACATACTATAAAAACCACCTACCAATTCAGGATTCTCAGAACAGATTCAGCTGATTACCGATCACCTTATATGAATTTCTAAAAAAAAAAAAAAGATGTGATTGTTTTGTATTGTTTTCTTTTAAATATATTCACCAACCTCTCAGCATGAGTAGGATGTGACATAAGGTAAATCTATTTAGCATAGATTAACAAATTGAATTCAGAATCCTTCTCCTAGACTGGTTGCCATACCAATGTTAAAGAGGTCAGTCTTCTCTATTATTTACTTATAACTGGCAAGTGAATAGGGAGTACAAATTAATCATCTCAAATTTAGCATTCTATTTCTTTCTACGTTTTTTTTTTTTTTTTAAAACCATCTTTTTACAATTTCTTTCTTTCAGGAATTGCAAGTCAATATATATTATTTTTATAAAGTTGAAATATAAAATTCTAAAATATAAAAATTATCATTTTATTCGGTTATTTCCTATAAGTCTAACATAAACAAAGGGGAACCACTCTTGACTGATAAATGATTTATTTATTTATTGATCTACTAGGAAAAAAGAAGACGGGGTTAGGATTAGGGTTTAAGGGTAGGGGTTAGGGTTAGTTTAAATAAATAAATAATTTATCAGTCAAGAGTGGTTTCCCTTTGTTTATGTTAGACTTATAGGAAATAACCTTTTATTCCTAGTAAATAATCAATTTAGTAAGTTCTATAAAATGATCTGCTAACTTATTGATGTATACAAGAGTACATGTGATATATGCAACTGAATACATGTGTAGATTAATTCTTTGTCTACAACATGCCACAATTCAAAATGGTGTCCATTTTTGGTAAATGCATTTGTGTCACCTTTGAACCAACTTGTCAAATCCACTTTGGAAAAAAAAAACAACAAAACTTCTTCTTTCCTTAATGGCGGCTGTCAATGATGTTAGCTTCTCTTTAAAACTTGTTCTTTGCTTTCTTAAAACTTTAACCTAACTTTTGTACATTACTTACATCAATCATCACACCCCTTACCATACGTATTTCAATTTCTCTTCTATGCCTCAGTACATTGTTTTCTTTGGTCAGAAAACGTCCGTACTATCCTACACACATTGTGTGGATGATTTAATGCCAAAGCAATCCTTGTAGAAGAACAGTAGTAATACTATTTAAATCATAGTTGGGGGTGTTCATACTTTCCCAAGAATTAGTCCAAAAGTGATGGTAATAGTGCCACTAGAGTTTGAACTCCCTTACTTTGATGTTGCATTCTAGCACATTAGCCACTACACCATGGAGGTTCCCCCAACAACCATCTTGGTCTCCAGATCTTAAACATAGAACATTTATGGGGCAAATTGAAGAGGGTTGGACATGAAAGAAACTCCATAAATCTTCAGAGAATCAAATTCATTGCATGTTAATATTTACATTTTTTTGTGTAGTTGCTTCTCCAGAGTTTTTTTGCACACACTTATGCGATATCAAGTATTCCTATCTAATACAAATATTTTGCACAACTGGAATATTAAAAAAATGCCATACATGAAATAGCAGAAACAGCCACAAAGTGGTTGTGGTACAAAAAAAAAAACAATGTATGAAAAATCAAAATTAAAAACATACAAAATGACGTTAAAATCTGCTCTGTCATAGGACACCAGCAGGGGTCTCTAACTTTTTCACAAAACTTAAGTCTGGAGGGTCAGTGGTTACAATCTCAAAAGGACAGGAAAAAACCCAGGTAAATTCACAAGGTAACAATTATAATTTATTAATGATACATCTGATGTTGTTTGCCATCAAAAACAGATGAAATATCAGAGAAGAGGTTCAAAGACAGAGCACATCAGTAAGGACTTTTGACACTTGCAAATGCAGTCCAAGTTAGAAACATTCATGAGAGGTTGATTGCATTTCACATAACAATAATACTCTTTGGAAAGGTATTAATTCAAATTATATCCCCTACCTATGGGTAAATAGTAGGGAAGACTAGACTGTAACCTTGCTTAGGCAACCAGTCTCAGAGAATGAGAAGGAAAACTCTGAATTAAAACCTGTTAAACTCCACTTAAGAATTGACCTTGTCACATCCTGCTCATGTGGAAGGGGTTGGTATATATGTATACCACAAAACAAAAATGTTAACTGGACTTTGACAAGCTGAGTTCACCCTACAAGATTCTCATTGGTTGATCGAATCATGTGACCAAGTCAATCTATGGGAAAGTAGTTAGAATCAAGAAGAATCGACTTTAGATGTGTTTGGTATGATGGTTATTGTCATTAGAAACAAGGCAACCTGAGTTCAAATCCTGGACAAGGCAGTTTGCATTTCACATAGGGCTATTCTCCCTCCAGCTATGGGTAAATAGTAGGGCAGATTGGTTAGGCAACCAGTCTAAGAGAAGGAAAATTCTGAATTCAAACCTGTTAAACTCTGCTTAAGGAATTGACCTTGTCACATCCTACTTGTGTATAGTGGGATTGGTATATATGTATACCACAAAACAATGGCGGTGGTCAAAAGAAAAATGTTAACTAAGAAGATGACATTCTGAAACATCCAATCCGTCATTTACTGCAGCTACACGTAAACAAAAAACAACAAAAAGTCTTCTGATCTGCTTAAGGATATTGCCATTAGAACAATAAAGCATTGCACCCTAAAGATGCTGGATCTACCATCTTGCCATACTGCCAAGAAACCTCTTCTAATGGGGAGGTGAGAAGGGGGTGAGGTTTTACAAGACATATCTGCAAGACTGAAGGATTGGCAGTAAATGATGTTTTTTTTTATAAAAGTCCTTTAAAACTTGTAAGGGGCCTGGGGGTGGGGGGCTAAGAATGCATCATGTTATGACATGAGTTTCACTGTCAAAACCAAAAATCTTTGAAAAATTATATCATTGTGTGTGCGGTGGGTGGGGTGGGGTGGGGTGGGGTGGGGGGGGCGTTCATTACTTATTTTGTCAAGCAGGGATTGTATTTTCAACAAAAAAAAAAAAAAAAAAAAAAAAAAAAGATCTTATAATAAAAGGAAGTGATTTGAAGGTTTTGCAACAGTAGCAGGTGCTTATAGTGTGACATACTCTTGAAAGTAACTATTTCATCCTCCTGTCCACCACAGTATTTATTAAAATGTTTTGATATATTTACTTAAGAGCTATTGCGTGGGTTCAGTATGTAAAAAGTATAATAATCTTGATCTAACTCTCTCTCACTCATTTTTTTTTTTTGGTCATTGTTTCTTTTCATTGTGTTCAATTGTAACAGATTAGCATTATCGCTTCTGCACAGTTATCCCCTCTCTATATCTTTCCCTAACTCTCTTTCTTTCTTATATTTTTTTGGTGTAGCATGTCCTTTTTCTTCCATTTCTTTCTTTAAATAAAAATGGAGTAGTCATTATTTAGCTGAAGTGACAACACTCATAAGAAATAAGAATTCAGCAGATAAACTACACCAGATAATCAGGATTTACATTTTGCATTTCATCTTGGATGAATTGGATGGTCTCATTTTTAAGGGGGTTGCAAGATGATAAAGGTCATATAAATAAGGAACATTAGTATTAATATATAGAATCTTGGATGAATTGGATGGTCTCATTTTTAAGGGGGTTGCAAGATGATAAAGGTCATATAAATAAGGAACCAGGTCATATGTATTAGTATATATAGATGATTGATTCAAGGATTTCAGACTATGTAATGAATTGCTGAAATTTTTTCTCATTTTTTTCCTTCTCAGAGTTAATTCTTTTATAGACAAATTCTTATCAAAACTTTCTTTTCCCCTTTATTGTTTTTGCTAAATCATAAAAATAGGTAAAGTTGATGGAGTGGTCTATTGTTGGTATCGGCTAGAAAGTGAGGGAGTCAATCCCCTTTTTGCTAGATCAGGGAGATTCTTTTTTTGCCGAGTTGGAGCAACACACCTACCGTCAGATCCCCCACTTTACTGTACAGATCATATTATCCAATCTTTGCTACTCATGCGCTGAGTTGGTGAGGGCCAGTATTGAACCAAGAACCTTGCAATTCCTTGATGGGTGCTCTACTGACTGAGCTAAACCAACCCTGTTAAATTATCTTACCTATTTATTACATTTATCTGATTAGACAAAAGAAACAATTTGTTATTAAATGAAATTTGTACAGAATTGAAGTTCATGTATCTCAAATTTTCATGACAGTTGTTTCTTTTCAGTTGAGGCTATAAAACTTTTCAGGAATTTCTTCTTGTGTATATTCTGCTATTTTCATACTTTCTCTTTTTTTCTTCTATCTTTTCTCTTTATTGAATTACATTGATATACAATCCATGCATGAATGTGTTATAATTTCATTTTCGACATGGAAATTTTCAACCAAGAAAGGAAAAAACAAAAATGAACCCAGTCAAATTATGAACATGAGATCTGTTATATCAGCTTTTTTTTTTTTTTAAATTTTTTTTTTTATTTTTTCATTTAATTTGGTTGGAAATAAAATGAGATAAAAGGTTTCTTGTAATCTTGACACACATTCTATTTCTGTTTTTTTTTTTTTTGTAATCTTTCCAGGGTTTCCTCTTATATTTTTTAATGATTCTTTTTTTTTTTTGTTCTATTTTTTCTTTGTAATTTTCTTTTTCTTTTCCCCTCTCTTTTCAGTCAGTCAGTCACTCTCTCTGTATTTTCTTATTTCACTTTCTGTTTCTTCTTTAGCCAATTTTAATACTAAAGTCATTTCATTAATTCTCAATTAATTTTTTTCTTTCATTATGTTACACTATTTTCTTTCCCTTTTATAATTTCTTTATTACACTTTTCATCGGTTTAGCTCAGTTGGTAGAGCGCCCGCCAAGGAATCGCAAAGTTCTTAGTTCAGTACTGGCCCCCTGCCAACTCAGTGATAAAGTTGGGAACTGGTGGTAGATGTGACGCTCCACTTCAGGAAAAACAATCTCCTTGGTCTTGCACTAGCAAAAAGGGATGGACTCTCATTGTCCAGCTGATACCAACAATAGGCCACTCTGCATACTTTAATTACTTATATTATACTTCATTTGTTTTATAAATACATTTTTCTCTCTCTCTCTATATATATATCTTCTTTCCTATTACTAGGAAGAGTACGCACTCTCTAGGTATTTAAGTATTTAAGTTTTGATCTAATGAAATATATTGAATTAGAAAGACAAATGGAATTAAATAAGAATGTATACAAAAATATTACACTTATCTTAATTATGTCTTAATTGGTATCTCTATATAATAATCCCTCATAGAATTGATTTCAATACATTGGAGAATAAAACAATGATATTAGAGATCAATAACACCAAGTAATTATTTATTAAACCCTGTTTTGTTAAAACCAGTATGCAAATTAACCACACCATATATTATGTAAACATTTATTTTTTAGTGACTTACAAGACACATTACAGCACTAATAATATGATCTGTTTTGAGGCAAATCTAATTCAGATTTTAAGATTTACTTTATGTATTAATGATTTTGACTATTATAAATTAAATAACTCATTGATAAACTTACGCATTCCCTGAGGGTATTGTGATGTAAGCAGTAATGCAGTTTCGGTTACAGACAAACACCAAATCTCCATTATAATAAGATTTTAAATAATTCTTTTGATTTTAGTTTCTCTTCCCATTTTGCACTTTCTCTTTTCTTTTTTTCTTCAATAAACCTCTCATTCTTTTCCTCTATTCTCTCTCCTTTTATTTCAACTAATACTTCTATCCTATCCTGGGTATGAAATTAAGCTGAAGGGGTGAAATTCCAATCTGGAGTTCTAAGGAGTGTGGAGTACCCTTCTTTTTATCACCATTACTCCCAGTTCCACCCTGACCCAGAGTAGTAGTACCTGTTAGGATCCGATCTATGAATTAACTAGAAAAAAAATGAGTTTTAGAAAAAAAATTTTGAATACCTATCAAAAATTGATTAAAACAAAACATCTTCAGCATAAAATAACCCAAAAAGGGTTGACATGCCGTAAAAACTAACAAATCAATCTTCTTTGATCTACTGATATTGCCACCATATTTCATTTTACACTTCTTTCTTAACTCTCTCTCAGCAACTTTACTCATCATTAATTTTTCTCCTTTTCTTTTACTATATCTTATTTTCATTACCATATATATATATATATATATATATATATATATATATATATATAGGTAAATCACTAGATAAATTGGTGTTAAGATGATTCTAAGGTGAGGCTTTTTTAATAATGGAATGTTGATCTGGTCCAAATTGAGAGCTCAATATCAATGATTTTGTACAGAGCAATATATTTGGTAAATATTGGTCATATTAGTAGTTATATGTATATGCGTAGAAATAGATCTATAAATAAAATTTAGCAGTCTGATGAAACTCATATCTATATACATATGCTTATATGACCAATTTTTAAGCCCTTTACTTTACCAAAAAACACACACACACACACATATATATATGGGAATAAAATAGGAAAATTAATCTAACAATATGTGGAAAAATATAGAAAAACAAAGTGTTCCAAAGGATGAATATTTATTCATAATGGTAATGTCGCTGCTATAATGTTTCAGTTTTTGCAACCTTCTTCAGGACACATGGTGAAATCTTGCTTTGGCTCTGTCTCTACAATGACAGTAAACGACCCTGACAAGCAGGAACTTAACATCTCCAACACAAGATTTCACCATGTATCCTGAAGAAAGCTGTAAAAAAACGAAACATTATAGTGTTGACATTACTATTAAGAATAAATATTTGTCCTTTGGAACACTTCAGATTTTTTCCACACACACACATATATATATATATATATATATACTTTCTGTACTTTACTTTCTTTTCAGAATCTTAATTTCTATATTTCACTCTCTTTCCTATTATCTACATCTCTACTTAATGTTACTTCCTTAAATTTAAAAAAAAAAAAGAAAAAAAAAAAAGTAAAAAAATCCTCACCCTTTATTTTTCATATGGCACTGTCTCCTTAGCAGAAAATCACCATGGTGATAAGGTAACCACAGATGATTATTCTTGTCAGTCTCGAATCAATATTCTTTTCTTTTTTACCCTTTGCTTAAGTCTTGTCTGATGATGCTATTTTCTGATTGGTCAATGTGTCATGTGATACAGACCTTTTTACATAGAAAACATGGCTGACTTGCTTTTTCTCTTGTACCTCAAATAAAATCTCAAATGATTTTTTAATCTTATTTTTAAATAAGCTACTTAAAAAAAACAACCTAATTAATTCATCCATATTTTTTTTTTAATTCCATTTTGTTGCTTCTTATCATTTATGTATAATTTTATTTTATACAACCTTTGTCCAAAAATAGTTGTTCCATTTACATTTAAATTTAATAGAGTTAATCTAACAATTATGGACAAAGATAGTAAATATTTACTGGCATCCCACCATGTTAATCGAATACAAGAATCATTATAGTGGGGAACTACACAAAAATCAAAGCTCATGCGTGGCTAGTGTTTACGAATTGTGAGAATCCCGTCGGCACTCCTCTATTGAGACACCTCAGGCAATGGGCAATAAACCTATCCCTGCCCTTTTAAATCAAGGGACAGGTGCTGCCTGGTAAGGTAACCTCTGGGATAATGCTAATTATCAAATATCTTACCAGTCTAGTGGCCAAAACCACTGGATACAGGGTTCCAAGAAACGAGTTAAGTAACCCGGGACAAAGTATATTAATTTCTGTGCAGGTGTGTTTTGTAAGGTTTATCATTATAGGAAATTGACTTCATGATCCAAGTTCAAATCTTGGACAGCTGTTTGCATTTCACATAGCTCTGATACCCTTGGAAAAGGTATGCTTTCAACTATTCTCTCTCCAGCTATGGGTAGACTGGACTCTTTAACCTTGGTATGGCAACCAGTTAATTCAAACCTGTTAAACTCTACTTAAGAAATTGACCATTAATCATATCCTGCTCGTATGTAGAGTTTGGTAAATATTCATTCATCTATTTAATGTCTCCTTTTTATGTTTTCATTTTTTAATATATCTAAAAAATTAAACATGAAACTAAAATCAATGCTTAATCTGATTGTTACTAAAATTGCTGAAATAAAAATTATTTATTTTTTTTTTATTATTTTATTCACACAGATATTTGATATCTTATATATTGATAAATTACTTAGAATGTCAAATAATATACTTTTATGCATATGGGTTTTAAGAACAGATTTTGCGATAAACCCAATTACTTTATTTTATATCTAAACATCAATGTTAAAAATGTAAAGAAATGATAGGTAAACAGTTTATCGTCAAATTGAATTACAAGAAAGAATTAGTTTAGCAAAAACATGAAGTCATTGGTGCTTAGTAACTGACAGTTTTGCACCTGTGTGATTTTGAAATCATGTTTTTGGTTTCTCTGAATGTTTGAGATGAGGCTTGATGGTTAGTATTATCTGCGTTATTCGGACTATTGTCCCCATCTTCATTGTTAATTGTACAACGTTTCAGCCGATATGCCCTCCGGCCTTCTTCAGTCCGACAAGAAAGCCGGAGAGCATATTGGCCGAAACGTTGTACAAATAACAATGAAGATGGGGCAATAGTCCAAATAATGCAGATAATACTAATGTTTTTGGTTGGTTGGATTTACTGCATATCAAACCATTGGTTATTTTATGTTGAACAGGTTTTACTTTTATTCATTCTAGTTAGGTATTCTATTTTTTTAATAAACTTTTCTTCTTAAAAACACATTTAAATTTTTTTTCTCTATTTAACTCTAAGATAGAAGGGCAAACTGGGCTCTTTAATGTTGGTATGGCAAGGAAATGTCTAGGAAAAGGAAAACTAAATTCAAACCTATTAAAAATCTGCTTAAGAAATTGACCTTGTGTCACATTTTGCTCATGCAGAGAGGTTGTATATATATATATATATATATATATATATATATGATTCTTCTTATATACAACTACCATTTAAAAAAACAAAAAACAGAAGAGGATAAAAAAGATAAATGTGTCTGTTGCATGCAAATGTTAATATATTTGAAATCCTTCAGGTTTTATTCTGGTTGTCTTTTTCAAAATAGAGAAACAGTTGATAAAATATTTATTAGACAACCAATTGGTGAATTCTAGCTAAAACATTTTAAGAGTTGAATATTGGGTTGAGAAACACACAACAATCTGTATTGTAAAGATTTTTCAGACTATTGTCCTCATCTTTATTGTTATTTACACAATATTTCCACCGATATACCCACTGGCCTTCTTCAGGTGTTTTTTGTTGAACTTGGGAGCATTCATGGAAATTTTAATCTATTGACGTAGATTGTTCTCATTCTGTTAAACCAGGATTATTCCTAAGTTTAACAAGGAACATCTGAAGAAGAGCAGAGAGCACATTGACCAAAACATTGTGTATAGGTATCTACCAACCCCTCCACACAAGTGGGCATGTGACACAAGGTTAATTTCTTAAGCGAGGAGTTTAACAGGGTTGAATTCAGAGTTCTCCTTCTTGTAGATTTGTTGCCTAACTAAGGTTAAAGAGCCCAGTCTGCCTTACTGTTTACTCCTAGTTGGAGGGTGAATATTCATACCTTTCCCATGGGTATTATTATTCATTATGTAAAATGCAAAATCCTCGCCCAGGATTTGAACATCTAATTTTGTCCATTTCCTACAATGGTAATCATTATACTATGCACCTTGAAACATTGTGTATATTAAGATGAGGACAACAGTCTGAAAAATCAAATTAATGCAAATTATCAAGCCTACTCTAAAAAAATAATAAGAAACACCTGAAGAAGGCCAGAGGGTACATCGGCCAAAATGTTGTGTATATCTTATTATAATGGAGATTGTGTGTTTTTCTGTCTGTAACCGAAACTATATTCCTACTCAAGTCACAATTCTCTTAGTTATTGACATCACATTCTCCATGATTTTATTTATATCTAAACCTCAATTATTAATAAAATTGTCATACATTATTAATACTGTTAACTATGTCTACATATTGAAAACATGCAATTATATTTATATATACAACAAAATAGCGGTTTACAGTGTGAACGTGAAGGCTAATTTGCATATTAATATTAAAAAATCAAATTTAATAAATATGTGCTTAGTATTATTGATTTCTAACTGTTTGGTTTTATTTTAATGAATATAAGCAAAAATCTCTTCAATGAATCTTAAATGAAATCCATTAACAAGATAAAATAACTGTCATTTTATTCTTTACTTCCTCTTATAACTAAATACTTAAATTAGAAAAAATAACAATGAAAGACGAGAGTGATGGAAGAGTAAGTTTCAGTTGTTCCATTTTTTATTATACTCATTCTGTTTCAAATCTTTTATTATACCCCCCTGTTTCAAATCTTTTTATTTGTATTCTTATTTAGTTTCATTAGCCTTTCTAATTTAATACAATATTTTATTACATTAAAACTTAAATACTTGCACCCGGAGGGTGCATATATTTGCTAGTAACAATAAAGATGTAGACAACACATCTGAAAAATCTAAATAATACAAATTATCAAGCCTCATCCAAAAAAAAAAAAAATAGACAAATAACACAACAATCTATTTAACATTTAGATTGATTTTCATTGAATTTATTTAATTTCTGTTTTGTCCATTACTAACAATATGCAAATTGTTGCCCTTAAAGGAGAAATGGTATTAGGAAAAACAAAACGTGTAACCCTGTTTGTTGGAGAGGAGAAGGAGGAATCAAAACACGGCAGTAATACTATTGAGATCTTTGAGACTTTAAAAGATTAAATCTGTCAGTTGCAATAGGTAATTCTATTATTTAGAACATTCCACCAAGCAGTGCCATTATTGGAACCGTTTCAAGATAACTCATCTTGATACAATATTGTACAATACTGTAAGATTTTAATAGAATTATTATATTAGGTAGTCTATGCATTGTTTTGTGCAATCAATGATGGCTGTAAAAGCAGTCACTTCATAGTCAAGTTAGTTAGATTTTATGGCATGACAACTCTTGTTGGGTTATTTTATGCCAAAGATGTTTTATTCTATTCATTTTTGATGGGTACTTTTTTTTTTTCAAATACATTTTTTTCTATTCATCCCATAGATGGGACCTAACAGTTACTATCACTCCAGGTCAGAGTGGGCTTGGGAGTAATGGTGATGAAGGGATACTTATTCCCCAGAACTCCAGAATTGGAACTTCATCATCAGATAGTTTAATACATACCAGGACATTAAGACCTTCAGCCACCACCTATCACCCCATATGATAAAAAGGGCTGTTGCATGCCATAAAAGCAATAGGGTTGAAGCAATCATATAGGTGCTAGGGCTTGACGTGACCAGCTGATTGATTGGAGGGGACCTTTCTGACCACCTGTCTAGTGCAAGTAAGAGTCAAAGTGGAGTGTTGCATGTCATGGACTGCTCAGCCACCTGAGTTTCATCCTTAAGCATCACGGGTCACCACACATGGCCAACAGTTTGGGGGTGGGGGTCTTAACCCACTGCAGAGGTGTAGTTAGTGTATTCTAAAGCCTTAGCAGACTGGGTTTAACAACATGTGTTATTTTGAATAAATCTTGGAAGCTGCCCTCTACAAAACAGCCACTGTATGGCCACCTACAACCTATCTCAAAAGCCATCCAAGTAAGACAAGCAAGATATACTAGGCAATGCTAGAAAAGTGTGGATGAACTCATAAGTTCCTGTACATGGACACACTAGTGTTAATCAACCAGGAAAAAACTCACACTCATCAGCTCTGTGCAGACACTGGATACCACTTAGCAGACTTCACAAAGAATGATGGTGAAAGAGAGTCCAGGGAATAGATGTTATTGACACACTTTGATGATGATTAAAAAATGATTACTATGAAAAAGATCAATTTCTTAAGTGGACTTTACCAGGTTTGAATTCAGAGTTTTCCTTCTCCTAGACTGGTTAGTGAGCCAAAGTTAAAGAGTCCTGTCTGCCCTACTAGTTACCCATATCTGGAGGGAGAGAATTGGATTCATACCCTTCCCAAGGTATTAGCATTATGTGAAATGCAAACAGCCTCATCTAGCATTTGAACTCAGGTTGATAATTCCGTTTCCTACGACTCTATATAAACATTTTTTAAATGATCGTAACATCTGAAAAGTTTGTAGGATAATAGAATTGTAGTTTAATCCCTTTTTATCCTCCGATACAAGGGGACTGCACTCACTGAAAGGTGAAAGAGACAGTTATAGTAGCTGTTACACTCCTTGTCAACCTTGACAGAGAAGAGTCCGTTTGACTAATGTAACTGAAAATAACTGATGAAAGCAAGTTTCTTTGATTAATTTTATTAATTTCCCACAAATCAAAATAAGAAAATCAACAACGCATCTTGTTTTCAATTCAAATATTGATTATCTACCAACATAAGTTTTCAAATTATTTGTCAGCTTTTAATGTAAAACTTTTAGACAAGAATATCATCTGATTGGAACGAGTTGATTTAAAAAAAAAACCGAAAGAATTCATTCTTATTTTTCATGTTCTGTACGATATAAAGGTATGAATAATTTTTAACATATTTAAGTAAAATACCATTTTTTCCCAAAAAAACTTCATGTATTCTGTTCCGTCTGTATCTCTCTCTCTCTCTCTCTCTCTTTCTTACTCTCTGTCTTTCTCTCTCCTTCCCTCTCTCTCTCCATTTCTATATCTATTTTGTATATACTAGAGTGAATTGAAGTTTTTATAACTAAACTTTTAGATAACAAACATGAATGTTGACTCATGACAATAGTAACTTTGTTTAGTCAAAATCTAAAAGATGAAAAAAAGGAAAGAAAGAAAATAAAAACAAAGAGTTAAATCAAGATTATTATACTTCACATATTGAACTATTTTCAATAGCTCTTAAGTAAACATATCAAACATAATTAAATTAATTATATGTGGTATATCCACAGGTCTATTTGTATTGTTATAAAATTCTATCCTAAATTACTTTTTAAAAAATTAATCAAGTGGATATGCAATATTATTCTAAAATTTCCTACATTTCATAGCACAGTGCTTTAAGAAGTAACAAAAAAAGAAAGTAAAGCCTGTGGAGTGGCTTATTGTCAATTTATCTGCTGTACAGTGAGCAAATCTATCTTCTTTTTGCTAGCACTAGATCAAGGATATTGTTTTTGCTGAGGTGGAGCGCCACACCTACTGTCAGTTCCCAGCTACTTTAGATCAGATTATATAAGCTGTGCTACTCATGTTGGTGAGACCAGTATCTGTTGGACTTATCGTGGTATAAGATGTACTAGAAATCACCACTTATATTTATGGACTTTCCCAAAATTAGCAGCTGGCATTGACCAATGAAAAACAACATAGAATGCATTTAAGGTAATTGTTCTGAAATCAGTTGCTAACTGTATTTAATACAAGAGACTTTATAACAGACTTTCTACAACTGAGACTACACTGTTTTCTACCATTGGATTTACTGACTTAAACACCTAAAATGGCAACTAGAATCATAAGAGTATCAAAACCCAGAACCTTATGATTCCTAGGCGATTGCTCTACTGACTGAGCTAAACCATCTTTTGTTCATGATACTTAAGATTTACTCTGCCGCAATTCGTTGGAGTTTAAGACTTCTATTTCAAGAGGAGTTTGTTGTTGTATTTGGCTTACTCAGTCCCTCAGTGAATTGTTAATGGGGGGAATGAATTATTGTTGTCTATTCATTGTTTCATGTTGTGTTTAAGGCTGTTCAACTCATTGCCACACATTGTGTTTAAGATTGTTAAGTAGATATTGTGTTGGCAGTAAATTTCAATTGTGTGTTCTTCCCGCACGAACAATGGCTGCTCTCCAACACGATGGATCCTAGAGTAAATACGCTCGCTTGCTTTGAACAGAATAGCTGTTTTCTCATCAAAAACAATTGTGTTACCCTTGAAAGCCAAAAAATTAACTGTTTTATATCGGTCATATAAAACATTTAGCACAATTTTTCAATGATCTCTGATTGGGCAAATTTGCTTTATAATGTCATAGGTAACCGTAGCGTCCTATGTGACCATGGCAAGAAATATCTGGGCAATGACTGTTAGCATTTTTGAGTGATATGGGATTTTTATTCATTGCTTTTATTTTGATTTTTTTTTTGTTTTTTTTATACAGGCTGGGGTTCTTACCTACTACCTAACCCTCACCACTTCTAAAAAAACTGGGTTTGTTATTAGTTATAGTGACTGCAAAACCAATAAAAACATACATTCATCAGTTCTGTGCAGACATTGATGTTGTCTAAAGGAATTGACAAGAGTGATAGCCAATAGGGACAGATGGAGAGAGAGAGTCAAGGGAATATGTGTTGTTGAAATTGATTGAGCTGTGCTACCCAAAAAAAAAAAAAAAAATAAAAAAAAATGATTACTATGAAAAGAAATAGATGATAGGGATGGATGATGAGAGAGAGTCAAAGTAATCCATGCTGTTGGCATGCCTTGATGATGTTACTCTTGAAAGCCAAAAATTAACTTTTTTTTTGTTTTTTTTTTATGTCGGTCATATAAAGCATTTAGCACAATTTTTCAACAATCTCTGATTCGGCAAATTTGGTTGTTAATGTCATAGGTAAACATAGTGTCCCATGTGACGAAGGATATTTGGGAAGTGTCTGTTGGCCTTTTTTGAATGATATGGGATTTTGTTCTTTGTTTTTATTCTGAGTTTTTTTTTTGTTTTTTAACAGTCTAGGGTTCTTACCTGCTACCCAACCCTCAACACTATCGAACCCACACCATTTCCAAACTGGGATTGTTATTAGCTATACTGACTGCCAAACTATAGTTTTCTGTCCACATAACCTTTTCCTTGCTCAACAGGGCAAAACGATTCCAATTTCCTTGTTATTTAATATTTAATAAATATATATATATATATATATATATATGATAGACAACCCTGTAAAATTAGGAGGTCCTGGCATGATTGTACACCAGGTCATTCCTCATCCATCACACATAGGCCTAGACTGTCCCTTGATTTTTTATTTCTTTATTAATCTTAATGTTATTATATTCCTCAGGGTGAGTCTGAGGTGCAGGGATAAGCCAATGTTTGTTTTAAATTTACAAGGGTATTAGCTTGAAAGTGACTGTAATAATACAACTGGAGTTCAAACTCACTTACTATGGTGTCAGAGTCCAGCAAACTAATTATTATGCCATAGGGGACCCACTAGATAAGAAATGAAGTTGCTTTCTAAGAATCAAAGTGTGTCTACACAGACAGAAAAACAAACCTTATTTTCTTTTTTATCATCTTTCTTTTGCTGAATATTTGTGTTCCCTAATAAACATCCCACAAGCTGTCATGGTCTCATTTGTATGAGTGTCTTTTCCAAACAGACACACACACAATAGAATAGATTGTAAAAATGTCAAATCAACCTGTGACACATGTCTATGAACACCAACACAGAACTTTCCCTTCATCTTCACCAACCAATCAGACCCTCAGGTATCAAAATATTGTCTCTCACGATTTGATTATCATTATCATAATATAAGGCTTTCTCTTAGAAAAGAGAAAAGAAATGTTTTTGGTTTTCATATTTAGATCATTCATTTTAATCTTGTAATGGTTTTAAGAATTTATTTATCCTGTAAATACTAAAGTTTTAAGTAAATCAATAAAATAAATTTCTTTTTTTTTTTCTTCAGAGCAGTTAGTTTTTAAATGAGATACTCTGTCATCTGTTAGTAATAATACACTGACTAGCTTGACCTGTGGATATACCACAGTATGATACTGTAAATCCTCAAGTATAATCCAAACTTTTCCCAAAATTTAAAGGTCAAAATCCTTAGTGCGTACTCTATACGAGGTTAAAAATGAAAAATATTTTCTAAGCAATATCTGAGTCTCTATTTGCTGTCTGGCAATGTTTATTCAGACACATTTTTTCAGACGTACAGTCACCTAAAATTCCCCTGCATATTACACACAAGGATTTACAGTAATTTAATTATTACAACGTTTGATATGTTTACTTAAGAACTATTGTAAAATAATTCAATATGTGAAAAGTATAATAATCTTGATTTAACTTTCTCATGTTTTTTTTTTTCTTTCTTTCTTCTTGCTGTAGAATATTCAGTTCTAGAATTCAAATCATTTAAAATTTAAGGATTTTCAGCTTTTATCTTTTAAAATTTGATGATGTCTCTTTAAGAAAATATTTAATCTCTGGTTTTGAAATGTGGTGTGATCATAGATATAAAAAATATATAAGTTTTCTTCATATTATTAGACTTGAAATGGATATTTGAGCTTAGACAAGTATATAATACTACTTAACACTATACTATAACAAAAATGAATGGGTCTAATTTTGTTCATTTAAATTGTTGAAATGAATTTTATATTTTAATTGATTTATAATCAACTAGCATGACCTGTAGATATACCCAGTATGATAATTTAATTATTACAAAATTTGGTATGTTTGTTTAAGAGCTATTGCTAAATAGTTCAATATGTAAAAAGTCTAATAATCTTGATTTAACTTTCTCTCACTCTTTTTTTTCTTTCCTTCTCCCTTTCATCATGTTTGATTGAAACAGATTAGCTTCTACATGCTCACCTCTCTATCTTTCTCCTACTTTCTTTCTTATAATATTTTTTCTGTATAGCGTGTCCTTTTTCTTCTTTTTCTTTATAAGAAATACAGAATGGTCCATTATTTAGCTTACATGATGACACTCATAAGAATTCAGCCAATAAACAACACCAGATAATCAGGATTTACATTTTTGCATGGTCTCATTTTTAACCAGAGGGTGTTGCAAGATAATGGTCATACGGATAAGGAATACGAGTATTAATTATCAATTTCTTGAACCATATTTATGCTTCATAGAACTTCAAAGAATTCTGTTCCCCATTTTTTCCCCCCTCTTCATTTTGATGTTAATTTGTTCAGTAAAAAAAAAAAGGGGGGGGAATCTGTCTCCAGGTTTTTATCCACTTTTTAGTTCCGGTTTTTGTTTCATAAAATTTTGCCATTTTTTATTAAAATTAAAAAAGAAAAGAAAAAAAACAAGATTTAATGCAATCAAGACAGAATGAATCATTAAAAAAAAAATCAGTTTCCTCTTTTACAGAAAAATGATTTATTTATTAACTTTCTCAGCTTGAAAGGAAATTACATTTGGGATTGCATGACTCATCTAAATGTTAATATAGAAACAGTTTATTATAATAATCTATATAAGAGTGTAATATATATATATGTGTGTGTGTGTGTGTGTCCATAGCTTAGAGTAGCCAGGTCAAACTGAGTAGCCCCCTAGAGCCACATGGATTACACAAGTCTGTCATGAGGGCCACACATGACAACTAAATCTTTAAATCCTTGTACATTAACAGAACAAATTGATGATTGCTATCATTCATTTTTTTTTATCAACTAAAAATCAATGAATACATAAAAAAAAAAAAAAAAACATTTTTGTTAAAAAGAAAGGAAAAAATACTATTACTGACCAAGTCCAAATAATAAAACATTCAAGTGTCACAGTCACTTTTAATTATGGCCATGTGTTGATTGAAAGCAGGAGAAGGCAAGAGAAAAGACTCATTCCTTTTCATTGACTGAGTTAGCCTCCTCTTTTCATAACTCAAAGGAAGGGGTGAGAGACAATGCATTGATAACTCTGTTTCTTAACAATCGTCGTCGTCAGGTTGGCCTAAAGTCGGTATCAACCAATCAGCGGGGGAGTCTATCCCCTTTTCACTAGTGCTAGACCAAGGAGATTGTTTTTGCGTCAGAGGTGGAGCACCACATCTACCATCAGCTCCTTACTTTACCACACAGATCCCTGTGCTACTCATACGCTGAGTTGGTGAGGGCCAGTATCGAACTAGGAACCTTGTGGTTTCTAGCCGAACGCTCTACTGACTGAGCTAAAAATAGACAACCATTTTCACCAAGAATTTTGGGAAATTTAAAAAAAAAACTGGGGGACAGTAAAAGCACTGTATGAGATAACAGTCTGCGTGTGGGTTTCACGTGTGCAAGCTGAGGGCCACACGCAGCCGGCATGTGTAATATACCTGGCTTAGAATATGGTAGTTACATTGTCTTTTAGTGGAATAAAAATTTAATTGAAA
The DNA here is from genome assembly GCA_023376005.1 of Doryteuthis pealeii. NCBI lineage: Eukaryota > Metazoa > Mollusca > Cephalopoda > Myopsida > Loliginidae > Doryteuthis > Doryteuthis pealeii. Next base: position 92,611,543 of record CM042154.1, read on the forward strand.
ATAGGATTAAATATTTGAATAATCTATAAAATGGATTATCACTTGTGGATGCATCAAAACTTGATTGAGATTCAAAGTCACAACCTTTTTGTTTCATGAGACAAAACTCTTTCTGAGAAATTAATCTTGACAGACATAAAAGAACAGATAAGAATTACAACAATCTTCTTCTGATGATGATGATTGTTTACTTTCAATGATTTGTTTAATATTGCATGCAGCTCTCATCCAAGCGGTGCAGCCATACAGTAGCACTGATACAACTATGGCTAGGAAGAATTGTCACTTTAACTTGTCAATGGGATTAGATTTCCATAATCTGTCTATCCAAGATAATGGTCATACAATTAAGAAACACGAGTATTAGTGTATAGATTTGGACGGTCTTATTTTTAAACAGAGGGTGTTGCAAGATGATAATGGTTGTACAATTAAGGAATATGAGTATTAATATTATAGATAATAATGTGTCATTTGATTTTGTTTTAGTTGCATTTAACCTTCTCATTTGATTGTAAATTAATAAATTCCTCGGCATTATATCGACATCATTTAATAATATATTGTTATGCAAGGTTTAAAGCAAATATTAAAGAGAAAGCGAGAGATAATAAAAGAAAGAAAATAAATCCAATGAAAATGATTCCTCATCATTTTATCTCATCTTTTTCTTTTCTTTTTCTTTTTTCTTCTTTCTTTTGAACAGGTTAAACATTATCGTAAATTGCACATTTTCCAAGATCTATAAGATTTGATCAGCAATGTATACGTTTGCAAGTGTCAGATTATACAAGATATAGGTGATACAAATATCAATAATGCTTTGTAAGTCTTGGTAAATAAAAATGAAAACAAACCTATGATAAGCAGGTCAGTAGATTTGTAAACGTTAAAGTAAATGCTTTCATTACGGTGCTATAAATTACACTGCTGGGAGGTGCATGCTATTATGGTTACCATTGTAGGAAATTGACACTGTAAGATGAGTTCAAATCCTGGATGAGGCTGTTTGCATTTTACATAGTGCTAATACCTTTGTGGCCATTTTCTATGACTCTAACCATTACACCATGTGCCTCCAAACATATAGTATATAGTCATTTACTAAGCTTAGCTTAGATGTGGCACAAGGCCAGAAGTGTAGGGCGCCCATTGAGAATCAAACTTACTAACAATGGTCTGCGAATCTAGCTTACTAACCATTACACCATGTGATGTGCCCATATATAGTTATTTACTAAGCTTAGCTTCGATATGGCACAAGGCCAGAAGTATGGGGGTGCTCAGTGAGAATCGAACTCACTAACAATGGTCTGCAAATCTAGCTTGCTAACCATTACACCAGGTAGGGTACATAGTTATTTACTAACCTTAGCTTAGATGTGGCACAAGGCCAGAAGTGTAGGGCGCCCAGTGAGAATCAAGCTCACTAATAATGGTCTGCAAATCTAGCTTACTAACCATTACACCATGTGAGGTGCCCATATATAGTTATTTACTAAGCTTAGCTTAGATATGGCACAAGGCCAGAAGTATGGGGGCGCTCAGTAAAAATCAAACGCACTAACAATGGCTTGCAAATCATTATACCACGTGAGGTACCCCAAACATATAGTTTATAGATATAGAGTACATAGAGTATATAGATATAATATAGTAACCAGGTTTGTGTCACTTCATTTTGTTTATGAAGATAGAATCCCTACCCCCCCTACCATCTTGGAATGGTTGAAGGATTCTCTATGATATCTGTATTGATTGATTCATTCTTCTTCCTGATTATTCTTTAAGATCATTCATGACTTTCCAGAAGCATCTAACTGGAAACGTGTTGGTCAAATGTCACAGCCAGAGATCTAAACGTCAAAGTCAGCCCTTAGAAAAGATGACTCATATTGTAATAGACTCACATCCAGTGGAAAAGGTTGTTTATATGTGTGTGTCTGTTTGGGGGGGGGGAGGTAACCTATTCTTCTTCTGCTCTACTGAGAGATTCTGTATCATTAATGTCCTTCGTTCTTTTTTTTTACTCATCTCTAATGACTCAAACGATGGACTTCCTGGCAATTCTGAACCACTGAACCTTGTTGAGATTCTCAATTTCATTTTGCAGTAATTCTATTTACGATTGGGCCAAAACATTCTTATTTACAGAAAGATTGGAATGCTGAAGGAATCGGTGTTTAATCAATTCCTTTCTGTCTGATTGCTTGTCAGAATTTGAAGGGGGGGGGTGTTCTTCAGTATTTATTTATTTATCTATTTTCCCATTTGATATTTTTTAGGTTAAGTTTAGTTGGTTGGATTTTATGGCATGTCAACCCTTGTTGGGTTATTTTATGCTGAAGACATTTTGTTTTATTCATTCTTGTTGGGTATTCAATTGAGTGCATTATAATTGGTGATTGGTTAAATTTTATGGCATGTCAACCCTTGTTGGGTTATTTTATGCCAAAGACATTTTTGTTTTCATTCTTGATGGTACTCAATTTTTTTTTACTCAATTTTTTAAACATTTTATATTTTTAACTCATTTTTTCTATTTAACCCGTAGATGGGACCCTAACAGGTACTAAATTTAAAAAAATTTAATATGTACTTATGCAGTGTCATTGTTGAGCCAAAGACCCAAACAAGAACCCATATTGCAGTTACCATTAAATCCACCAAGCAAATAAGTATACAATCTTATTTACTTCGGGATTTTTTCACTAAAACCAATTAAAAACTGCTCAATATAAAGACCTAAATAGACGATTAAAATCGAATGGTTTAAAAACTACCGACTTAAGTTTCTTGCAGTAGCGTGAATCTTCAAACCCTGAAGATTATCACTACTGCAAGAAACTTAAGTAGGTATTTTTTAAACTATTCGATTTTAATCGTGTATGTATATATATATATATATATATATATACACACACACACACACATATATTCATATTTATTTTTATTGTTATTTCTATAACTGACTGTGAGAAAAAATATGATAATATAATTTGTAAATAAAGAAATATATTACAACATCTGCTCTGAGAATACCAGAGTGAATTGGTAGTTGTTTTATATAGCTAACTTGAATATCCTATTATGCAGCGAGTATATTCTCTGGTTTCTGATTGGCTGCTGATTTTGGTGTGGATACTTTGATCAATATATACCTATCACATGACTTATGGGAGTTGGTACAGGGTCTGTATTTGGTTACAGCCTGCCTGCCATTGTCTGCTAACTGGACACTAGCTTGGAACTTTGTTGAAAAGACAAGTATCTTATCTTGATTTTACACAACTGATATCAAACAGAAAACCAAATAAACTTTTTTATCTTTATTTTTAATGATAATGAAAATTCACCCCCCACCCCCCACCTAAGAATAATTTACGGCTTTATTTATGGACAGATATTGGAATTTAGCTGTTGCAAACTTTTATAATTACTTTTGTATATTTTTTTGAAAGCCCCCATATTTTAATTAACTTTCTATTGTTTAATGATATAAAATTCAATTCATCACTGTTTGTGGTTTTGGGAAAACATCCAGAATTTTTTTTTTTCAATGAGTTTATTCTTCTACCCTCATCAGATGACAAGTCAAATCAAATCATATATATATATATATATATATATATATATATATATATATATATATATATATATATATATGGGCAGTTTGTATGTATGTATATATGAAACTATAAAAATAAAACAATTTATGACAAAGTGTGTGTGTGTGTGTGTGTATATATATATATATATATATATACATACACATTAAATGTCACTGGTTTTTGCTTTTTGTGTCAGATGATAACAGTTATAAAATTAAGGAACAAGAGTATTAATATATAGATTAAACTACTGTTTAGCTTTTGTTTTTTGTTTGTTTGCAAAATATAACATTTATGTTCATTGACAATTTCTTTAGAAAAAGTAAGGAATCAACTAATTGACAAAAAAAATTAATTAGGTATTTTTATTAAGTCGTACTTTTAAGGAGCACATGTATTAATTAGAAATAATTTTATGTTGTTTTATTCAGATTAATTGTTTTTTTATCACAACATTTCAGCAGTTGTATTTTGGAATATTAAACCTTGTTTTTGTGGGTCATTCCTTAACCCGACCCTACACCCCTTCAAATCTGTTCCATCCATCGGCAGACATACCAGTTGTGATGTGTAGGGAAAAAAAGATGTAGTTGCCTCCTCAGAACATGGTTGCTAATTCCAAAATATAACATACACAAGGAAAAACTAAGATAGACAAAATGTTGTGATAATAAAAAAGAAAAGAAAAGAAAAAAGGAATACATAAAAGAAAATTCAAATAAACAAAATATACAATGAATAAAAAAAAAAAAAAGAAAAGAAGATTCAGACCAATTTTAGAATTGGTTGAACATAGAAATTCACTAAATTAACTGTCAGATTTTTCATCTATTCATTTATTTCTTTTAACAAAAGCATTGGTGTTCATTTTAAGGAATTTGTTCTTATAAAAAATGCATTCCTCAATTTACTTCAATATATTTTTGTTACCTTAACAATAATAGGGCTGGCTTAGCTCAGTTGGTAGAGTGTCTAAGTAGGAACCACAAGGTTCCTGGTTCGATACCGGCCCTCGCCAACTCAGCATATGAGTAACACAGGGATCTGTGCAGTAAAGTAAGGAGCTGATGGTAGGTGTGGCGCTCCACCTCAGATGCAAAAACAATCTCCTTGGTCTAGCGCTAGTTAAAAGGGAATAGACTCCCTCGCTGTCTGACTGATACAGACTTTAGGCCACCTCGATGACTTTACTTTTCATGCCTAAACTATCCATGACAGATCAAGAGCTTTTCACTAAAAGAAAAAAAAACTTACAATTTATTAAGAAACTTTAGTTGGGACTCATTCAAAACAAATATGTGCATCCAGGACACACTAAATCAAAAAGATATCAGCATCACTATATATATATATATATTATAGGTGGATGATATCAAGTTTTTGAAATACAACAACAAATCAAGTTTTTCCTTGATCGAATTCAACCAAAATTTTGAACTCAAACATACATATAGATTTGCACATATATTTTTACATATACAGAGTATGAATACCTTGGTACAGATGTAATTATATCAAGGTATCTATTTATTTACTATTTCTTCTTTAAGATCTTTATCAAGACTTCTTGTAATTTTTCATAAGTCATAATCCAGATTAAGTGAAGAAATTGTCCCATATTTTCTACCCAAGCACTTTCGACCATTTCGCTCGCCTTCATTGTTTGTTGTAGTCTGTTTGCTTTTATTCATTTGGATAGGAAGTTAAGATGTTTATGAAAAATCAAATCTTATTTTCAAAATGCACACACACACACATATCTATAATATTTTTATCATTCAAGTTTCTTTAAGTAGTTGTAAAAAAAAAAAAAAAAAAAAAAACCCTTGAAGCTAATATCATACATTTAATCTTTATTTTATACCTTTTTTTTTTTGTTGTTGTTGTTTCTTCTGATTTTCTTGGAGGCATTAACTAATATTTTATTAATCTTTCTTTGTATATAATTTTCCTCACTGCTCAAAGAAATGCTAATTGCTTCAAGCTTAATACATACTCTATATCAATTTCACTGTTCTTTCTATTTCATTTGATTTTTCAGCAGAATATTCTCCTAGTTTTTAGTTTATTTTCAATTTTCAGTTTTTTTTTTTTTTTTTCAATTTTGCTCATTTTTTGAAATTGTTGTCAACATTTTTTGTTTGACTACCTCCACACCTCAAGAACTACGTTTTCTTTTCTTTCTTTCTTTTTTTTTTTTTTTTTAACTCTATCCAAGAAACAAGGTTTTTACTTTTCTCTAATCAAAATTATTTAACAATACAAAGGTATATCATTTTCATTTTTCGGACTGTTGTCCTCATCTTTATTGTGGTATTGGATTTTTTTAAAGTTGCTTTATCATAAAATAATTACAAAATATTTTAAAAGAAAGAAAAAGAGTCATTTCCAATCCACAATATGAACTGAAAGCAGTGAAAATGTTTTATTAAATAAATAGTATGAAAAATATAAAGAATGAAAAATATATATATATATATATATATATATAAATAGGTTTGGTTGAATACCACAAAATATTGCTTAATGATTTTTATTTGTTCAAGCCCTCGTGTTATTTTGCTTATAACATGGTCTAAATAGAGAAAGTGTCCTATATTTTTATCCCAAGTGCTTTCAACCATATCCATGGTCATCATTGGGAGGTTATTTGTTGAAGTTGTTTGTGCTGTGAGGTTTATTGTGTGTGTGTATATATATATATATATATGCATACACATATATATATTTATTACATTTTTTTCTTAGCCTTTCTTTCATTCTTCTGTTTATCTTGATATGATCTCATTTCACTCTTTTCGTTGTCATAGTAACACAGTGCTTGCTTATTTCGAGTGACACCAAGCATGTTACCAAAACAATAGATTTTCTCATCAATCAATTCACCCATCTCTTTGTAATATAATTTTCTAATGTAGAAAAGTATTAGTCGCACACAGAAACGCATGAGTCTTTTAAACATGTGCATTTCTTTTGTTTCCTTTCCTAAAATCTTGACATCAATCAAATGTTTAAGTTATTCTTCAATCCTTATTCTTTGTTCTTCATTTTTTTTTTTATCTTTAGAAGAAGAAAATGTCTTTTGCTGCAGTTCTTTCTTTCTTTAAAATATTAATCCTGGATTATTCTTCTTCCCTGTTTTTTTTTTTTCTATCAGATTTTAATTTTCTTCATTTTAGGAATCTTATTAACCCTTTATCTACTGCAATAGCCATGTCCCAAATATCAGCCATTTTCTTTAATTACCATTGTTTTAGTGCTTAAAACAATGAATTTCAGAATAATCAAAACAAAAATTAAAAAAATGGTGATAATTGCCATACTTTATTGTGAAGATGGGTTCATGGCGTGTGAGTCACCATCATAAGAAATGGACTCGCCATTCCGAGTTCAAATACTGAACAAGGGTGTTTGTGTTTCACTTCAAGTTAATCCCCTTGGGTAAGTCTAAATTTATTTATTCTCCCCACCATCTATTAGTAAAGAGTAGGGCAGACCAGACTCTTTAGTAAAGGTAGTGAAGACATAAAGTCAATGATGCTTGGTTTATCGTCTAGGTGATTTCAAACAAAGACTTGGCAGTTACTAAGTACTGTTAACTTAATGTCTTCAGTACCCTGACTTAGATTTATATGGTCTATCAATGATAGACCAACAGAGATGCTCATAAGTACATGTACTGCATCCCTGACACACAAAAATCTAAAAGTATGCAGTAAAATCATATCCATGCATCCCAGTGTTTTTCTTTTTTCTTCCCTCACCATTTCAAACTAACTGTGAATATATTTCAATATATTTCAATAGTTTCTTAGAAATTACACAGGATATGTTACAAGGTAGGAATTAGACAGCTTTAGTAGGGACCCATAAATTTTCCTTTGGACTCATTCAAAGCAAATATGTGTGTCATAGGACACACTAAAACAAAAAATCTATCAGCATCACTGGACCTATATGAATTTTTTTTTTATTTGCCTTTCTTCACTTTTTCTCATTGTTATAACATCTGTATTATTTTGAATTTTTCAGACTGTTGTCCTCATCTTTATTGTTATGTACACATTTCAGCTGATGTGTGCTCCAGCCTTCTTCATGTCATAATCGAGAATCGTAAAAATTTACTCTGGATTGTTCCACTTGGACACATGGCACAACAGATATAATGGTTGAGTTTATTAACTCTAAGTGATAATCATCTATAGGTTGCAGGTTCAATCCTAACATAGAATACTTAACATGATTAGTGGAATGAGACATTCTACCCTGGTGGATTTAATAAAAGGTTTTGTTTGAATTTCTGTAAAGGCTCCAGATTATGACAGGTTCCAGAGTTTAACAAGAAACACCTGAAGAAGGTCAGAGGGCATATCAGCTGAAACATTGTGTATATAACAATAAAGATGAGGACAACAGTCTGAAAATCTAAATAATACAAATTATCAAGCCTCATCTAAAAAGTAACAAGAAACACCTGAAGAAGGTCAGAGGGCACATCAAATGAAATATTGTGTATATAACAATAAAGATGAGGACAACAGTCTGAAAAATCTAAATAATACAAATTATCAAGCCTCATCTAAAAAGTAACAAGAAACACTTGAAGAAGGTCAGAGGGCACATCAAATGAAATATTGTGTATATAACAATAAAGATGAGGACAACAGTCTGAAAAATCTAAATAATACAAATTATCAAGCCTCATCTAAAAAGTAACAAGAAACACCTGAAGAAGGTCAGAGGGCACATCAAATGAAATATTGTGTATATAACAATAAAGATGAGGACAGCAGTCTGAAAAATCTAAATAATACAAACTATCATGGCTCATCTCAAGAATTCAGACAAATAGAGATGTGTTGTATTAATTTGACAAGAAACACCTGAAGTAAGGTGGAGGGCACATTGGTAGAAATGTGTATATAACCAGAAAGATGAGGACAACAGTCCAAAAAATCTAAATAATACAAATTTTTAAACTTCAGACAAATGTTATTTCATCTGTTTTCTATTTCTTGCGTTAATTTTTAAAATTTTTTTTATCTATTTATTTATTTATTTTTTTTACCGCTGTTTGTTTTTAATCTTCCATTATTTTTGTCTTCAACCAGACATACAACTATTTTCTTTAATTATTCTTCTCTTCATATCCAAAATGGTCAAAAACTTTATTCCTCCTTTTTTATTTTATTTTTACAATCACACTGATTACATTTTATGCCTTTGATAACCTTTGATCGTTCTTCTGTCAAATAAAACACATCTTTATGCAATCTTTCATTTCTTTTTTTAACCTTTTCAATTCAAGAAAAAACACCTTTTTTTTTTAAAATACAAAATCTAATGAATAAATATTTTTGCTTTTTCTATTTGTATCATTTTTATGTTTAAAAATTTTTATTCTGATTCTTTAAGTAATACTTTTTTTTTTTCATTCCCCTTTAATTTTTCTTTTCTTTGGCAGTGGAACAAATTTTCTTATTTATCCTTTTTTTTATTTATTTATTTATTTTCTTCTTTTTCTTCCTTTGCCCGTCTTCAATCAAGATATCAATAAAAAAAATATTGCTAAAACTTTTGATCATAAAGCCAAAATAATTGGCCATAGAATAAAATGGACAAAAAAATGTGAGATTTGAAAAAAGAAAGGAGGGAAAAAAAAAGTCTTTGGGGCCAACAAGGAATCCAATTCCAGTGATAGAACCTTGTTATCTATATTTTGCCAGAAAGCATCTCCATCTGTGATTTTATATATATATATATATATATATATATATATATATATATATAGAGAGAGAGAGAGAGAGAGGGATTATTAAAGTATTTTCCTTTTTTGTTGATTTAAAAAAAAAAAAAAGGTAACATAAATTGGTTCATCTAATGGATTTGCAATTACTTCAAGCTGTATACACATAGAATAATTTATTTGGGAATAATGTGTGTTCATCCCTCAAATCCCTAAGCTTAACTACCCAACTAATTTAGCAGGAGTAGGATGTGATACAAGGTTACAAGTATGGAGCATCCAGTGAGGATCAAACTTGCTATTTAGTTGTAATGAATCTGTGGGATTAACTTGCTAACCATTATGGGACGCCCTCTTAACTCAACCAGTTTACCAGGGGTAGGATGTGACACAAGGTCCCACGTATGGGACATCCAGCGAGGATCAAACTTGCTATACAGAAGTAATAAATCTATAGAAATAATCAAATTATTATTTCACACACAAAGGGGAAGTCTGACCCATAGTGGTAGTACCTGTTAGGGTCCCATCTATGGGTTAAATAGATCTCTTTAAAAATTATTTTTGTTTGATAGGACCGCGTACAAATTAAGAAAACTCTTAAGAAAAAATGTAAATATAAATTTACAGTGAACACGATTCCCTAACCTCTATGCATGAAATAACTCTCGATGGTTTGATATACAATTAAAATCAATCAACAAAGAGGAACATAGATGTGATGCAAATATGCTGTAAAATACTCAAGTGAGGGTTTTCATTTATATGGGGATCTGGTTTATCTCAGTCGGTAGAGCACCTGCCTAGAAATCCCAAGGTTCCTGGTTTGATACCGGTCCCCACCAACTCAGCATGCATGAGTAACACAGATTGGGCAATCTGATTTGTGAGGTAAAGTGGGGAGCTGATGATAGGTGTGGTGCTCCACCTCAGCAAAACCAACCTCCCTGGTCTAGTGCTAGCGAAAAGAGGATAGACTCCCTTGCTGTCCGGTTGATACTGACAATAGGCCACCCCACCTTTACTATATATATATATATATATATATATATATATATATATATATATATATCTTGGATATCTTTAACTTTAGAAACTGTTTTAGAGATTTAATCTGATTTGAGGAACTGTTGAACTCATTGACCTTTTCTTGAGTAAATTTCTTCACTCCTAATTCTTTGATAGAACCAACTATGGCGTGATTTAGGGAGGGGGGAAGGTTAATCCTAATTTTGTCTAGACTTTCTTTTATCCACATTTAGCCATTTTCTTAGATTTAAAGAATAAAGGTTTAACACTCAGATCAGAAGAATCTTGGGCTATAAGGAAAGAATCTCTCTTTCACTCTTTTTCTTTCTGTATTCAAATACAAATATCTCTCAAGTTAAAAGCAACACCTTTAAATTGAGATGGATATTTTTAGCACTTCAAATAAGACAACAGTCACTTTCATAAAATTGTTTGATTTGAAAATATAAGAAATCAAACATGAGGAACTTTCTAGATATCTGTACGGAATATAAAAAAGGTATATAAAACATATATATATATATATATATATATAAAAGTCTATAATTAGTATATCAAATTATCTTTTATAATTTATATACCGTATATACTTATATAAGTATAGATAGATATAATTTATAATAGTTATATAAATATATAAGTAAATAAAACTTTATAAATATCTGTACTGTATCCGCTTATTGTTGGTATCAGCCAAACAGCGAGGGAGTCTATCCCCCATTTTGCTAGTGCTAGACTAGGGAGATTGTTTTTGCTGAGGTGTAGCACATATCCCCATTTTACTGCACAGATCAGATTACCCAATCTGTGCTACTCATGCGCTGAATTGGTGAGGACCCGTATCAAACCTCGCTATTTCAAGGCAGGCGCTCTACTGACTGAGCTAAACCAGACACATCTACCGAATATAAGTAGGAGCGAATTAGATTATTTATACACCACCACTTTGTGTTTCAATTTGCACTAATGCTCTTAGAAAAGGCATGAATCCATCTGTTCTCTCCCTAGCTATAGGTAAATAGTAGGGCAGACTGGGTTCTTTAGCCATGGTCAATCAACCAATCTATGAGAAGGAAAACTCTAAATTCAAACCAGATTTACTTCACTTAAGAATTTGATCTCATGTCACATCCTGTCCATGGTGTAGAGGTTTGGTAAATATATACACTACTACTACTACTACTAACCTCTTCAACATTCTTAAGTTGGGAAAGATTAATAACTCTTTTTTTTTTGGGGGGGGGGGCTTTAGAAATTATTTTTAATGTATTTTTAGAGTCTTAACTTTGTCATTTAAAGTAGTTTTGAAGAATAAGTTTTGTTTGCATCTGGGGAACTGGAAAGTCCACTCATAAAAAACTTAATATGTAGCATAGTTAGTGTAATGGTTATTGTCATAGGAAATGGAATTGGCAACACAAGTTCAAGTGCTTGATGACACTGTGTTTACATTTTACTTCACATTAATGCTGGTGGGAAAGGCATGAATCTATCTGTTCTCTTCTCCCCAGCGATGGATAAATAGTTGGGCAGACTGGGTTCTTTTGCCTTTGTTTGGCAAACCAGTCTAGAAGAAGGAAAGCCGAGTTCAAACCAGCAGCACTCCGTTAAAAAAAAGAAAGATCTTGTGATGCATCCATGTTAGAGGGGCTGGATAAATGCATGATAGGAGTAGAAAACCCTCACTGATATGGCAACCATCTAGGAGAAGGAAAACTGATATGGCTGCAGCTGTATATGCTTCATAAGTAAGTCTACATGATCAGTAATATACATATTTACCCAAACCCTTTGCATAGGATGGGATACATTTTAACAGGTTTGAATACATAGTTTTCTGTAGCAAGGTTAAAGAGGTCAGTCTGCCCCTTTATTTATCCATAGCTAGATAGAATAGTTGGATTCATACCTTTCCCAAGGGTATTAGAATTATATAAAATGCAAACAGGATTTGAACTTATCATATTTCCATTTCCTGTGATGATAACCATTGCTGGATCAACAACTGAAGCCATTTGTTTGTTCTTCAAATGAAAGAACATTAAAAAGATCTTTGAAGTAAGTGTGCTATAAGGCATTTTCATTTCTAAGTTATCAATATAAAAGTAGCAATGTGTCATATAATAATAATAATAATAAATCTATGTATATATATATATGTCTGCATGCACAAAGTATGTGTATATGTGAGTCTGTATATGAGAATATGGGTATTTGTATGTATATGTATTTATTTTTGTGTGTGTACAGATAGATATATGTGTAGGTTGTGTATATGTACATGCATATATTATGTATATGGATGTATTTACCAAAATCCTCTGCACAAGCAGGATGTGACACAAAATCAATTTCTTAAGTGGAGTTTAACATGTTTGAATTCAGAGTTTTTTTTCCTAGACTGGTTGTTTAACCAAGGTTATAAATCCCAGTCTGCCCTACTATTTACCCATATCTGGAGGGAAAATAGTTGGATGCATACCTTTCCCAAGAGTATTAGCACTATGTGAAATGCAAACAGCCTTGTCCAGGATTTGAACCCATCTCATTGTGTTCATTTCCTCCCTTATGTGTATATCTAGGAGTGTGTACATATGTGTAAATGTATGTGCATGTCTGTTGCATATTTTGTGTGTATGTATGCATAGTGTGCTTATGAACATATGTATGACAATTGACTCATCACTTATCACCATGACAGATCTCTTTTAGCAAAGGATCAGGTTTCACATTCTGTTTTCTGTCATTTAAACCAAAAATCATCCATCACATCAAAACGTTGTTGCTTCTTCAATTAACCCAATTCATCCATTCATCCTGAAATGCTTCTCAGCCTTTTTTCAGTTTTTCTTTTCCGCTAGATGATTCCAAATGACCAGCATCACATGTGTGCTTATATCATTAGAATTACAAAATTGCTTGTCTGTTGAATTTTGGTAATGATTACATTGTATAGAAATCATTAAAAAATTCAATGTATGAAGTTCATTTTACAACCAAGGCAGAAAAGATCGAAAAGGTTATTTATATAATTGGTAAACTATTGCGGTAAGAACCCCCCCCCCAAAAAAAAAACCCCGGCTAATAATTTGTTAGTAAAAAAAGGAGGAAAAAAAGAAAATACCAAGAGAGTTGCACTAACCAAAAATAATCGACTAACACTATATCACTTGGTCAAAAGAGAAAAAAATATACCGCTAGGTTTGTCTAAAGTTAAAATGTAAAGAGTGCTCGATACATAAGTAGAGGGAATAGTAATATTAATCAGAATAAATTAGATGCTTGCCCTAGTAAGCAAAACTATTAGAGTTGGTAGATCTGATTCATTTATCAAATGAAATTTTATTGTATCTTTAAACATCTATAACTAATATTATTTGGACTATTTGAACTATTGTCCTCATCTTCATTGTTATCTGTATAATGTTTCGGCCGATGTGCCCTCTGGCCTTCTTCAGGTATTTCTTCTCGAACTCGGGAACATTCTTGTCGTAATCGGTAGCCATCACCAAACCTTGAACCTAACCCTTTATTCAGTCCACAGGGGTATCCTGTTCTCATTCCACTAACCATAGCTGGGATACAGGTGTTAAGCTGTGTTAATTATTATTCTATGTTACTGCTGCCCCTGACCAGGATTGAACCTGAAGTCTGGAGATAACCGTCAGTTAGAACTGTCTAAACCTAACTCCTTTATCCACTAGGCCATGTGTCCAAGCCTCATGCCAAAAATTCAGAGAAATAATCTATAACTAAATTATGAAATTAGAACAAGTTTATATTATTATTCTCCTTTGAGGACTTTTTTTTATTTACAGCTTTTTATTCTTTATAGAATGTTAGTTGTTTTTTGTTTTACATATATTCATGGGCTGACTGAATATTGAATCTTTTTAGCTCAGAAGAGCAATCATATAATACAAACTTGATGATAACCTTGAGTTCAAGCATGGTTTCGGAGCACCTTGAACTAGTGGTAATGATATTAATGATACTAGCAAATATATGCACCCTCCGGGTGCAAGTATTTAAGTTTAAATGTAATAAAATATTAGATTAAATCAGAAAGGCTAATGAAACAAATTAAGAATTCAAATAAAAAGATTTGAAACGGAGGGGGTATAATCGGAAAATAGAACAACTGAAACTTACTCTTTCATCACTTCCGTTTTTCAATGCTAAATTTTCCTAATTTAACTATTTAGTTAAAATAGGAAGTAAAGAATAAAATTACAGTTATTTCTTCTTGTTAATGAATTTCTTTTAGGATTTATTGAAGAGATTTTTACTCATATTCATTAAGATAAAACCAAACAATTAGAAATCAATAATACCAAGCACATTTTTATTAAAATCAGTTTTTTTTAATATCAATATGCAAATTAGCTTTACGTTTACACTGAAAACTGGTATTTTGTTGTATATATAAATACAATTGCATGTTATTAGTATTTAGGTAAGGCCAACAGTATTAATAATGTCAAACAGTTTTATTATTAATTGAGGTTTAAATAGAAATAGAATTATGGAGAATGTGACGTAAATAACTACGGGAATTGTGACTTGAGTAGTAATATAGTTTCGGTTACAGACAGAAAAACACACAATCTCCATTATAATAAGATTAAACCTCCAAAATCATGCTTGAACTCATGAAAATTATTAATTATTGGTTTTAAAGCTTCAATATCATTACCCCTAGTTCAAGGTGCTCTGAAACCTTGCTTGAACAAGGTTATCATCTGATGATGATTTTAGTCTAAGGTAAATAAAAAACACCTGAATAAGGCTCAAGGATACAGTGGCCTGAACTTTGTGTTTATATATACCACAATAAAGATGAGGATAACAGTCCAAAAAAAATAGGAATTATTCACATCAAGCCTAATCTAAAAAATACAGACAAATAACATTAAATAGTTGTCTATTTTTTTCATCAACACTTGTTATTTGCCTCTTTTAATTATTCTCCCCCAAAAGTTGTTTGGTTGCAGTTTTGATCTCATTGGATATCTGAATAATATGGGGAGACGGCTAGGCTCCTCACTGTTTAAATTACATCCTCTGGTTCAGATGATGATATCATGTCTTCTTTTGAATGGCTAGACTAACTAAATAAAACTTCTCCTCCTTCTCTGTATCTTTTTGTGGTCAATGATGTCATGACTGTAGATTATTGAATAGACATAATGTTAATCAGTAGAGAAAAGATGACATCACTCCTACAATCACACTACCATCAACAATTACCATATTCCATTTGGAGAAAAACGAGAATTTTTCCTTGAGGGATGAGGTGTTGTAAATTGAGTTAAGAATATAACAAATGTTTTGCTATAGCAAATTTGCTAAAGAGTTAGATACTTTAAATCATTCTTCTTCTTTTTTAAAGATATTTATTGATTAAATGACCTATTGTTTGAATTTTTATCAACCCCATTCCTTCAGTAAGTCTGGGAATTAAATTAAAGAATATGAAAAGTACAGTTTATTTTTGGCTATATTTTATGTTCATAACATAGAACTAAAATATGGAACACTGAATGAAATTGCAAGACCGGGTTGCTGGAAATTAACAAGGTTTTATTTAACATTAGGTAAAGAATGGTTCTGCCCTAAAAATGACAAAGTAGCTCAAATGTGTGTGTGCCAGCTTGTATCCCAACCCAAAGGTGTCAGCGCAGAAGCCCCCTTTTGGGGGTGCTAGCCTTTTTTGCTATATCAACATTTTTAAAGAGATACTTTCAATCATTTGAAAAAAAAAAAAAAGGAAATGATATTTATTGATTAAATGAACTATTGATTGATTTTCAATTAACCCTATCTCTTTGGGAGTCTGGGAATTAAAGCAAAGAATATGTGCAGTACAGTTTATTTTCCACCCTGTCAACTGGGACTGTAGAATACAGAGGGATAAATTTGCTTCCTCCTCCTCCAATGGAGCCACCTGTTAGTTATGGGTGGTGGCCATGAGGCTTAAGGATGGAATCCTAGTGATCAAGGAGTCCATAACATGCAACACTCCACTTTGGCCTTTACTTAGGCTAGATAGACTGTTGGAGAGGCTCCCTCCAATCAATTCTGGGTACAACGTTAAACTGTATCTAGTGGTGAAGTTCCAGTTTTGGAGCTCTGGGGAGTGTGGAATACCCCTTCATTGCCATTACTTCCAGGTCCACTCTAAACCAGAGTGATCATACTTGTTAGGATCCCATCTATAGATTAAAAAGAAAAAATAAGTTTAAAAAGATTGCGTTAAAAAAAAATAAATTGAATGCCCATCAAGAATAAATAAAACCTCTTCAGTATAAAATAACCCAACAAGGGTTGATAGGCCATAAAATTCAACCAACTAACAGTTTATTTTTGGTAATATGATCCTATTGATGGAGCATAATAATCCAAATAATATAAATTATCAAGCCTTTTCACAAAAATTCAGAGAAATAGTGTAGATAACAATGAAGATAAGGACACTAGTCCAAATAATACAAATTATCAAGCCTTATCTAAAAAAATCAGAGAAATAGTGTAGCTAGCAATAAAGACGAGGCCAATAGTTCGAATAATACAAATTATCAAACCTCATCTAAAAAAATCAGAGAAATAGTGTAGCTAGCAATAAAGACGAGGCCAATAGTCTGAATAATACAAATAATACCTAATAGAAAGATTGTGTTGCACATCTACTACTAGCCTTGAAAATCAGTGTTCAAACATTGGATTTTTTCTGGCATGGCATCAGTACAAAATACTTCACTAGATATCTTGTAATTCAATAGAGAGAGAGAGAGAGAGAGAGAGAATGTGAGAGACAGAGTGAAAGAGAAAATTATTATGTTGATTTGTTACATAATCTCTCTTTCCAGTGATGATGATGGGTATTAGGTAGGGAATACAACTAAGTGAACATTCTTATCAACACATTTATCTACATTGATAGAAATTTGATTCCTATTGATTAAGGTTTTTTTTTTTTGGCTGACAACTTTCATTAAAGACAGATTGTAACATTTATTGCTCAATTGAAGAATGACTCATTGGATAATATATCGTCTATAAAATGACTTTTTGAAGAGACAAGGTTTTGTCCCCGCCCCCCAGATAGTTGTCCACACTTCTGGATAATATTTCCATCAATCATACAAACAGCAATGGTGAAATGAGGATAATAAGAGTGATATCAAATTTTTGTCATTTGATTCCAATTTAAATAAGTTAGTTTATAAATATCGTTTTTATATCTTTTTTAGTTATTTGGTTTATCAAATGTTATTAAAGATTTTTTTTTTTTTTTTTTTTTTTTTTTTTTAATGTAATAAGATTATGAACTCCCAGTAAATTGCTTCAAGTTTAATAAATCAAGAAAACTATTAAATTTTTTTTTTTTTTAAATCAAGCTTCATGCATAGATTCATTTATATAATTGTTGGTCAACATAAATTTGGTCATTTTGGAAGGAACATTGTTCCAAATTAAAAAATAAAATTAATTTCTTAAACCTGACCTGTCTTTTAGTATATAGTTTCTGTTCACTAGGTTTAAGCTTCAGTGTGTGCATACATATATGTGTGTGTGTGCATTATACTATATATATATATATTATATATATATATATATATATTATATACCATACATATACATATAAACATTTATGTATGTATTAATATACATAATATACGTGTGTGTGTATATATATATATATATGTATATTTTGTATTAATATACATATGTATGTAAAAATTTGGAGGGTGTTTCTCTATTGAAGCTTTGGATTTTTTACTGAAGATAAACAAGTTCGTTGTTTTGTATTTTAGGGTATTTTTTTTTAAATATTCAACCTATATGAGCTTCAGTGTGTGTGTGTACTATATAATATTTAGATATAAATATATTTATGTACCTTGTATCATATTTGTATTATTATACATATTTGTAAATATATATATATATATATATATATATATATATATATATATATCTGTTTGTATTGATATACATATTTCCCTGTATATAAATATTGGGTAGGTGTGTCTTTATTGAAGCTAGGGTTTTCAATGAAGATAAGCAAATCGAGTATTTTGAGCATCAACAAAATTAACTTATTTTGGTAGCTTTTCTAGCTTCCAAAATAAAAGTTAATTTTGTTTTTGCATATTTCCCAATACTTGATTTTGTACAATTTATATAGCATTTAGAAATCAAATTATTTTAGCATCTGCAAATTGGGGAATATTCATACTTATCTGTTTTTTCTTTGTTACTTGTATTTTAATCAGTATCTTTTACTAAGTGTAAATGTTTTAATATTGGGTGTATGATTATTGCGGCTTTGTTTCAAGATATTTGTAGAAAAAAGACAATAATTATTCATCAACCCAATGTATATTAAAACAGTTTTAAAATTACTGGTTTTGTGAAAATAAATAAAATCCTGAGACAAAGAAAGGTCACTTAATAAGTAACTTTTTTGTTTTGTTTATTGTATATATCATCATACATTTCCCAAGTGAAAAGAATTAAATCCAGTTTATTTTTAGAACTATCATTTTGGCATTTGTTTGTAAACTAATTGCAATCTGTCACCGTAAATGTTTTCTTTTGTTTGTTTTTCATGTTTTGTTTTTTTTTATCCTTAAAATTTGTTTCTTGTTTTGTAATTTATTTTTGTTTTTTATTTCCATTCCAAAAATTGTAAATGTTGAAGCCGTTTTATGTTACTGATAATGATATTATGTCACTGTTGAATGTCACTAATTAAATTCTTATGATTTTATTGCATGATATTTCCCCACTTCACTTCACTTCAAAACACTACACAATCATTCACATCATCTATTAATAATAATAATAAGACACACTTTGCCCCAAACAAGATTTCATTTTCATTTCCAAACTTCTGCATGTTTTACTACATAGTCACTTGTATTTAGCATCTTTATTTCATTCTTACACTGACTCAACAAAATACTTTTTTAAGTTAACACATTGTTCAATGATTTTAGTCTTTTTTCAATACTAATGTCTGATTAATAGAGTAGACCAGTTCAAGTGCCTAGGTAGTAATATCTCATCCACAGAAAAGGAAATTAATGCACAAATAGGAAAAGCATGGACGGCTTTAAACAGATTATCAATCGTATGGAAATCTGATCTCAATGATAGGCTGAAGTGACAATTCTTCGAAGATGTAGTTGTGTCAGTGCTACTATACGGCTGCACCACTTGGACCCTAATGAAGCTCCTAGAGAATAAGCTAGATGGGAGTTGCACAAGAATGTTGCGTGCATATGGAAATCTGATCTCAATGATAGGCTGAAGTGACAATTCTTCGAAGATGTAGTTGTGTCAGTGCTACTATACGGCTGCACCACTTGGACCCTAATGAAGCTCCTAGAGAATAAGCTAGATGAGAGTTGCACAAGAATGTTGCATGCATTTTTAAACAAATCTTGGAAACTACATCCTACAAGAAATCAACTGTATGACCACTTGCCTCCTATCAAACAAACCAAGGCAAGCTGGAGTAGTAAGGACAAACTTATAAGTGACGATGGAGGTGCATGGTCTAATGGTTAGCGGCCTCGTCTAGCTGAGTTTAGTTCCTGGACAAAGCTGTTTGCATTTTAACATGGCGCTAATACCCTTGGGAAAGTTATGAATCCATCTACTCTCTCTCCAGCTATGTGTAAATAGCAGACTGGGTTCTTTAACCTTGGCTAGGTAACCAGTCTAAGAGAAGGAAAACTCTGAATTCAAATCTGTTAAACTCTGCTTAAGAAATTGACCTTGTGTCACATCCTGCTTGTGCAGAGGGGTTTATATATATATATATATATATATATATATATATATATATATATATATATATATATATGTCATTCTCCTGTGGAAACCTACACACGGGCATGCCAGTGTGGGCCACCCAGCAAGACCTACATTGATTAGCTTTGTCTGGATTCTGGATTGGAATGGTTGGCAAGAGATTGTCATTGATATCCATTCTTCCAGCATGATTTGATGATCAATTGAGTCCCATCATCAGAGGATTATCCTGAAATTGTTGAAAAACAACTAAGAATAGTAAGAATAACCATTTTTTTTGCATTATTTTAAAAATATTATTTTTGCTAATTTCACAATCATTAATTTAATCTTTTGTTATTAGTCAATTCTGTATCATTTGGTGATAACACTGGTTTGCAATGTTTTCAAGGTCGAATATATAATAGCCAATTTTTCAAATTTAGATATATAATAATTTTAGGGCAGTTTTTTATGCTGAATCCAAAAATCATACTCCTTTTTTCTAATCAGATCAAATTTTTAAGATACTTAAATTTTTAAGATACAAGCTCTAACTTAAATTTATAGAACAGTATTATAGCTGTGACAAGTAGAGTTCACATGCTTTAGAATAAGTGTTATTATTATGTACAATTTGTTGTGAAGTATTCAATCACATCTTAAAAACCAGACCTGACTAAACACAATGAATGGTATTTTTGAATTCAGATGGTGATTATATATCACTTTAAACTTTTGAACTTTGGAAAAAATTTTTTAACACAAGCCAGTATAATTAATCAGAAAGATGGAAATAATTATTTATATAAACTGTCTATTTAAAAAATAGCTTCAAAAATTTACTGAGAAAACTATATTTAAGATATTGAAACTTTTGATAAATCATGAAAAAGAAGATTTGGTCTCATATAACCAACAAGTCAAATGTTAACCACTATTTGTTCCCTAAAGATTCTCAACTCAAGATTTTATTAAATGATATAATTGAAATTAATGATAATAATAACTTAAAATTGATTGATTTAAACTGACTTTTTTAATGGCATTTTTGGATTCCTTTAGCAAAAATGCTTTTATAAACCAATTTTTAGGAGTAGGGAAGCTCTAGAACTCATTTTACAGACAAAAAGTTGCTATTTTCCACCCACCCCCTCAAATTTGGAAAGCTAAAAATCAACATAACTCCACCAATTTAAAAAAATTGTCTAACTTTAACGTAGTCCATAGATGTTCAAAATTTCAGAAAGATTGAGGGGGGGGTGACAATTTACTTTTTTTATGGATGATTTGGCATGGAATTACCCTCAAATTAATATCAGTTTTTAAAAAATGTTTATTCAGAATTGTAGATAATATGATAAAAGACCAGGGAGATTGCTTTTGCTGAGGTGGAGCACCATACCTACCATCAGCTAACCACTTTACCACACAGATCAGAATACCTAATCTGTGCTACTAATGTGCTTAGTTGTTGGGGACTGGTATTGAACCAGGAACCTAGCAATTCTTTGGCAGGTGCTCTACCGACTGAGTTGTATTCATTAGGGTTGTTCTCCGTTATGGAATAGGCCATAACAGGTCAGTATCAGCTGGACAGCGAGGGAGTCTATCTCCTTCTTGCTAGTGCTAGAACAGGTAGATTGTTTTTGTTTGTTGTGAAACGCCACACCTACCCTAGGCGTGTGCTCTACCAACTAAGAGTCTTATTCATTATATACTAAACATATAGCCTTTTCTATCCCTATTGGTTTAAACTTTTAATCTTGCTTTTTGTATTAAAAAAAACTAATCTCTTTTAGCTAATGGACACTGTCTTCTTTTTGCTTTCAAATAAAAATCCATCTAATGGATGATATATATATATATATATATATATATATATATATATAACACAGCCTTTTAGGGTCAGATTTTCTCACACTTTTTTTCTGTAGTTAAATAATTCTATTTTTATGGTTATTTTTTTTTTTATCAGAGGAAGTAAATATAAAATTGCTAAGAACCTTTGAGTGTTTTTGGTCTTCTTTAATTCTGGTGAATATATGATGATAATGGTATTCATCAATTCAGCATCTTTAATGGAATCGCTTATTCCTAAGATGTCAGTCCCCTGACTTGAAATATCCCATTTGAAAGTCTGCAATAATTGATTCAAATATGAGACATTGGTTCTTCTTCTTCTTAAGTTGATTGCTGCCTCTTGATAAATGGTTCCTGGAGCATCGCATGAATATTGGAACTGGACATCTGGCAATGGACAAATGTTATCTCAACTACTCAGACACAATTTCATAATGACCAGGATTTATTGGGGTCAATTCTTCTTCATATTTCTTGAATGTTTTGGATTTATGCACTGTACAAAATCACGGTCCATGTCCACTGGCTCCAACGGAAAGACTCGTAGGTTTGTAATTCCCATAGAATATCCAAGAAACAAGACTAATAAAAGAGAATAACCCAAATGAATAAGACTCAGTTAGTAGAGCACATGCCTCAGGTAGGTGTGGCGCTTCACCTCAGCAAAAACAATCTCCCTATTCTAGCAAGAAGGGGATAGACTCCCTCACTGTCCAGCTGATACCGACAATAGGCCATAACAGAGAACAACCCTAATGAATACAACTCAGTCGGTAGAGCACCTACCAAGGAATTGCCAGGTTCCTGGTTCAATACCAGTCCCCGACAATTCAGCGCATTAGTAGCACAGATTAGGTATTCTGATCTGTATGGTAAAGTGGGGAGCTGACGGTAGGTGTGGTGCTCCACCTCAGCAAGAGCAATCTTCCTGGTCTAGCACTAGTGAAAAGGGGATAGACTTCCTTGCTGCCTGGCTGATACCAAAAACAGGCCACTCTGCCAACTTTAGGGGATAGACTCCCTTGCTGTCCGGCTGATATCGACAATAGGCCCTGTGCCAATTTTACTTACTATCACAAGGATAAGCTAAAAAGTTCATAGAATTATCAAGATACTCTCATGGAATGTGACCAAACTTCTTCCATCTGATCCCATTGGTTGAAAAAGTATGAACAGCAGATATGACTGTAATTTACCCCCCCCCCCCCATATTAATTAGAATGATACAAGGTCAATTTCTTAAGCAGAGTTTAACAGGCTTGAATTCAGAATTTTCCTTCTAGAACAGTTACCTAGCCAAGGTTAAAGAGCCCGATCTGCCCTACTATTTATCCATAACCGAAGGGTATTAACACTTTGTGAAAGGTAAACAGCCTCATCCAGACCAGAATTTGAACTTGTTTCACCATGCCTATATTCTAAGATGGTAACCATTACACCATATGCCTTTGTCATAACAGGTTATTCCCCTTGAGTGAAACTCTTCATTGACGTCACTCCAGAGACAGAAAATAGGCCTCACTCTGTTAAAATGTACACCAAATATTTCTCTTGTTTTTAATGCTTGACTTGTCCTAATAATATTATATAATATTACAATGACATCATCCTATGAAATTTGTCAGCTTACCGTCATATTTACATTGGGTTCAATTGTGGGTTCAGGTTTAAGTTACTGTAACTCAGTGAGATAAAATAGAAAAATGTCTTATCAAAAGTTGAAAGTTTAAGAATTAACAAATGTAGCATTTAACAAAAAAGAGGAAAACATTGAGTCCTATTTATCACTCTCTGCATATTTCTGTAAATAATTTTGTATTAATACAATTGAAAGATAATAATAAATAAATCAGGTTAGAAAAGATTATATTGATAAACATATTCGTAAACAAATTACTAAATATTTTCAAACATATACAAATAAACAGTCACACATGAATTAGGTTTTCTATTCTTATATATGCACCCTCTGCCAGGTGCAAATATTTCATTTTTAATGAAATAAAATATTATATCAAATTAGAATACTAAAGAAACTAAATAAGAATGCAGATAAAAAGATTTGAAACATAGGGGGGTATAATGAAAAAAAAAATAGAACAACTAAAACTTACTCTTCCATCACTCCCGTCTTTCATGGCTAAATTTTCTTAATTTAACAAGTTAGTTAAAATAGGAAGTAAAGAGTGAAATTACAGTTATTCCTTCTTATTAATGGATTTCTTTTAAGATTTATCCCCAAGATTTTTGTTCATATTCATTAAGATAAAACCAAACAATTAGAAATCAAGAGTTTCCTCCCTTTGTTAATCCTATCTATCTAAACATATATAAAAGGCAGTTGTATGTATTTCCGACTAAAACTATGAAAATAAAACAGTTAATGACTAAGTAAATATACACACATTCATTATCACGTAAAACTTATGAGAATTTGATACATATTTGCATAGATATTTAAAAATTAAACTTTACATAGTAATAGTTTTGAATTTAGCCTCATTCATATTTTATTTTTAAAAAATTGTAAATTATTGAATTAAAATTTCTTACTATATTGTTAGATGTGATGTCATGCCCTCTACCAAGGCAATGCCGGGTAACCCCTTCTAGTTTTTATATAATTTATAAAAGAATTAACTGTGTTGATGTTTGGCACTCAGACTAGATATTTCTATTGAATAGTACTCCTGGTCTACTCTTCCTAACTAGTGTTAACTCACGGGAGATTACTAACTTCAAATCTTTTAAGATAAATTCATTTGTATGATTTTTATTAACTGATATTTAATGATAAAAAAAAAAGAACTTTATACTGAAAAGATTTTCAGTGGGGACATAACTATAAACATTTTTCTGTGGGATATCCTCTTGGCTATGGGACATAAAAAAAAAAACAATTAATAAGACTCATATTACTTATTATGACAGATTTTAGAAGCATGTAAATATGCTGATTGTTTAGAGGGTATATCTTAATAGTGACTCATCCATCTCAGAAAAACAAAAAAAAAACCATTCTTGGTCTATCGCAAGTGAAAAGAGGATAGACACCCTCACTGTTCAGCTGACAATAGGCCACTCCATAAGTAAAGTCGTCGGGGTGGCCTAATGTCGGCATCAGCCATACAGCGAGGGAGTCTATCCCCTTTTCACTAGCGCTAGACCAAGGAGATTATTTTACCATCTGAGATGGAGCACCACACCTACCATCAGCTCCCCACTTTACCGCACAGATCCCTGTGCTACTCATACGCTGAGTTGGCGAGGGCCGGTATTAAACCAAGAACCTTGTGATTCCTAGCCAAACACTCTACCGTTTTACTGTTTTTGACTACCCAATTATTTTTTACTTATTCTGAATGTATGTATGTAAATCATACTTATGAGATCTTCTAAGATGTCAAGAAAAACTGTTAAAAGACCTTCCTTGTCAATGACAAACACACAAGAAAAAAAACTACTGCCTATATATATATATATATATATATATATATATTTGTGTGCGTGCGCATGTGTGTGTGAATATATGAAAAAACAAAGTATTCAAAGAATGATTTTATTATAGTTAGGAGTATTAGCCAATGTTAAAATGTTTTGGATTGTATATTACATCATTATCAGGGCATTGTTAATATGTGATGATGTTGTAACTTCCCAATAATATTCAATATAAATATTGGGAAAAAGGAAGAAAAGAGACAAAACTGAGCATTCTAAAGCTGTTAGAGTTCTATTTCAAAACTACATGATGTAATTTGTGTTTGAAATTATTTAAAAAGAAGAAAAGGTATGTGTGTGTGTGTGTGTGTGTATATATATATATATATATATATATATATATATGAGTATAGATAAAAGGATATGAAAACACCACAAAATGCTGTTAAAGTGAAAACATTTTATAACATATTCATGGCTGATATTGAACAATATTTTGATTTTAAAAATCATCTTCAGAGCTTGTTTATACTCCGTGTTGTTAAGAGCGGAGACAAAAGTCATATGAGTTGAAAAGAAAAAAAAAGTTATACAATAGTTTCGAATATGAGCACTTCCGCCACATTTTTCTCGTCATCAGATTATGTATATCTTATTGTAACAGATATACATAATCTGATGACCGAGAAAAATGCGGCAGAAGTGCTCACAATCGAAACTATTGTATAACTTTTTGCAACATCAAGGTTTTTGTTTTGAACTCATATGACTTTTGTCTCCGCTCTTAACTACACTGAGTATAAACAAGCTCTGAAGATGATTTTATAAAATCAAAATATTGTTCTGTATCAGCTGTGAATATGTTATAAAATGTTTTCACTTTTAACAGCATTTTGTGGTGTTTTCATATCCTTTTATCTATACTCATACCATTTGGATTCATTTCCTTTCTTTTAACTTATAAAAAATAATTTCAAA
Source organism: Doryteuthis pealeii (assembly GCA_023376005.1). Lineage (NCBI taxonomy): Eukaryota > Metazoa > Mollusca > Cephalopoda > Myopsida > Loliginidae > Doryteuthis > Doryteuthis pealeii. The sequence continues at coordinate 92,638,015 of CM042154.1, forward strand.
AACAAATTATATATATATATATATATATATATATATATATATATATATATGATCCTATACAGACATGTTTCTCTGCTTAACATTATTTTCTCAAATAATATGCAACTTGTCTGTATTTCTCTTATGGTAACTCAAAAGATCTTTATTAATGACTATTCCAACTTTAATATTTCAAGAAAATGTTTGTATCCAAGATGTCATATATTACTACCCTGTTTTTCTTTTTCATCAATTATATCACTTCTGTCTAATCACATGTCTACACTACCATGAACACCAGTTCAACTATTAATACAATCACTTTTCTACCACCTTCACAAACAACAACCACCACTAATAATCTTAGTTGTAATGTCTTTAATTTTTGTTGTAATGGAAGATATTTTCCCCCACAAGAAAGTTGGACTTGTCCAACGAATCCCATAAATGATACAGACACAGTCAAGCAGTTGAGTTCAAGTAGTAGTTAGTTACTTACTAGTTAATTACTGTTGTGAAAATGCTGCATGTTTGGATTCTTTTATTATATTTTTTGTACCAAAGGAAATAAACCTATGTTAACCTTTATTACAGATTTCAATGTTGTTATTTCATAACTCAGACACAATATTTTATTTCATCCTAGTCGCCAAAACGTTTGTGTCGGAGTTATCAAATAACAACTGGAATCTGGAAAAAAAGGTTAACATAGGTTTATTACACTTAGTACAAACATATAATAAAACAGAGTCCAACATGCAGTGTTTCCACAACAGTAATTAATTCTCTTCAGCAACTAGCTACTACTCAAACTCAAATATGCAACTGTATAGTCTGTATCATTATGGGTTTCGTAGGAAGAGTCCAACTTTCTTATTGGGAAAATATCTTCCCTTACAACACTTTCTTGTATACCAACACCACCACCACTACTACTACTACTACTACCAGTGCATTGTCCATTCTGTGTAGAATTTATAAGGCATTGAAGTGAAATTGACACCAACCGTTTCTTTAGACCGACTTTGTTTTCTAACTCACAGGGAAGAGTCTCTGCTGAGAATGAAGATGCCGAAAATCCAGAATCACAAGTAAGTACCGGAAATTATAGCTTAGCGCTGTGGAACCCTTCATTCCGGTACCTCCTTTGACCAACCACTTCCTCTTTGATTCTGTCCGCCTTTCAAAGCCCCTCTTAACCCTTTCTCCTTCTTGGTGCTGTGTTTGATACATAAGGATTTTTTTTATTTTTTTTTTTTTTATTTATTTATTGTTCAAGGATTGTTTCAAAGTAAATTTATCTTTATTGTTCTTTCCATTATGTTTCAATTTTCACAAATTCCCAGCTTAAATGATTGCCTATCACTTCACTAACTGCAAGCCAAGAACAGTTTACAGTAATATTTAAAAAAAAAAAAAAAAAAAAAAAAAATTAAAATTTGATCAAGATATTTTCTCAACCTAAAATAATAAAATTTGAATAAAGTAAGTTATCATTTTGAGCAATGGAAACTGAATTCACATATTTTATCATTTCACATTTTTGAAATACTAGGGTGTGTCAAAATTTTTGCAATATTTTGGTAACATGAGACACAATTTGACAGCTGCAGATACTGATGCTTTTGGTCTTGAAGGTGAAAAACCACACTGAGTGCTACTCTATCTGATGATGAAGTTTTAATTCTGGAGCTCTGGGGAATGTGGAGTACCTCTTCATCACCATTACTCACAGATCCACTCTAACCCAGAGTGGTAATACCTGTTAGGGTCCCATCTATGGGTTAAATAGAAAAAAAATGAGTTTAAAAACTTGACTTAAAATGTTTTTAAATACCCATCAAGAAAATGTCTTCAGCATAAGATAACCAAACAAGGGTTGAGATGCCATAAAATCCATCCAACCAACCAATCAATCAAGTTCACTTTCAAGATGGCCATCCCTACAAGACATAACTATTACCCCATTGCATTAAAAAACGTACAGTTAGGATTCATCCATTAAATGTGTTTTAAAAAAAATGAGTTTCCATGAAGAATGGATAAAGCAAAATGTCTTTGGCATAAAATAACCCAACAAAGGTTGACATGCTGTAAAATCCAACCAACCAAGGTCCTGAAGGTGAAAAACCACATTCTCTGAGTACTACTCATCTGACTTGTTGCTTTGGCTTAAAAAACAGTTTTAGGCCAACCTGACTTTACCAGATCATCAAAATTCTTGCAACCATCTGTATCTTCCCCTTTTACAAAAATGTTTTTGGTTGTTTCTGCGACATTAGGCCCCAGTTTGAACTTTCTGAATTAAAGTATGTTGCATAATCATTCGTGTGACTTTTAAGTCACATATGGAGTGAACCAATGCACAACATGTCAGAGCACTTACTACCACAATAACAACAACAACCACTTGGTCATGTGATATATACATATATTTACCAACCCCTACACACAAGCATGATGTGGAGTTTTAACAAATTTGAATTCAGAGTTTTTTCCTGTCCTAGACTGGCAAACTAGCCAAGGTTAAAGAGCCCAGTCTACCCTTCTATTTATCCATAGCCGGAGGGAGAGTTGTTGGATGCATACCTTTCCCAAGGGTGTTAGCGCTATGTGAAATGCAAACAGCCTCGTCTATGATTTGAACTCACATCGACAGTTCCATTTCCTATAATGATATCCATTACACAACACGCCTCCACTATATGTGAAGTTGTGACACACTCGCTGTATCTCACTCTAAGATAAATTAAAATTTTGGAGTGAGTGCACGAGTGTGCTCACTGTAAATATATATCCAACATGCCACATGTGGAATGAAGCAATGCATAACGTTTCAGACCACAATACTACTAATCATTATTGTACTATCAAAATATTGCAAAACTTTTAACTCAGTATTTTGATTTCATGATCAAAATGTCAGCATTTTCCCAACGTGTTGCACTGATTTGCTTTTAAGTAAGTAAAAACTTTGACAAAAGAAAAAAAAAAAAAGAATTCTTGTTATTTAAATGCAACGTGAGGTAAAGTAAACGTCACTAGTGAATCATTGATTGTTTTTGATTTATTGTTTGGGAAATTTACCAAAACTTATTGATTGTTTAAAGAATTAGAAAAGTCCATTACTCTTGATGAAAGGGAAAACAAAACAACAAAAAACAAAGATTTTATAAAGATATACTTAAGTTGAGGATGATAATGCAAAACAGTTGCATTCTTTCAAGAAAAATATATTCTCTTCTTTAAGGTGCAGCAAATTTAGTTGGCACTCTTGCCAAAATCTGTAATGAATCAAAGAGAGCTAAGAACTATTAGCAAAAAAGTAAAAGAACCTGAATGAAACCATTACTATTCTCCATCTTTTTAAGCAAAACTACCTGATACCATGTTTTTAAAAACAAACAACTAAAACATGAAAAAGAACAATAAATATAGAATGAAAGTTTGAATAAATCCTTGAATAATAATAATAATAACAATACTAATAATAACAAACTTGATCCGTATTTTTTTTCCTTCTCCAATCTCCATTTTTCCTCCTTGTTTATTTGCTCTACTTTAACCAGCAGAAAAACATTCAACGTGCTGCACCCCCCCTCCTCTATCTCTCTTTTTTTAAAAATGTATGTTTTGTTGCAGTTTAATTTTTTTGGCTTCTCAAGGCAAAATTATTAAATATGCACACATAAACACGACAAGCTGATTTCAAAATACAGATTCTTATATCATGTTAACTTTCAAACTGGGATTCAAGTAAAATGATCATATCTTTCATGCTCAGTGTTTTTTTAGGTTTTTCTTTTTAAAGATTTTTTTTTTAAAATAATTTGATTAATATCTGCCTAAAGTGGATATCAAATCACATCCTATTCAGAGAATTTCTATTAATTGCAAAAGAAGAAATATGAAATACTCTTGAATTGACATTTAATAGTTATATCTAGTGAGAATTATATAAAGATCAGGGTGAACGTGAATGCAGACACCATAATATTATAAGTTAAGAATTGGATTTTGAATTGCTTTAAACTCTCTAATATCTTCTACTCATCTATAGGATGGCTATAAATTAACTCTTAAGGCTCATCCTGGAACAACATGTGTAAACCATAAGATGGTGGCTCTAATACTGATATTTATTATAACAATTATACAATAGGCAGTGTTCACTTCCGCCAGTGTCTTTGGGGTAAAAGTCTATCTGGAATATGATTCCAGAATACTAAACACACTAAGTACATTTTAATGTTATTGTACTAATAAGAGGCATAATGGTTAACACTGCAGGAAAAAAACTCAGCTACTTGAGTTCAAATCCTGAATAAAGCTGTCTGCATTTCACATAGCACTGGGAAAGGTATGAATAAAACTATTCTCCCCCCAGCTATGGGTAAATAATAGAGCAGACTGGGCTCTTGAGCCTTGGTAAGAAAGCTATTTCTAAATTGAAACCAGACCTGGAGAGGGATGGACACTTTAACCAGATTATTCCTGCCCAAGACACGCTACATGAGTAGCACCACCATGATCAAACCAGGTTATGGGATTAGTATTCTACTAATACATATCTAGTGATGCTGATAGTTTTTTTTTTTATTTAGTGTGTCCATACATGCACCTATTTGCTTTGAATGAGTCCTTGGGAAAATTTATGGGTCCCAACTAAAGCCATCTAACTCCTACCTTGTAACCTATTCTGTGTAATTCATTTCTAAGAAACTATTGAAATGTATTTACAGTTAGCTTGAAATAATGACGGAAGAAAAAAGAAAAACACTGGGACACATGGATACGATTTGACTGCATCTGGGACGCAGGGCGCGTACCTATCAGCATCTCTGCATATCTTAGTACAATGTGTCATTTTTGCCATGTTACAATAAAACACAGTAAAATCTGATTATTATCATCAAGTAGATATATAAAGACTAGTTTTATTGAGTCTGTGTAACTTGGCAATGAGAATTGTATAAGAAAATTAAAAAAGCTTTATTCTCAATCTGTTGTTTTTTAATCTAAGATTAAAGACTTATAATATTGTCTTACATATAAAGCAAATGTCTGAATTTTTTTTTTTGATTGAAAATTTATGAAAATGATCCCTGTAAAAAAAAACAAAAAACAACAGATTTGAAGTGTGTGAATTATTTGTTTTTATTTCATCACTACGATGGAATTAATTTCGTTTGAAAGTGAGTCTTTTAAAAGACTTATTTGCTTAATTAATGTATAAACATAAAACAATAATATTGTAATAATACATAATGAAAATAAGATAAGTTGATGTAATTATATTGAAGTACTTAACTTTTTAGGAAATAATATAAATATCTAAAATGTTTTATAATCAGTTGAATAAGGAATTGTTAACGTTTTAAAAACTTAATTTCTTTAAACAAGTCATCTTTTTCTGTTTAAATCAAATTTATAAAGTTTTTTGTGGGTACAAAATTTTAGAATTGCAATCAGAAGCAGATTCATTCTTAACAAAAAAATGTTGTTTTCACTTGAGTCTCATCAGAGGATTACCACAGGAGAATGAATTATGATAGAGAATGCAAGAATTTCATAATGAGGATGGGAGATCAAAAAAAAGAATTATTGTAATTACCCAGGATCATACAAATATATTGGCCAGATATAAAGGATAAATCTGTTATGATTGCTATTCTAAAAATCAAATATACCTTATATCTAATTCCATTTTTATACATTTTTTTAATTTCATAGACACCAAAAACATAAATGAAAATAAACTTTCTCAGACTAAACAATTGAAATTGCCAGCTTTTTTATAATCCTTTGAAAAATATCAAGATTTTATTTTTTAATTCTAAATCCTATTGTAAGAAAAATAAACCCAGAAAAAAGTTTTTAGTGATGTTTTTTAAATTTCTAAACACTTAATGATAATTTCAAAATAAAACCTAATCCTTTTTACTAAAATTTATAATTAAAAGTTATGACACACATTCAGGCGGTCTGAAAGTCTTTTCAATCCCTACATATTTCCAGAAGTCAAATAATCACATATTACAACTCTAAATTCAAGAAAATAATTTAATCATAGTTTTTTTAGAGGTAAAATAATTACATAATTTATATATTATTTTAAAAAAAAAATAATGAAGGTTATAACAATATGTAGGGTAACAAAACTTCCTGATCCCTCTATAATTTTAAGTACTAAAACATTCATAGTTTATCTACATTATCATAATAAAGTAATTCTTTTAAAATGTCAGCCTTTCCCCCCTACACTCTCACTCCAACTTTTCCTCTTCTATTTGTCTGAATTTTTGAGATGAGGCTTGATATTTGTATTATTTGGATTATTCAGACTATTGTCCTCTTCTTTATTGTTATATACACAACATTTTGGCTGATGGGCCCTCCGGCCTTCTTCAGGTGTTCTTTGTCAAACACGGAGTATATATAACAGTTATATAACAATAAATGATAACAATAGTCTGAATAATACAAACTTTCCTCTTCTGTCCAACTTGTAAAAAAAACCAAAATTAAGAATAAAATTCACTTTTCTCCCTTCACCATCTCACTGAATCACGGCTTTTTTTCCTTTTTTTTTTCTCTCCCCAAACAATTGCTTCAGCTGTTATGAATATTTTTGCCTTGATATTGCTTCTTTTATTAGCACACAATGCAGCTCTCTCTCTCTTAAAGACAATTGCTTGCCTTGCACACAGATTATATATATATATTTGCATTAGAATGGCTTTTCAGCAAATATTATTATTATAATTAATATGATAAAGCACAAAAAGTAAATATTAAAGGTTTGTTTATTCAAACTTATTATTCTATTGGTGTTTTGATTGTTATTTCAGGTAAATTATAGTTTATTATTTAGATGAATGTGAGAAAAAAAATATATTAATATACAAAGAATATAAGCAAAAATCTTTGAAAATTTTAATATTATTTATAATAATACAGAAAAAGAAAGAAAGAAATGTTTACTATAAAATGCATTGAATTATTATTTTTATCATAAAAATGCATTGGACAATAATTGTTACTATAAAAATGCATTAGAAATGATTGTTACTATAAAAATGCATTGGACAATGGTTTCTACTATAAAAATGTTCTGGTTGAAAAGAGAATAGCCTTCTAATGATTTATAAACATTTATTGAGCAGCCTGTAAAAGAGAGTCTTAATTAATTGTTAGCAGAGTAGAAACAATGATTGCTATATTGTTAAATGATCACATGATACAACATAAATAATTAAAAGAGAAAAGATTAACATGTATCTATATATCTCAATTAATGATTCACATTTAAGTATTTAAAACAGAATATGAAATAAGTTTGTAAAATCCACATTATTACTGTTCCTCTTGTTGCTTTGATTGTTAAGTGTAAAATTATTATGAAATTTGATATTTTTTTATAATATAGTATTATGTTGTTATAATAATATTTTTCTATTAAAACCTGAACATAATAATTTTACATTTTTTATTGTATAATAATAGAAATTATTATTACTACATAATATTATATTATATAAAATGTGTAAAATTATTATATTCTCGTTTTAACAGAAAAGTTATATTATTATTACTACTATATAATATCAAATTATTTAATAAAAAAAGTGTAAATTTATTATTTTTGTATTTTAATAAAAAAAATTATAATCATTACTACATGATATTTAAGATAATATTTTTACACTTTTTATTATGTAATTTAATATTATTTTGTAATAATATATTTAATTGAACATAATAATTTTACATTTTTTTTATCATATAATTTGTTTTAATAAAAATTATTATTGTTACTATTAATATTAAATTATATAAAAAAGTGTAAAATTATCATGTTTCTGTTTTAATATTCATTGTTAAATATATATGTTATGTATATGCTTAAAAACTCAGATAAAAAAAAAACAAAAAAAAACAGTTAGTGAGGCTTAGAATATGTTGGCTTCATCATCTGCAAATGGATAAAACCCTGACCCCACCCCCACCAATAAAATAAGAGATGTCCTGAGTATGACACTAAACTGAATCTTATTGTGAAGCTCCTATTCCTGAAATCTAGAGATTGTGGAGTACACCTTTATTGCCATTGAGTGGTAGTACATGTTAAGGTCCCATCTATAGGTTAAATAGATCTTTTTAATGATTAGTTTTATTTGATAGGACCATGTGCAAAAAAAAAAACCTCTTAAGATACTACACAACAAATATATATTGGCAATAGCTCTTAAGTAAACATATCAAACATAATTGAATTATCATACTGTGGTATATCCACAGGTCCTGCTAGTCATTCATTATTCTTCTATAAATAATTCTCAAATCATATTTTTGCTGACCAAAATTGTTTCAACAATATATCCTTAATTTTTAGAATATTTTACAATTATTTTATTTTATGATAATGAATTTTTGATGGCTGAAATAAAAAATTAATATAATTTCCATTTAAAAAAAAAATATATATATATATATATATAATATATAATATATATATATTTTAGTTTTAGATTATCATCATCAATATTATTGGCATTATACACATGCAGTGATGCTGATAACATTTTGCTTTAGTGCATCCTGGAACACACATATTTGCTTTAAATAAGTCCCCAGGAAAATTTATGGTCTCAACTAAATCCATCTAACTCCTTGTAACCTATCCTGTGTAATTCATTTCTAGGAAACTATTGAAATGTATTTACAGTTAGCTTGAAATGGCAAGGGAAGAAGAAAAAGAAAAGCACTGGGACGCATGGATATGATTTTACCATTTCCTTTTAGATTTTTGTGTGTCAGCGACACAGGACGAATACCTATCAGCATCTCTGCACATGGATATAATTTTTAAAAAAAACATTTTTGAGGGGAATTTTACCTATTTTCGTATGAGTTAAAAAATCAAGGCAATTTTGTACTATCATGAAACATTTTTTCTTAGTATTATTTGTATTATTGTCCTCATCTTCATTGTTATTTGTACAACATTTCGACCGATGTTCCTTCGGCCTTCTTCAGGTAGTTCTTGTCGTAATCGGGAGCCATCACAGAACTTTGAACCTAACCCATGCAGTTAGCTGTAATTAATCAATATCTTGATCAATTCAGTGGATTTAACCCTGAAGATCCTTATGGTGAAATTTGTGTAGGTTATTTCTGTGTACACTATAATAATAAATCTGCTCAACTTACGTATTGAGGACTTTATATTTGTTATAACACTCTCTTATCTGAGTAAAACTTAGACCAACCCAATATTTATACACACACACACACACACATATATATCAACCAGTGTGAATTAAGGTTGTCATAATCACTATAAAATAAAGAAAGATATGCATTATTCATTAAAGACAGAATAACCAATAATATGTAAGTTAATATTGACAAAAAGGATCTCATTATGGTTAATTAAACTGTAGCTATGTCAGTACAACTATATGGTTGCATCATGTGGACTTTATCAAAACTCCGGCAGAAAAAGCTAGATTGGAATTACACAAAGATGTTTCATGCTGTTTTGAACTATTCCTGGAAATAACAAACCTGGACTGAAGGAATATCCTATTCGTAAAATTCTCTTCCAAAGTTGGTTTCATTTTTCTTCTCAAATCATTTCAGGGAAGAGGTTCCTTAAAATTATTATGCATTCTTATCTAAGCAATCATTACATTTTTGGGGATATATGTTCAACATCACAAAGAGTTTCTGACCATAAAAAATGATATGTTACACTGAATGAGAAACTATATATCCTTGAGATCAGCCATTTTGGATTTTGGCTTTGTCATCCATTTCTTTGTGGATCTGAAACTTTAGAAATCCATTTAAGACAAACCACCAAAGACTGGTTTGAGCTGATCAGCAAGATTTGGGGATTTAACTTTTGGAAATATTTTTTTTTTTTCTTTAATCCAAATATTTATTTACTTTAAAGTTCCAGCTAAGTTATTTCTCAAGGTTTAGGCACAGTTTACATTGACATTTTTCATTGTGTCCCATTGTAATGGTTAGCAAGCTAGTCACGCAGATCCATTGCTTCTGAATAATGAATTTGATCCTTGTGTCACATCCTACTCATGGTGAATGGGTTGTAAATATCTACATTGACATTCATGTAGGATTTTTAAGTAGATAAGTAATGTTGTAGAGGAGTTAACACCCCTACAAGATGGACTGGCCCATAGCCTTATTGTTGTAGAGGAGTTAACACCCCTACAAAATGGACTGGCCCATAGCCTTATTGTTGTAGAGGAGTTAACACCCCTACAAGTTGGACTGGCTCATAGCCTTATAAGAATCAACGTAGCCATGATAAAGTCGTGAAAAATATATTCGGACAAAATCACTGCGTTTGACCCTCCTCATTCTTGTACGCTTGTCTTGTGAATTGTACTACTTCTTGTTTTATGTTATAAGTATCTGTTAGCACCGGATACAAGTGCTGAATAAAATATATCTCAAGCACACTATTTCTCTGTGTATCTTTTACCACCTCAATGATACAACAAGTAAATAAATAAAAATACTATTTGTATTTTTGAAATGAGACTTGATCAATAATTTTGGTGTTTTTGACTGTCGTCCTCATCTTTGTTGTAGTATGTATAAACACAATGTTCCAGACACTGTATTTGTCATTACAAACAAGGCTCAGATATACAGGGAACATCTGATGAAGGTTGGAGAATACAGCAGCCAAAACATGTTTATACATACCACAATAAAGATGAGGACAATAGCCTGAAATATCAAAATTATTAAAATAAAAGATACTAGCTAATCTTAGATTTTGTTTTTCTTTTGTTTTTGTGGAGTGTTGCATGTCATTGATTGCTCATCCACAGGTCACCAACCATAGCCAACAGGTGGCCTCATTGGGGGAGTCTTACCCCTCTGCAGAGGTGCAGTCGGTGTATTCTAAAGCCCCAGCCGACAGGGTGGAATATTCTTGGGAAAGGTTTGCATCCAACTATTCTCCCTCTAACTATGAGTAAATAGAAGGACTGACAGAGCTCTTTAATGTTGGTTAGGCAACCAGTTTAGGAGAAGGAAAACTCAAAGTATTAAGTTGAAACTGAACTTTTAACTTAAGATGATGATACATGTCTGTCTGTCTGTCTGCAACAAGAGATAATGAATTTTTTTAAATAAAGATTAAATTTAATCCTAAATACAATTATTCTCCCGCCATGGGTAAATAGTAGGGCAGACTGGGCTCTTTAATCTTGGTGTAGCAACTGGTGTACGAGAAGGAAACCTGATGTAACAATAGATTAGAACACCTGAACCATTCTTTCAAACCATTAAACTCTGCTTAAAAATTGACCTTGTGCCACATACTGGGCATGGTAGAGGGTTTGGGGTATATACATAATCCTAAAAAATTCAAAATAGAATTGTTGTTCAACTAATGTGAATTGGTCATCATTTTGTGTTAGGAGACAAAAATTGACCTTTCACAATCAGACACTTTTTTTTAATTATTCATGTAGTGCAATTATTCACCAACAGAACATACAATTTGGGAAAAAAATACTTTGACCAACAAAAACTGGTATACTCTATGATATAGCTAGAATAAAATATCCTTCTACTTATAAAAGTGTTCCATTGTTACTTTTTTTTTTTGTAGGTTTTGATTCCCCCCCACTCCTAAATTTGATAGAGAGAGATGAACTAATGTTAAAAAGCAGAGCAGAACATCAGGAATTTAAAGTTTCAAATATCATATCGCCCCATCCCCCTGTTGTAGGTAGCAATAAACAAAACACCTGAAGATAATAATAAGACAAACAGCTTATTAAAGACTGAAAAATGACTTGGTTTCTGGAAGAGCAAGATGTTCAAATGAGAGAAAGACAACTAGTGAACTATAATATTTTTTAGTTGAAGGATTTTCCATCTCAGTGAAATAAACAAATAAACTTTTCAAGCAGCAGATCTACTCCACATACACCCATGACTTGGGGGAGGTGCCATTGTCAGGACACAAAAAGGAGAGAAAAGGTTCATCACCAACACTAATAGGGTATTGTAGTCATGATTTCATAACTTGACTTTGTGAATGGAAATTAAGGGGGTGGTCCACGTTGAATACAGGCATGTTTGTAGCTAATAAGGCCTATGTGTGACAGGCAGGCATGGTCACAGTGGCTGCAGCTGAAAGGTCTGGTTGTTTTGCGGTTATTACTTTTGTACTTGAGGGTGGTCCTGTAGGGTTTTTCAAGGAGGAGACAGCATGGTTGATGTGATACCAGGCATCTCAGCTAAGATTGTAGTATTGCAAATGCAAAATATACCATGTTTCTAATCTCATTTCTTTTCTTAGAAACATCAATAGCAGTAATATTGTGATACCTGCTACTCGCATGGATCCCTAAATGGGTTAAAAGGGGTCATTTTGCCTTGGTCGGTAACCCATCAAAGTCAAGGAAAAGTCTGACACAAAACCTCTGCTGCCTTCAACGAAAGGCTAGGGGAGTAAACCCCGAAAACAAATCAGGAGCTGGAGACCCTAAAGGTGGGGTGATGCTAAAATCCAGTGTTACCCATCAGCTCCTGCGACACTATCATTGCCAAACCACATTGGTACCTTACGGCAGTGTGGAGAGGGGGTATTTGCTGCATGGGCAACAGCTTATCCTTCACATGAACCCACCTAGGCTATGCAGTACAAAAAAAAAAAATTGTTTTAAATAAATTTAAAAAAAATAAAAAATAAAAAAAACTTTGACACTGCTCCATCATCTCTCATAGATGGAAGGCTGCCAACGATAGTGAAAAGTGCATTCCAGCCATTAAATTGGTTGCCAAAAGCGCCACACCAAAACGGTTAAAACATAATGCCATAAAACTTTAGTTTTTATAATCTTCTTGTTTTTATTTCGTCAAAGATTCCCATAATCTGTGATGGATTTTGAGGAGACATGTTAGAATTGTTGGGCAGAGGATTTTTTATTTTTTTTTTTTTTTAATCAATAAATTTTTATTAATTTGTTTATCCGGATGATAAAAAGTTATCCAATCAAAACTATCCATGGCAAATCAAGAGGGTTACACTAAAAGAAAAAGAAATCAAAGAAACTACTTCAAAATCTATCTATACATATATATAAAGGGCAGTTGTGTATATGTATGTATGTATTTCCAGATGAAACTACAAAAATAAAACAATTAGCAACAAAGTAAATATATATACACATTAAATATCACCAGTAATTGCTTTTTGTGCAAAAGAAATATGAAAATTTGATTTATATTTGAAGATATTTAAAAATCAAAATATACATAGAAATAGCATTGAAATTCTACAAAAAATGTCCAGCATTTGTAAATCTCAAAAGTTAAATCAATACACCATGTATTTTCTCACCTCTACCTAGGCAACACTAGGTAGCCGCTCCTAATAATTTATAAAATATTGTTCTGTAGTCAGTCACTAAGCTTTGCTTAGTTTGGCACAAGGTCAGAATTATTGGGCACCAAGTGATGCACTATATCTAAAGGACTATTATCATCATGTTGTGGAGTAGACATACCACCCCCCACAAGATGGACTAGTCCGAGGACTATTTAGAGGCCAGCTGTTTGTACCGGGAGAGCAGCCAAAAAGCAATTCACGTTATTTTACCTTAGTTGACGTATTTAACCGTCTACCATATTTCTTCTTGGAAATAAACTCTCTTATTATTTCTAGATGTGTGTTGACCTTCCTTGATTCTACAACACATTATAAGGCTTCATTATAGAAGTTTTAGTTTGCTTTCATTGTTTAATGGCATATCAACTGTTATGGGTTTTTATGCAGCCCCCCCCCCCCCCCCGGCCGGGTTAGCTCAGTCGGTAGAGCATTCGGCTAGAAACCACAAAGTTCTTAGTTAGATACCGGCCCTCGCCAACTCTGGCGGTAAAGTGACGAGCTGATGGTAGGTGTGGTGCTCCACCTCAGATGCAAAAAAAAAAATAATCTCCTTGGTTTAGCATTATTGAAAAGGGGATAGACCCCCTCAATGCTTGGCTGATACCAACTTTAGGCCACCTTAACAACTTTTTTTTTTTTTTATGCCTAAACTATCCATGGCAGATCAAGAGCTTTTCACTAAAAGAAAAAAAAATATATTTTTGTTGATTAATTAATGCCAATTGGGATTGGCATCCCTTTTCCATTGAAATGTCCATTGAATTTTCCTTGAAGCTAATTATCCTCTTCTTATTGTTCTGACCATTCTCTTAAGGACAAGTATCCATTCTTACTCTCCTCCTCCTCATCACTGAACTGGCAACAAAAGTAGACGCTTGTAAATATGTCGCTATGTAACTATGCCTATTAATTCCTCAATTGGTTTCTTATTTGATCTAATATAGACAATGTTCAAGAGACATTCAGTTATGACAATGACAGTTACTATGAAATTTATACTGTGTTGCTAGGCTTGTCTTAAAATAAGAAGAAATAAGTTTCTTTCTTGACATGTTATCTCATTATAATGGAGATTATGTGTGTCTGTCTCTAACCAAAACTACATTACCACTGATATCACAATTCCCTGAGTTATTTACATAATATTCTCAATTGGTTATTAATTAAATAATTATTATTTAATCCTAATTAGCTACTAATTTATTGAAATACCTCTATTAAGGTCTAGCTAAGATTTGCCTCAAAACAGCCCATATTATTAATGTTTTTAAAATCCTGCAATGTGTGTTATATATTATTGAGAATATTTACATTCCGGTTTTAACAAAACCGTGTTTAATAAATAACTACTTGGTGTTATTGATCATTGTTTTATTCTCAAACGTATTTAAGGTAATCCTATGTATAATTTTATATTGAAAACAATTAGAATTAAGTAAAAATAAGTGTAATTCTTTTTGTGTTCTTATTTAATTTAATTAGTCTTTCTTGTTTAGTATGATATTTAATTATATTAAAACTTAAATATTTGTGCCCAGAGGGAGCACTTTCTTTTGTTAGTATTGAGAAAGATCTTTGTGTTGAATGGCATGGATTTCTCAGGAGGTGTAGTGGCTAATGTGTTGGATTGCTACATCATAGGAAACAAATTCAAACCCCAATTGTGTTATTATATTCACTTTAGGACTAATACTCTTGGGAAAGGTATGACCCCCCCCCCCCTCATGTCTCAAACACACCACAGGACATTTTGATAAAAATATTGAAAAGTTTGAAAAATGTTGCCAAGTACTATTTGGATAAAATAAAAAACTACTTAAAATAATTTATAAATGCTGTAGGCATTCACTAAGCTTTGCTTAGTTTGGCACAAGGACAGAATTATGTGGGGACCAAGTAATGCACTGTATATAAACAATCGGGTTAGCTCAGTCGGTAGAGCGTTCGGCTAGAAACCACAAGGTTCCTATTTCGATACCGGTCCTCGCCAACTCAGCGTATGTGTAGCATAGGGATCTATGCGGTAAAGTAAGGAGCTGATGGTAGGTGTGATGCTCCACCTCAAACGCTAAAAAAAACAATCTCCTTGGTCTAGCGCTAGTGAAAAGGGGATAGACTCCCTCGCTGACTGACTTTAGGCCGCCCCGACGACTTTACTTATATATATATTCAGTTGGTAGAACATTCGGCTAGAAACCTCAAGGTTCCTAGTTTGATACCAGCCCTCACCAACTCAGCGTATGAGTAGCACAGGGATCTGTGCGGTAAAGTAAGGAGCTGATAGTAGGTGTGATGCTCCACCTCAGACACTAAAAAAACAATCTCCTTGGTCTAGCGCTAGTGAAAATGGGATAGACTCCCTCTCTGTATGGCCCATACCGACAAACGACTTACTATATATTAATACTCTTGTTCCTTTATCTTCTGACTGTCATCATCTTGCATCACCCTCTGTTAAAAATGAGACCATCCGAATCATCCAAGATGAAATGCAAAAATGGAAATCCTGATTATCTGGTGTTGCTTATCTTATTTCTTATGAGTGTCATCACCTCAGCTAAATGATAGACCATTCCATTTTTATCAAATAGAAAGGGAAGAAAAGTACATGCTAGACAGAAAAAATATAATAAGAAAGAGAGTAGGGAAAAGAGAGAGGGGGAGCACATGGAAGCGATAACACTAATGTGTTTCAATCAAACATAATGGAAGGAGAGTGAGAGTTCAAACAAGATTTACATATTAAACAATTTTGTAATTGTAAACATATCAAACATTGTAGCGACCCGTGTTGCTTAAGAATAGAACCCAGGTGGTTGAGCAGTACACGACTTGCAATACTCCACTTTGGCCCTTTCTGGGGCTAGACAGGTAGTCAGAGAGTTGCCCTCCGATCAATCGGCTGGTCACGTCAAGCCTTAGAACCTATATGATTGCCCCAACTCTATTGCCTTTATGCCAAACCCCCAACCCTTTTTATCATATGGGTGCTAGAAGGTGGTGGCTGAGGGTCTACATGTCCTGGGAATGACGTTAAACTCTATCTGATGGTGAGGTTCCAGCTTTGGAGGTTTGGGGAATGTGGAGCACCCCTTCATCACCATTGCTCCCTGGTCCACAGTGACTGGGAGTGGTAGTACCTGTTAAGATCCCATCTATGGGTTAAATAGAAAAATGTATTCATAAAAAAAAAATGAGTATCCATTAAGAATTACTTTATTTCAAAACTTAATCTGCATTAAATGACCCACTGAGGTTGATATGCCACAAAACAAAACAAACAAAAAAAAAATCAAACTTTGTAATCATTAAATTATCATACTGTGGTATATCCACAAGATCTGCTATATATTATAACAATACTTTAGAAGTATGGATTTGGTTTGGTTTCTTTGTTTAATGGCATATCAACCTTTATGGATTATCTAATGCTAAAGCCATCCTTTGGTAAGATCACACAGGTGGGAAATTGTCAGGAACCAGGTGCCATTGACTTCATGTCCACACTACCTTAACATAGATATAAATGCTCTCAATGATATTGATCACTGTTGACTATTTATTTTAACATATACAGAGTATTATAAATAAATGTATAAATGGCTACCTTGGTATAGATATAAATTTATTTCGGCATTTCTTTACCTCCTCAATCTGATTTTTACTCATTCGTAGGCCTCACGCCAATAAGACCAGATGTGTAGTCTTTAAATTAGTAAAAATCAAACTGAGGAGGCAAAGAAATGCTGAAATAAATTTATATCTGTACCAGAATATCCATTTATTTATGGTATAATGGTTTGAGTGGTATGAAATGGACTTGTCAACAGAGTTCAAATCCTGGATGTGGCTGTTTGCATTTCATATAGTGCTAATACCCTTGGGAAAGGTATGAATCCAACTACTTTCCCTCCAGCTATAGGTAAATAGTAGATCAGACTGGACTCTTTAAACTTGGCTAGGTAACCAGACTAGGAGAAGGAAAAACTCTGAATTCAAACCTGTTAAATTCCACACAAGAATTTTTCTGATTGGTTTGTTTTGTTTTATGGCATATCAACCTCGATGTGGGTCATTTAATGCCGACAAACTTTAAAATATATTCAAAGTTTTTGTAATAATTGTGTGGAGGGGTTGGTGTATATATATATATTATATATATATATAAACTTATTAGAATTCTGAAATCTTAGATTGGAATGACTAATATTTGCTAGTGCCTAATGTTTTATTTCTGTAAAGAGAGAAAGTAACAAGTATGTTCAATCAATAAGCTGACCGTTTATGTCTGTTGGTTACTATTGGTTACAACAAACTGTTTCAAGAGATCCATAAATTATACACACAGTGTTATCCCTCCTGTCGTCTTTGTCTAAGTTTTCTTGAATAGTCATACTGAATAATTCTGATAATTAATTGCATACTGATCTAAAAACGGAATTGGATGTTTCCTCACCCCCCCCCCTCCACTCAGACACTCGTTGCCAAATGGCATCTTTCCAGCTAAAGGATTCTAAACAATTTCTTTTTTTACCACTTTAGTCCAGCTGCTATATTGGAAGAAAAAAAAAACTGATTTCATTGTAAAAATATATTCATTAAAGTTGACAAATTTGCAGTTCCCATGTATAGAACAAAGAATTTGTTTGGGGATGTTTAAAGATCTTATAATTAGATTCGGATCTCATTTTGAAAGCCTAAGATTTTTTTCAGCTAAATATGTGTATGTGTGTGTATACAAGGTGTGTCATAAAAGTATCGAGATTGAAGCTGTATTTACTAAGATAGAAATGAATAATTAATGGAACGTTAATTTTTTTTCATAATACAAGGTGTGTCAAAAAGTGACTTCAATCTTGATACTTTTTTGACACACCTTATATATATCCTTTAAAACAAAAACATTTGACTCCTGCCTTAAAACATTTCATCTGTCAGTGTCGCTTCATAGCTCGCAGCAAAGCTGGGCTGGTATCACAATTGAGGAAACAAAAAGTCTTCTTGATAGCATGCACAACATAGGAGGAAACAAATTACTCACTGCTGACCCATATTTATCGTTCATGATAGGAGAGTCCACCATATATATATATGATGAAGGATAGGAAATATGAAAAGTAATGTTTGTATAACATGGTGTATGCTCGTGTGATAGAATCTTTTTATCTGAGACTTATGTTCAAAAACATAACGTGCTTAGGTGTTAAGGCACACAGTGTTCAGATGTAAAAAAGAAAAAAAAATTAAGGTGGGCATAATATATGGAATTAATTAGGGTCAGGTAATAGGTGACACAAGAGAGGTTTGTTGATATGTCTACATTTAGAAACTAGTTCACTTCTTTTGTTCAGCAAATTTTGGATTATATTAATATTATGTAAAATTATGTATTCTGCAAAATGCTGATAAAAATGCTTGACCAACCACTTTTTACTATTCATCTGTCTGAGGATTGCCTATTATGCATGAAACTTGAGTAACAGTAAGATAGTCCCATAATATTGCATGTGTGTGTGTGTGTGTGTGTGTATATATATATATATATATATATATACACACACACATTACACTACATAAATGGCAATTTCTGTCTGTGAGTATATATCAAGTTGGTACCTACACTAGTGATCCAATCATGATGAACTTTAAACACATTAAGCTAATATTCAGAAACAAGACTGGCAAACTCGGAGTCAATATATATCAATAGTTTCCATGGGAACATCTTTGCAATGAAGGGGAAAAAGATGTTTCTGAGAGAGAGAGAGAGGCAAGGGGAGTAACAGTTTGTTGAAATCAAGTAACACTGAGAGAATATCAACTACGTCACAATTGATTAATATAATTGTTTTCAAGATTTACTCTTACGATATAAAATATAATATTCAAAGTGTTTATTGTAAATAAGAAATAAACACTGTAATAATGTTGTTGCTTTACTGGAAATATTTAAAGGAATTATGCAAAAAAAAAAAAAAGTTGCTATTGAAAATTCAGCATGGGCACTCAAGTTCGCTAGCATTTTTAGGTGCCCTCTGGGAACTGCAAATAACCCCACCTTACCATGATATTACCAGATACTGTAGCTTATATATATATATATATATATTAGCAAGAATATGCGCCCTCTGGGCATAAGTATTTAACTTTTTTAGCACTATGTGAAATGGAAACAGCCATATCTAGGACTTGAACTCAGATCACTGTTTCCAATTGCTACAAAAGTAACCATTATACCATGCACCTCCAACTAAGGCAATATAAAAGCAAAGGATCTCAGGAGGAGGAGGAGGAGGAGGAGCTCTCAAAATAGTTTTGACTAATAAGAAGAGAGTCCTTTTGGTTTGAATTCAGTGTTTTCCTTCTCTTAGAACATTTGACAGACCAAGGTTAAAAAGCCCAGAAACAGCCACATCAAAGATTTGAATTCGTCTTGTCGTGTCCATTTCCTAGGACGGTAACCATTACACTACAAGCGCCTCCACCAATGGATTCCTACCTTTTCTTTAATATAAAATGACTGTAGCGTAATTATTATGGTCTAAGGGGAATTTGGAGATTGAAAAGAAAACAGTATTCGGATTTCTGGAGAAAGAGAAAAAAAAAAAAAAAAGAACAAAGGTTAAAGTTTAGAAGGGGTTTAGTTGACGGGGTGCCAGCAACTGACCGATGAATGACCCCGGAACTAAATTTGAAAATAAAAACGGAAGTTTTTTTTCGGCTGGGCCTTCATAAGAGGCAGACGGGGCTTCCTGTGTTCCCTGTATGGGTTTCACATAGTAGTACTGAATACAATAGAATAATTTGACCTTACCCTCTCTCTCAAAAAAACCCAAAAAAAACCGAGCCTAGAAAGGAATAAACAACCTATTTATGGCTATACAACTTGCATATGTTGTTTCTGAACTGACTACTACTACTACAACTTGAATTTGGCCCTATGCAACATGACTAAACATTTCCTAAGACGGTAACCATTACACTACAAGCGCCTCCTGCAATGGATTCCTAAGGACACATTAATATAAAATGACTAAACACAGACTCAACTGGAATTAAAAAAAACGTTGTCTTGTTGATTACATTTCATTGACTGACAACCATTTCACCAAATAAACATTTTATAAATCAATCACTGATTGATTATCTATTCAATATATTTTAATAATACTTTTTCTTTTTTTCTTGTTTTTGTTTTTTTAATACTTTCATTTGACTATGAAATCAATTATAGAGATGGATAACAAAACATTGACAATGAAATATACTTTTAATCTTAATTTAATTATATATGCATATTCAAGTGTACCATATGCTTGTCTACAAGTGTATACACACATAAAAGTCAGTATGAGCCATACAGCAAGGGAGTCTATCACCTTTTCACTAGTGCTAGGCCAAGGAGATTGTTTTTTGGCATCTGAGGTGGAGCGCCACACCTATCATCAGATCCTTACTTTACTGCACAGATCCCTGTGCTACTCATATGCTGAGTTGATGAGGGCTGGTATTGAACTAGGAACCTTGTGGTTTCTAGCCGAATGCTCTACCGACTGAGCTAACCCGGCCCTTACATGTGTAATATGTTTCTTTATGTGTGTGTGTGTGTGTGTGTGTGTGTTATAAATATTTCAGATAATGCTGATGTAATTAAAAAAATTGAGTGTAGAAAATGTAAATCAAGCTGTTGAAAATACTTACTTAGCAATAGAAATAAATAAAAATAAAACTTTATATGAAAAAGTCAACACTAATATCTTTAAAAAAAAATGTGGATTAGATAGTGTTATGAGAATAATCATCTTAAACTGCACTACTCAAAGGAGAAGTATTCATACCAATGCTGATATTCAAATCATTAACCGCCAGGTATGTGTCAAGTTTCACATTATCATAATATATATATAACATCTTATAATGGATTCGCTGTTAGTCCGTAACAAAAACTACATCACTGCTTACGTCCTAATATCCTCAGGAATTGTGTAAGTTTATCAATGAGTATTTAATTTATAGTCAAAATCATTAATACATAAAATGAATCTTATTTATTAACAAGGTCTATGAAAATTTGAGTTAGATTTGCCTCAAGACATCCCATGTTATTAGGTTATTTGCCTCTAACACCACTTATGAGGGTGTGATACAAGGACATTTTTATGTGGGCCCACCCACAAGCCGAAGCTCATGGGTGGTAGACAAAAAAAAAAGTGTCCCGTCGGCATTCCCCCTCGAAGGGGCGCGTCAGGCGCTGGGCAATAAACCCAGCCCTGCCCCTTTAAATCAAGGGGGCAGGTGTTGCCTGGGGGGATAACCCCCTGGGATCGACGCTGTTAATTTCATTAATAAACACAGGCCCGAAAGGCCTGTGTTATTAGTGTATTTAAAATCCTACAATGTGTGTTATATATCACTAAAAAAAAAAAAGAAAAGGTTTACATAATATATGATGTGGTTAATTTGCATACTGGTTTTAACAAAACTGGGTTTAATAAATAATTACTTGGTGTTATTGATCTCTAATGTTATTTTTTCATTTTTCAACATATTAAAATCAATCCTATGAATGATTTTCATATTGAAACCAATTAAAATATGTTTAAAATAAGTGTAATCTTTTTATGTGTTCTTATTTAATTATGTTAGTCCTAATTTAATATATTTCATTACATTAAAACTTAAATACTTATGTCCAGAGGCCTCATATTCTTGCTTGTTCACACAATATGTATAATATGTAATGTAATAATCTTTCAGTTTATTACTTATATAAGGTTTATAATAACTATGTTAGGTGTTTGCTAGTTTCGTAATATCTTATTATAATGGAGATTGTGTGTTTTTTTGTCTGTAACCGTTACGTCAAATTCTCCATGATTTCATTCTTTTAAACCTTCAGTTATTAAATTGTTTTACATTATTAATACTGTTGACCATATCTACGTACTAATAACATGCAATTGTATTTATATATACAACAAAATAGCGGTTTACAGTTTGAACGAGAAGGCTAATTTGCATATTGATATTTAAAATTTTATTTTAATAAATATGTGCTTGGTATTATTGATTTCTATTGTTTGGTTTTATATATAAACAAAAATTCGTGGATAAATCTTAAAAGAAATTTATTTACAAGAAGAAATAACTGTAATATTTCCTTTACTTCCTATTTTAACTAAATAGTTAAATTAGGAAATTTACCAATGAAACAGGGGAGTAATGAAAAATGATGGAATAGTTAGTTTCAAAGTTGTTCTATTTTTCGATTATACCCCTCTGTTGCAGATCTTTTATCTGCATTCTTAGTCAGTTTCATTAGCCTTTCTAATTTAATATGATATTTTATTATATCAAAACTTAAATACTTGCACCCGGAGGGTGCATATATTTGCTAGTATATATAATGATCATTTTTTTCAGTTCATAATTTATATACCTGTATACATATGTTTATAATAACTATGTTTCAAGGTGTTTTCTAAATTTTTTAATACTTTTTAATATGGTAACACCATACTATTTTTTTTATAAAATGTATATTAAAAAATTGTGTCAACTTTTATCTTATTCATTATATCTTTCTGATATAAATTAACATCACTAGATATTCAAACAATTTTTTTAAGGATCATAAGGAAATAATAATAATTATCATGTCACACTGGTATCATAGATATTCCCTAACAATCTCTCTTCAACTGTCACTATTATTCATTGCCCTTGGGAGTCCTCTGAATAGCATTCAGTATCCGTGCAGAGCTGGTCAATGTAGATCTTTGCTGGACAGCCCACACTGGCATACCCATGTGCTGGTGTCTATAGGAAATATCATTCATGAGTTCATTCTTGCTTCTCCAGAGTGTCCAACATTTTCTGTTCATCTCACTCAAATGGTTTGTGTGATAGGGGGCAAGTGTCCATACAGCTGCTTCTTGTAGGGTGTCATTTCCACAATTTGTTTAAGATCGCATGCAGTACTTTTTCTGCAGCTCCTATCTAGCTTATTCTCTAGGCCCGTCAAAGTAGTGCAGCTATATAGTAGCACTGATACAACTTGGAAGAATTATCACTTTAACTTGCCAGTAAGATTGGTTTGTCTCTGGCACACTGGAAAACACAACATTAGTTACCCAATGCATTCATCACGGGTAGGATGTGACACAATGTGGCAAGTATGAGGCATCCAGTGAAGAGGATTTGTCTCTGGTATGTCTAGTAGAGACAATAGAAGAGAGACATGGGACATCTTTAAGGATATTGATATTTATACAAAATTGTATTTAGTTGCCATGTATTTCATATGGAACTTTGGACCAAGTATCAATAGGCACCCCAAATCATCAACTTAATGAAAGCTTCACATTTTAACTCACCACCAGTAACTTCCGCTTCCAAATTTTTGTAAACAAATGATTTTAATCAGAAGTTTATGAAGATGTTGAACTTAGGATAAATTAAATGAATAGATGATTGGTACACGTAATCAAATTAAAATTCAATAGCAAAATCTTTTTTTAAATAAATACTTTTTAATCAGAAGTTTATGAGTATTTTTCAACACTTACGATAAATTAAAAAAAGACGAAAGATATTTTTATATACTAAAATAGTTTTTACTTAATCAGAAGAGAAATGCAATTATATTTATTTAAATAAAAATACAGTTTTTATTTGCAAAATATTTTCTGTTTATTTAAATAAAAGGATGCTGTTCAGAAATAGTATCACAAAATTTGTTTTTGTCAGTTACAATATAAGTTCAAAAAATCTGTTCATTTATTTTAAAATAATTGAAAGTCGAAGTTACTGGTGAAGAGTTAAAATATGAACTTTTCATTAAGTTGATGATTTGGGGTGCCTATTGGATACTTGGTCCGGAACTTTTATAATATTGGTTATGATTTTTAAATGTGTGGTTATTTCTAAGCAATTTTATGATGATTATGCTAAGGTGATTGTTCTTTCATATGTCTACAGGGTTGGCTTGAGATAAAACAAAAAGTTGAAATTTAGCAGAGTTTTTTTTTCTTCTTTTTGTTTTTTGTCTTTTTTTTTATTTGTTTTATTCTGCTGCTAATTTTGGCTGTCATGGAAACAAGTTCCTATTTGAAAAGCCCTGGTGGCAAAAGATCAACTCAAGGGTGCATAATCTGAATAAATCACATAACAGCTTTTATTACCAGATATTTAGATGTGTATGTGTGTATGTATATATATATATATACACACACAATCTGTTATTGTTACTCTTTTACATAAATAAGCATATATGTATTATACACACACATTATCTGTTTTTCTCTTTTACATAGAACTGTGTATGTGTGTATGTATATAATATATATATATATACACACACACATTCTTTTATATATTCTACTTGCTCTATAGAAGACCTTTTAATGTTTTTTTTTTCTTTTTATATAATTGTATATATATAATATACACATTTGTTTTTAACTTTTACATGGACAACTGTGTGTGTGTGTGTGTGTGTGTGTATATATATATATATAATATATAATCTTTGTTTTTCTCTTTTACATAGATAAGTGTGTGTGTGTGTGTGTATATATATATAATATATATATATATATATACGCACGCACGCACATCATCTTTGTTTTTCTCTTTAACACAGATAGGTAAATATATATGTTATACACACATTATCTGTTTTTTTCACAGATAAGTGTATATATATATATATATATATATATATATATATATATATTCTGATATAATACACACACACTTCTGGCTCTATAGAAGACCTTATACTATCTGCTTGTTTTTTTTCCATATTGACATTAATGTACAACTGCACTTATGTTTATCCCTAGCAAAATAGATTTAAAGAGTATGCAGATGTAGCAAGGTAAAAAAAGAAATTTGGAAAAAAAAAAAAAAAAAAAAAAAAAAAAAAAAACATTTACAAGCAACAAAAACATTTTGTTACAATCTAACAATGAAGCTTAACTATTCATTTTTCTTTTCTATGAAAGAAAACAATGGCATTGTTTTGAAGGATTAAAAAAAAAAAAAATGCTACATTTGTTCATATACACATCTGTTCAGGACACTCACAATATATAACTGAAATTTGGTTTGTTTTAAAAAAAAAATTGTTTTTCTTTATTAATTTTTTATATCCTATGTATTTATTCCGTTATATAAACACAACAGAAAAGGAAACATTTTTCTTTTGATTTCTGCTACTGTAACTAACTACAGATTTCTTTATTCATTCCTTGATGATTTTTTTGCATCCTAAAATTATCTTTTTTTATATATGATGTTAGATTTTAAAGAAAAACATCTATATATTAATACTGGTATTCCTTAATTGTATGACCATTATCATCTTGTAATACCCTCTGGTTAAAAAGGATAGCATCCAAATTGCCCAAAATGAAATGTAAATCTTGATTATCTGGTGTTGCATATCTGCAGAATTCTTATTTATGAGTGTCATCACCTCAGCTAAATAATGAACCATTCCGGTTTTTTTATTATAAAGAAAGGGAAGAAAAAGGACATGTTATGCAGAAAAAATATAAGAAAGAAAGATAGAGAGAGGAGAGGTGAACTAACTGCATATTTATTTATTTATTCCCTGATAAGTTTTTCTGTACTAAAATTATCTTTTTTTTTTTATGAATGATGTTAGATTTTAAAGAAAAATATCAATGCTAATGTAGATTTTTCCCGAAGTAAATAGTTTTTGCTTTATGGCATATCAAGCATCGGTGGGTCATTTAATGCCAACAAAGCCTTGAAAAATTCATAGCCATAGTTTGGTAGAAAGTTATTTAAACTCATTTTTTTTTTAATAAAAAAAAATTTCTATTTAACCCACTTCAAGTCAGAGTGGACCTGAGAGTAATGGTGATGGAAAGATGCTCTACATTACCCAAACCTCCAGAATTGAAACTTTACCATCAGATAATGTTTAACGTCATTCCCAGAACATGAAGACCCTTAGAAACTACCTTCTTGCACATAAAAAGGGTTGGGGATTGCCATAAGGGTAATAGGGTTGGGACAATCCTATAGGTGCTAGAGCTTGACATGACCACCCATCTAAGTTAGGGTCAAAGTGGAGTGTTGCACGTCATCAACTGCTCAGACACCAGGGTTCCATCCTTAAGCATCACATGTTGCCACCCACGACCAATAGTTGGCCCCATTGGGGAGGGGAGGCTCAAGTATTCCTATCTAATACTGATAATTATATAGTTTCCAGTAATTATTCCTATTTAATAATAGTTATTTGTTTGCACACAGTAAAACGGTTATTTGCTGTTTTTTAAATTTTTTTATAGTGTATCAACCCTCTTTTGGGTCATTTAATGCTAAATTAAACAAAGGATTCAGGTCGTTTACAGTACCTGTAACTTTGCTGATCTAGCAGGAATCAGTGCATATTACTTGATTGTAATACAGTTAAATGGTTTCAAGTAATTAATAATAATCTTTAGTAAAGAATTATAACTTCAAGTAATTATTCTTAATACAAATAATTTACATATATTCTTAGAGAATCTGAATAATTCTTAAACAGATCTATTTGACAGCCATAGATGGAACCCTAACACTGGGTTCGTGTGGACCTGGGAGTAATGGCAATGAACGAGTACTTCCAACTGTCCAGGTCTACAGAACTGGAACCTTACTCTCAGATACAGTTTAGCATCATACTTGGGACACTTCTTTTCATTGGTGTGGTGGGAATACACTACTGGCTAATTCCATTATAACACAAGGAGGAATACTTGTTGAGTAATGCTTTGTGTAATGTGATTTCTCATAAATAAAATAAAAGTAAAAGTAAAAGTAAAGTTGTCGGGGTGGCCTAAATTCGGTATCAGCCAATCAGCGAGGGAGACTATCCCCTTTTCACTAGCGCTAGACCAAGGAGATTGTTTTTGCGTCTTAGGTGGAGCGCCACACCTACTATCAGCTCCTTACTTTACCGCACAGAACCCTATGCTTCTCATACGCGAGGGCCGGTATTGAACTAGGAACCATGTGGTTTCTAGCCGAAGACTCTACCGACTGAGCTAACTAAATAAAAATAAAGTAATTTATGAAACAAACATTGAGAATAAAATAAAAGTGCTCATATGCCAGTAAGCAGAGCAATATGAAAAAAATACTCACTTTTATTCTTATCCCTTTGACTAAAAGTTTTTTTTTAGGGTTTTTTCTTCAAATGGAAATGAGTAATGAGTGAAACTTTAATTTTCTTCAAAATAAAATAGTTCTCTTGGCATACAAAAAAAAACTTATTCCAGTGAGATTTTTATTGGTTGAAGCACCTCTGAAACTACAGTTTTTGACATGGTGTGATATGCTGTATTTCTCCAAATTCTAAATCTTCCACGGGAGATTAAAAAAAAAAAAGGAAAAGTCAAATGGAGCTGAGGGTCTGGTGAGTATGGAGGGTGATGCACTTACACACACTTGTGTTTTACATCAAAAATTTTATCTA
>CM042154.1:92670937-92756439 GCA_023376005.1 Doryteuthis pealeii
CAGCTAGTACATGGTTTTAAAACCAATGGTAACTAACACTTTAATTATATATTTCTGATGAATGGGCCGGGTTAGCTCAGCCGGTAGAGCGTTCGGCTAAAAACCACAAGGTTCCTAGTTTGATACCGGCCCTCGCTAACTCAGCATATGAGTAGCACAGTGATCTGTATGGTAATTTAGGAGCTGATGCTACGTGTGGCGCTCCACCTCAGATGCAAAAACAATCTCCTTGGTCTAGCTCTAGTGAAAAGGGGATAGACTCCCTTGCTGATAGGCTGATACCGACTTTAGGCCACCCCAACGACTTACATTTTTTTTTATATCTGATGAAAATTCAGAATTTGAATCTTAGCAATAAATTTCATCTGATAGGTCTTTTGTGCAAAATGTTAAAAAAAATAAAAAAATCATGTACAATGGTACTTTGACTAGGGTTGAACTATTCTCGACAAGCATCTAAATTTCTTGTCCTTAGTGTAGTTAATTATAGAGTGGTACCTTGAATTATGAGCTTTCCAAGTTATAAGCTGCCCCCCCCCCCCAGTTGTTGTTTTTTTTGCTTTGTGTCGTGGGCTAAAATTTGAGTTACAAGTGAGCTTCAGATACATTTATGTTATTAAGTTCACAAAAGACATTTAAGTTTCTAAATTTATTCAACAAAGAAAAATATAATATATAAAAAAGTAAATATTAAAAGATACAATTTATTACATTCTATTTTATTATGTTTTTATACAATACAGAGTTATTATTTGGATTATTCAGTCTATTGTCCTCATCTTTATTGTTATATACACAACGTTTCGGACGATGTACCTTCCGGCCTTCTCTAGGTATTTCTTGTAGGTCTCAGAAGCTTTCTTGAACTTGGGAACCTTCTTGTCATAATTGGACACATAGCATAGTGGATATAGGCATTGATTTTAATACAGTTTTAAGTGACATATCTCTAGGCTGCAGATTCAATCCTGGTCTTGGGTGACAGTAACATAGAATAATAATTAGCACAGCTTAACACTTGTACCCAGCTATGGTTAGTGGAATAAGAACAAGATACCCTTTTGAATTGAGTAAAGGGTTGGGCTCAAAGTTCCATGATGGCTCCTGATTACAACAAGGAGGTTCCCAAGAGTCTGAAAAGAAATACCTGAAGATCAGAGGGCACATTAGTCAAAACATTGTACATATAACAATAAAGATGAGGACAATAGTCTGAATAATCCAAATAATACTAATTATCAAGCCTCATCTCAAAAATTCAGAGAAATAGTGTAGATAACAATAAAGATGAGGACAATAGTCTGAATAATCCAAAGAATACTAATTATCAAGCCTCATCTCAAAAATTCAGAGAAATAGTGTAGATAACAATAAAGATGAGGACAATAGTCTGAATAATCCAAATAATACTAATTATCAAGCCTCATCTCAAAAATTCAGAGAAATAGTGTAGATAACAATAAAGATGAGGACAATAGTCTGAATAATCCAAAGAATACTAATTATCAAGCCTCATCTCAAAAATTCAGAGAAATAGTGTAGATAACAATAAAGATGAGGACAATAGTCTGAATAATCCAAAGAATACTAATTATCAAGCCTCATCTAAAAAATTCAGAGAAATAGTGTAGATAACAATAAAGATGAGGACAATAGTCTGAATAATCCAAATAATACAAATTATCAAGCCTCATCTCAAAAATTCAGAGAAATAGTGTAGATAACAATAAAGATGAGGACAATAGTCTGAATAATCCAAATAATACTAATTATCAAGCCTCATCTCAAAAATAACAAGAAACACCTGAAGAATAAAATGTGATGTATATAACAATAAAGATGAGGACAATAGTCTGAATAATACAAATTATCAAGCCTCATCTCAAAAATTCAGAGAAAAAGTGCTATTTTTCTCATTTAAAGAAATCTAACAAAAAATTAAGGGTTTTTTGGGTGCTGGAAGGGATTAATGGCATTTCAGTTTATTTTAATGGGGAAAAATTGATTTGCTAATCAAGGAAATTGAATTATGAGCAGAATGGAATAAACTCATAAGTCAAGGTAACACTCTAGATGATAGATAAAATAATTTGTACATATGAAGTAGATGTGCTTGAAAGTCAAATAAAATCCTAAATTCTATGGTCAAATCCAATCAACCAAATAAACTACCAATACTGGCATTTGTAAAATTGAATTTCTCTGTCTCCCCGACCAAACTACACTCTTGATTAATGATGATTTAAATAGTAAAGTATGCAGAGTGGCTTATTGTCACTATCAGCCAAACAGTGAGGGAATCTATCTCCTTTTTGTTAGTGCTAGACTAAAGAGATTGTTTTTGCTTATGTGGAGCACCACACCTACCATCATCTCTCAGATGCTGCTTTACTGCAAAGATCAGATTATCCAAGCTGTGCTACTCATGTGCTGAGTTCTAGGAGACCAGTATCAAATCCAGAACCTTGTGATTCCTAGGCAGATACTCTACCCACTAAGCTAAACCAATCCCCTTGAAATGTAAAATGCCTTAATTGAAAGTGAATTTTTTTTATTATCAATTTTACAACACTTCATGTTAAACAGATCAAAAACTGTTTCCAAGGGGAAGGAAGTATTAAGTTAAAATTAAAAAAAAAAAAAAAAAAAAAAAAAAAGAAAAAAAGATCTTTACTAAAATTGTCTTCAAGTCATATTTTATGCATTCCATTCTTTACTCAGTGAACTGTAATATTGATCCTTATTGAATAATGACCTACAACCTGTGAGTCACACCTCGGGGACAAATGTATTCAATTTTCTATCTGTCAAACTCTATATGTTCCCTTCTTATTCCATATGAACACGCCATAGGAAGGAACACTTGAGATCAATATGATTTTTGTGCTACCTTGCAAAAAAGACTTGCAACTTTGTTTTCAGTCTTACAAGAAAATAGTTGGAGCAAACTCTGAAGAGGAGGAGAATTCTAAGAAATACAGAAGTGTGGATTGGGGGGGGGGATAGGAAGGAACAGGATAACATTAGTAGCAAAGGTGTAGATGAATAAAAGTATGGCAAGAGTTAAATGAAGTAACAGAAAGAAGAAAAGCAATTATGAAATAGTGAAAAATGGTTGGTTGCTTGGTTGGTTTCACGGCATGTCAACCCTTGTTGGATTATTTTATGCAGAAGACGTTTTGTTTTATTTGTTCTTGATGGGTATTGAATTTTTAAAAAAATTAAACTCATTTTTGTAAACAATTTTTTAAAACTCATTTTTTTCTATTTAACCCATAAATGGGACCCTAATAAGCACTACATCTCCTAGTCAGAGAAAACCTGGGAGTAATGGTGATGAAGGTGTACTCCACACTCCCCAGAGCTCCAGAATTGGAACTTCACCATAAGATAGAGTTTAACATTATACTAGGACATTAATACCCTCAGCCACCACCTTCTAGCACATATATGATAACATCGATTGATCAAAGAGAACCTCTCTGACTGCCCGTCTAGCCTAAGTAAGGGTCAAAGTAGAGTATTGCATATCATCAACTGCTCAGCCACTAGGATTCCATCCTTAAGCATCATAGGTCGTCACCCATAGCCAACAGGTGGCCCCATTGTGAGGGTGTTATACCTCTGCAGAAGTGTAGTCAGTGTATTCTAAAGCCCCTGCCGATGGTGGTAAAAAAAGGAAAGTACAAATTGAATAAATATTGGGGGTGGGGGACAGATATGGAAATGGGAAAAGAAATGAGATAAAGTACAATAGTAAAAAATGACAAATGTCAAAAGGAAGACTCTGTTAAAGTTTGGTTGTATTTGTTTTATGGCATATCAACCTCAGTGGGTCATTTAATGCAGACAAAGTTTTGAAATGAATTCATTCTTAAATGTATACTCAATTTTTTTTATAAACACATTTTCCTATTTAACCTATAGATGGAACCCTAACAGGTACTACCACTCCAGGTCAGAGTTTTTATTGAAAACTCCAGACAAGATTTGTTTTAATAATTTTCTTTGGTTTTCTAAAAAAACAAGAGAAAAAAGACTCATTGATAAATTGTTAAAACAAACCATTTGTGTTGTTCAATAAAAAAGTTTTTTTAGATGAAACTTTGTTGCCAAAATATACTTTATATATTCCAATATGCTGATGTTTCTGGCTTTATAATTTGTAAGTAAGTTTACATATGTATTCACAAACATAGAATCCATTAGAGACAAAAAAATAAATAACATTGACTGGAAACACAAACTCACTGGCAGAAATAGAGAAAGTTTGGTTTGGTTTGTTTTATGGCATATCAACCTTGGTGGGTTATCTAATGCTGACAAAGTTTTGAAATAAATTCATTCCTAATGGATACTCATTTTTCTTTTATAAACACATTTTTCTATTTAACCCATAGATGGGACCCTAACAGGTACTACCACTCCAGGGAGCAATAGTGATGAAGGAGTGCTTCAAAACTGAAACCTCACTATCAGATAGAGTTTAACGTCATTCCCAGAATATGAAGACCCACAGGCATCACCTTCTAGCACTCATATGATAAAAAGGGCTTGGGGTTGCGATAAGGGCAATAGGGTTGGAGCAATCATATAGGTGCTAGGGCTTGACATGGCCAGCTGATTGATTGGAGGAAGTCTCTCCGACTGCCCATCTAGCCTAAGTAATGGTCTAAATGGAGTGTTGCATGTCATGGACTGCTCAGCCACCAGTATTCCATTCTTAAGCATCACAGGTCGCCACCCACTGCCAACAGGTGGCCCCATTGAGACAGTCTTACCCCTCTGCAGAGGTGCAGTCGGTGTATTCTAACGCCCAAGCAGACAGGGCGCTTTGTTAAAGTATTTCTTGATTGGTAACTTTATTCAAATTCTTAACATCTTAAAGTAAAGTGTACTCTGGATTATTTGGATTATTCGGACTATTGTCCTCATCTTTATTGTTATCTGTACAATATCTCGGACGATTTCCCCTCCAGGCTTCATATATAACACACTAATTTAGGAAGCGCGTGGTGTAATGGTTAAAGTCATAGGAAATGGACTCGTCGCCCTGAGTTCAAATCCTGAGGTAGTAATTGCATTTCACTTAGCGCTAATACCCATGGGAAAGGTATGAATCCTACTCTCCCTCCAGCTATGGGTAAATAGTAGAGTAGACTGGGCTCTTTAGCCTTGGTTAGGCAACCAGTCTAGGAGAAGGAAAACTCTGAATTCAAACCTGTTGAACTCCGCTTAAGAAATTGACCATGTGTCGCATCCTGCTCATGCGGAGGGGTAGGTAAATATATATATAACACACTAATCTAAGCAACCCTCAAAAATATAATAATACTCTCCTAAGAGCAATAGAGGAATGAATGAATAAATTCAAATGAATAGAAAAAAAATAACATACTACTGACAATCCCCTGATGAGAACCAACGAAATGGTCGAAAGCACTTGAGTAAAACGTGTGTTTCAAGACTAATAATTTTTACAAAATTATAATTTCAAGTAACTATTCCTATTCAATAATTATTTGTCTGTACACAGGTATATGGTTCAAGTATTCCTATCAAACATTAATAATTTTTAAACAAATCTATTTGACCCATAGATGGGACGCTAACAGGTCCTATCACACCAAGACAGAGCGGGCCTGGGATTAATGATAATGAATGGGTACTCTAACAATTTCTAGAGCACCACTACTGGATTCAATTTAGTGTTATATTCAGGACACCTATTGTTTTAGGAGTGAGAGATCTTATCGCTCTGCAGAGAATGCAGTTGATATATTCTACACCCCCCACACACACACACAGAGGGCTAATTAATTAATTCAATTTTTAAACGTTTATCTGAATTTATTACCCCAAATCTTAAACCTTTTTTTTTTCTTTTATATGATTAAAACAAAATATAGAGATTAAAATGCTATACAAAAACTTTTTGTATGTTTCATTTTGATGTTTCGGACTGTTGTCCTCATTTTTATTGTGCTATGTATAAACACAATGTTTCTGCTGCTGTATCCTCCAGCCTTCCTCAGGTGTTTCCTGTATATCTAAGCATGGTAATGACCCAACCTGGGAAATCATTATTAGAATGAGATCTTTAAAAGTTCTTTAATGCCTGTTTAATCAACAGTCAAACTATTAAAAACAATTTTTAATACCAGCATAAAGTGAGGAGTTAATGGTAGGTGCATCAGCAAAATATATTTTTCATTTCTAATCTTCAGACAACACTTTTCTATGTGCATATAATTTAGCAATTTTTTCTCTGCTTATTAGTTTTCTATATGGCCGATTCCATGTCAAATCATGAAAAAAGTAAAATTGTCACCCACCCCCTTCAATTTTTCTGAAATTTTGTACAGGTGTGGACTGTGTTAAAGTTAGACATTCCCCAAAATTTGAGCTTCCAATTCTAAAAATCAGCAGAGTTATGTTGATTTTTAGCTCTCCACATTTGGTGAGGTTCGTGAAAAATGGCAACTTTTTGTAATCTTTTTTTTGTCTGTAAAATGAGTTCTAGAGCTTCCCTACTCCTAAAAATTGGTTTATAAAAGCATTTTTACCCAATAAATCCAAAAGTGCTATTGAAAAAGTTTGAAAGTCAACCAATTTAAGTTATTGATGATTGCTGATTTTTTCATAGCAAGATCAATATCCTGATGTGGCACTGCATCTATGAAAAAAAAATTTTCTATTATTATTTCACATATATTGAATATTGTTTGTACCAAAAAGATAATTTGATATTTGCTCAGAACCAAAGCTACAACACCAGTTAAAATTTTGCAAATCAAAAATCAAATAATTTAAAACTGGTTAACTTTCAGACTTTTTTGATAGCATTTCTATTAGAGATTTCATAATTCATTTTTCTTCTTCTAAACTCTTTGTCTAAAAAATGTGTTTGGCCATTTTGTAAAAGCTAAGAATTGAGGGGGTTGTAATAAACATTGATCTTCTTCAATGATATAAATACAATTCTTGTTTTATGTAAAAAGAAGAAAGAATATCCTAAAAACGTTCTTAGTTTAATGTACACACACAGAGAGTTTTTTTTAAATCTTTACCTCTGAGGTGAGACATAACTTTGGAGTCAGCAGACCTATCTGAATAAAAGTACAAGGATAAGCTTATATAAGATAAAATTATGACATTGTTTCATCTCAGATTATAATATATGCAAATCCAACTTCATAAAGTTCGCCAAGTCTTTCTTTTTATTTCTTTTTATGACAACTCCATACAATTTAACCCTCTCTTCTCCATCTTGGTTGTAGGCTTAGTAATTATTTTTATATGCATTTCTTTCTTGCTTATTTCATCTTTGTTTATATTTATTCATCTCTAGTAGCCATTACTGGTCTTCTCTAGATATTCTTTCTGATCTTTTAACTCTTCTTATTCTTCTTTTCATATCTACTTCTTCATAGAAACTCTTGACTCAGTGGTCCGCCCTTCCCCTTTCTTTGTATTTCTGAGTTTTCTCTTTGTATAAAACAAAATCATTTTATTTATTTATTTTATCACTTTATAACTGGTTTTAACTTTTGTCTTTTGAACTATTTGCCATTTCTGCCAGAAATTCCTTCCAACCTTCTTCTGTATTCTTTTAAGCATGTAGAAACTTTTATCTTAGAATTAAATGAAAGCCACGAGTTTTCTCATTGCTTACACAATTCTGTATATCATAAAAATCAGTGTTGTGCTGATGCAGTAGGTTATATATATGATGCTTCGGGCCCCGAAACCATGCCTGAACCCAGAGTCCTCATCTGATGAAGGCTACTGTGTAAATAGCAGTCATTGTATGAAGATTATATTATGACTTTTTATGATTGGTAGTTAAAGATTGGGAGAGAAAAATTTATGAAATATCAACAATCAACCGACTTTCAAATACTTTTTCTCTACAAGGTTAAAATAGTTGTGTTCTTGTGAAAACAAAAGAATTTGGTTGATTGATGGCATATCAACCTGTTTTGGGTTATTTGATGCCAAATCAAGTCATTTTGTTAAAAGAAGGAGACATAGAGAAGCTGGTCTGAAGACCAGCTTAGTTGCTTACAGTACCTGCTGTTTCTTAAGTGGTCACCCAATTAAGTATTGAACAGATTCATTACTGCTTAACTTTGATGATCTAGGAACCAGTGCTTTTAATGTGACCTGACTGTAAGCTCTTGTATTTGTGGTTGGTTGTTTTATTTTATGGCATATCAAACCTTTTTGGGTCATTTAATGACCAATTAAGTCATTTTGATAAACAAAGGATCTAGGTTGCTTATAGTACCTGCTGTTTCTTAAGTGGTCACCCAATTAAGTATTGAACAGATTCATTACTGCTTAACTTCAGTGATTTACTGTGAACTGGTACTTTCAGTGTGACTTGAAAAGAACTTTTTCTGACTGGAAGACTTTTACTTTTTTCTAAATAACCCTCTGTCATATAACTAATTATAAAAACTAGTGTGGTAGTGATGGAGTAAGATATATATTAGTTTTTACAATTGATAGTTAAAAGACTAGGAGAGAAAAATGTATACAATGTTAAAATTCAGCTGACTTTCAAATACTTTTTCTATGCAAGTTTAAAATATAAGATGCTCGGTTTGTGTTCCTGTGAAAATAAAAGCATTTGATTTGTTGCTTTTTTTTTGTTTGTTTTTTTGGCATATCAAACCTTTTTGGGTGATTTAACGCCAAATCAAGTCATTTTGATAAACAAAAAACTCAGGTTGCTTACAGTACCTTTTCTAGCTTAAGCAGTCACCCAATTAAAAATAGGCACATTGTTGCTTAACTTTAGTGGTATTGCAGAAACTAGTGCTTTCATAGTGACATGAAAAGAACTGCAAGACTTTTACTTTTTTCTAAATAACCCTCTGTCATATAACTAATTATAAAAACTAGTGTGGTGGTGATTCAGTAGGATATATATTATTAGAGTTTTTACAATCAGAGACAAAAACTTATAAAATGTTAAAATTTAACTGACTTTCAAATACTTTTTCTGTACAAGTTTAAAATATAAAATGCACATTTTGTGTTCTTATGAAAATAAAAGAATTTGTTCAGACTGGAAGAGTTCTACCTTTTTTTTTTTTTTTTTTTTTTTTTAAGAAATAACTATCATTTAACTAATTCTTTATAATAAGAGAATTAGTTGAATGGAGATTTGATTATGAAGATTGGCATTTTGATAAAAGACCAACGTCCAAAGAATAATACGCTGAATGTTCATAAGAAATGAATTCAAATCTTTCAATAGGAATTGAATTCATTACACATTTATTATCTACAAATTTTTCTTTCTTCATTCTTTACAGATTTTCTTTTTTTTTAACAGAAAAGAAAAGATTTCTTCTCTTTTTGTTAATAGTCAATAGTCATTTCTCTACTTTAAATTGTGTTCTGATTTTGTTCTTTCATATAAACATATCATCCAAAATGTATTGAGTCGACTGGAAAGAAAAAAAAAAGAATTAGTTTCTACCTTTGCCTGCCATATATATATATCTTATAATAGAGATTCGGTAATTTGTCTGTAACCGAAACTATGTCACTGTTTCTGTCACAATACCCTCAGGAAATATGTAAGTTTATCAATAGGTATTTAATTTATAGTCAAAATTATTTATACATAGAATAAATCTTATTTATTAACAATGTTTTGATAAAAATCCGAGTTAGATTTGCCTCAAAACAGCCCATGTTATTAATGCATTTAAAATTCCTGCAATATGTGTTTATATATCACTAAGAAGTAAAGGTTTACATAATATATGATGTGGTTAATTTGCATACTGGTTTTAACAAAACCAGGTTTAATAAATAATTACTTGGTATTATTGATCCCTGATATTATTAAATAGTAATTATTAATAAGTAAAGAGTGCTCAATATCATTGATAGAGCATGTATATCTAAATTAGAGTAGCAAAGACATGAAGTCAACATTGTATATATTATATATATATATATATATACATACACAAACTCCTCCATATGAGTAGAGTAATACAGGGTCAATTTCTTAAATGGAGTCTAACAGGGTTGAATTCAGAGTTTTCCTTCTCCTACACTGGTTGCCTAACCAAGTTTAAAGAGCCAGCCTGCCCTACTATCTATTGATACCTTTCTAAATGGTATTAGAGCTTTGTGAACAGTAACGATTACACCACACATTGCCTAACCAAGTTTAAGAGCCCAGCCTGCCCTACTATCTATTGATACCTTTCTAAATGGTATTAGAGCTTTGTGAACAGTAACGATTACACCACACATTGCCTAACCAAGTTTAAAGAGCCCAGCGTGCCTACTATCTATTGATACCTTTCTAAATGGTATTAGAGCTTTGTGAACAGTAACGATTACACCACACATTGCCTAACCAAGTTTAAAGAGCCCAGCCTGCCCTACTATCTATTGATACCTTTCTAAATGGTATTAGAGCTTTGTGAACAGTAACAATTACACCACATGGCTATACTAACTCATATAAGAGAGAGGGGATTTGTGGGTGGGTGATAAAATGAGAAACACACATTTTATATGAATTAACTTTACATATGAACATTTTTTTCTTCAGAAAAATCTTTTAAAAATTTCTTGATATAAATTGATATATATATATATATATATATATATATTATATATATATATATATATATATATATATATATATATATTCTCTCTGATCATTCTTTAAAGATTTTCATGTTAACAGAAAAATTCTTGATAAACAAATTTGATTTTGCAATTTTCATAAAATATTTTTGTTAAAATTAACATTTAAAAAAAAAAAAGAAGAAAATATACATGAATATTCTAGACTTTTGGTTTTGATGGG
Source organism: Doryteuthis pealeii (assembly GCA_023376005.1). NCBI lineage: Eukaryota > Metazoa > Mollusca > Cephalopoda > Myopsida > Loliginidae > Doryteuthis > Doryteuthis pealeii. Next base: position 92,681,787 of record CM042154.1, read on the forward strand.
TTGGGTTCAGATAAGAATTGTCTATTAACTTGTGAAAAAAATCTATATTTTAACTTAAAAATAATTAAATCCATTTATTTAAATAAATAAATAAAAATAAAAAGGAATAGTAAAGAGATTCTGGGATGGATACTTCAACTTCCCATCATGCATCATCTACCAATTCTCAGTTCCCTAGAAATCATAGAATGAGTTAATATTTGAGAAAGTGAAAGGTCACTGTACATTGGCTTTTGATGTAGCTTTCACCTGGTCATATAGTTTATCCGTAATCAACCATAAATCTGTTTCATCTTTCTTATATATATATATATATATATATATATATATATATATATATATATATATATATATAAAATTATTCTTTAACCTTGACACAGAACACAGAAATCATTTCTCTTGGGTTAAGTCTTTCATTTCAATATCAAACAGAATTTTTATTTAGATGATAAAAAAAACCCATAATGCAAACATCATAAACATTCTGAGAATTTACTTTTACAAATAGTTTATTGAAGGGTTAACTTTTTATCTGCTATTAGGAGGGAAAAAAGAAAAGAGAAGAAACCTTTAAATGTGGTACCCTGACTTAGGAGTTTAATTCATTCTGCCCCTAACTAAATTTCCTCATATATCAAATCAATTTTCCCCATTGAAATAAACTGAAAGGCCATTAAACTGTTCCAACCTTCCCTGCAAAAATAACCAACCTCATTTATATTTATATATATATATATATATATATTAAATAGCAGTGTATTGTATAAAACATAAAATAGAATGTAATTGTTACATAATCTATGCGGTTGCATAAGATTATTGTCAATCCCCTGTATTTCTAAAGGGATGGCCCTTTTCATATCACGGCGGGACTTTCCATGGAATAGTACAGAAAGCGCTTGAAGTCACGTGGGACCTGGTTGAGTCCTCAGTTTTTCAGTTGGACGGGGCAGAGAAGATGTCCTGCCTTAAACTGGAACTCACACTGCATACACGCGCTACGTTAGTTACATGAAATGTTTAGTTAAGGAAATAAAAGTTTAAGAAAATTAACACGGTCTTGTGATTAATGAATGTCTTGGTAACAAGACTGATATAGAAGAAGAAATGAGTTAAGTGCGACCGACCACCAAGACGAAGTCAAGATGTTAGAAGAGACCTAGAAGAACTTAAGATGTCAAAGACGCCAATAGAAGAAGTAAAGAAGTAACGAAGGGTATACAACATAATGAATTATGTGCTGTAATATGTTTTAATGTTCATTTTTTTTTTATAAATAATAATTGTCTTTGGGGTAATAAATTTGGTAACTTAAATGTTTTTAGTGAACTTATGAACATAAGTGTATTGAAGAGCATTTGTATCTCAAATTTTAGCTCACATCACAAAGCAAAAAAAGGATCAAGTGACAGCTTGTAACTTGGAAAATGTGTAAGTTAGAACACTCATAAGATACCCCTGTATTTCTGTGCAATTTATTTAGATTCTTCTCAAAAATTATTTCAAAAGAAGAAAAAATTTGGAGATTTATGAATTAGCAAATTCTTCTCCATTTTTGTTTTTTTAAATATTTAAATATGGAAAATAAAATATTGATTAGAAAGAATTTTTATTTATTTATTAAATATAAAAAATATAAACACATTTTTATTTTCATTAAGCTCCAATTTGAGCAATTACGAAGGTCAGTCAAAAAGTAATGCCATTTTGTTTAAGACAGATATAATTATCAACACAGGAACATACTATTCATACATCAGAATGAAGCTGGTCCTCTGTGGATCACATACCTACTTCACCACAATGTTCCACCTTCGAATGAGAGCATGTATCCCTGCCCTGTAAAATTCTATTGACTGTTCTTTGACCCACTTCATCACTGGATAATGTTTACTTCTCAAACCCTTTCATGAGGTCAAAGAGATGATATCATCTGTTTGGCCCATGAAATCTGTAGTGAAGAGGTGGCTCAAAGAACAGTCAAGAGAATTTTATGGAACAGTGATACATGCTATCATTCGAAGGTGGAACATTGCTATGGAGAGAAATGGTGACTATGCGGAAAAGTAGGGATGTAATCCACAGAAGACCACCTTCATTTTGATGTATGATACATGTGTATGTGTTGGTAATTATACCTGTCCTAAACAAAATGGCATTACTTTTTGACTCACCCTCATATATCAAATCAACCATTTTCTTTGACTATTTTTCTCTGTGAAAGATATTAAAAATATTACCTAAGAAAATGAGATGAGAAATTTTGCAATGAATATAATCTGCAAAATAAAAATCTTTTAAATTTTTTAAGAATAAATTGAAAAGATCTTTAATTCATATTCTCTGCTAAGTAAAGTGAAAATAATTTGTTGTCAATGTGAGAAAAGGTTTTAAATTAACTGAATTAGCTGAACCTCTAATCCAAAAGCAGCAACTCTTGAGACAAGATTTTATACCTTTCTTCTCTCATATCCCAAAATGCTCCATGTATTTTGGGATTATGAAAGAAACTTAACTGGAGGGAAAATTTAGAAGTTTAAATAATGATAGGTTGATCCTCCATTTTGCTTTCTGCATCGATGTTAAAGCAATATTATTGTGAAAACATTTAATGTATGTATTTTACCAACACCTCTGCAATGGACAGGATCAGACAAGGTAAATCTTTAATAAGAGTACTCTATCTGATGGTGAAGTTCTAATTCTGGAGCTCTGGGGAATGTGGAGTACCCCTTCTTCCCCATTACTCCCAGGTTCACTCTAACCCAGAGTGGTGGTATCTGTTATGTTCCTATCTATGGGTTAAATGGGCTGGGTTAGCTCAGTTGGTAGAGCGTTCAGCTAGAAACCACAAGGTTCCTAGTTCGATACTGGTGCTTGCCATTTGAGTGTATGAGTAGTACAGGGATCTGTGCGGTAAAGTGAAGAGCTGATGGTAGGTGTGGTGCTCCACCTCAGACGCTAAAATAATCTCCTAGGTCGAGTGCTACTGAAAAGGGAATAGACTCCCTCGCTGATTGGCTGATACCGACTTTAGGCCGCCCCGATGACTTTTATGGGTTAAATAGAAAAACACGAGTTTAATGAAAATGTATTTAAAAGAAAATTGAGTAGCCATCAAGAATAATTAAACAAAAAATGTCTTCTGCATAAAATGATCCAAGGGGTTGATATGCTGTAAAAACCAACCAACCAACCAACAAATCAGCCCAAGTATATGAGAGACAATTCTGGCCAGAATAATAGGCAGTTTTCTCCATGTCATTTTATACTTTTCGTGTTTGACATTTTCTCGCTGTATATTCGACAAAGGAGATTCAGAACTGGGCAAAAGGTGAAGTGAGGATATCAACAAAGGCTAAAGGGTATACACTTCATGACCACACCCAAGAAAATATAAGAATAACATCTCGAGTACTGGGTAAATTTGAATCTGATGAATAATCAAACATAAGGTGTGTCTGTTGGGGGTGGGGATAGTTTCACCAATGGCCAAACTCCAGGGAAGTTTGCAGCTTTTCAATAGTCAATGCCAAATAAACAATGTATAAAAGAGAGTTGCTGGATTTGGATGATTGCCAGAAAGATAAGATCATGATTTATCAATGAATAGAATATGTGTTATTATATACATTCAAAAGGTGACATCTTCTTTGCTATTTGTATAATTTGTTAATATCTATAGCACTTTCTCTCTCTCTCTCACACACACACACACACACACACACACACACAGCCATGTCGGCTGGAACTTTAGAATACACCAACTACACCTCTGCTAAGACTCATTCAACAGGGCTACTTCTTGACTGTGAGTGGTGATCCAGGATGATTAAGGACAGAATCCTGGTGGCTGAGCAGTCCATGACACGTAACACTCCACTTTGATCCTTAGGCTAGATGGGTGGTCAGAGTGGCTCCCTCCAATCAATCGGCTGGTCACATCAAGCCCTAGCACCTATATGAATGTCCCAACCCTTTTGCCCTTATGGCAAGCCCCAACCATATTTTATGTGCTTGAAGGCAGTAGCTGAGGGTTTTCCAATCTTGGGCATGATGTTAAACTATCTAATGGTGAGGTTCCAGTTCTGGAGGTCTGAGGAATGGGGATTATTTTTCATCATCATTACTCTCAGGTCCACTATGAACCGAATGAATTTATTTGAAAACTTAGTTGGCATTAAATGAACAACTGAGGTTGATATGTCGTAAAACAAAACAAACCAAACCAATGACCATGACATTAACACTCCACTTTGACTCTTACATATGCTAGACAGTCAAGTCAGAGAGGCCCCCTTCGATCAATTGGCTGGTTATGTCAAGCGCTAACCCTATTGCCCTTAAGGCAAGCCCCAACTCTTTTTATCATATATGTATTAGAAGGCAGTGGCTGAGGGTCTGAATGTCATGAGTATGACATTAAACTGTATCTGATGGTGAAGTTCCAATTCTGGAGCTCTGGGGAATGTGGAGTAAATGACCCAACAAGGGTTGACATGCCGTAAAACCCAACCAACCAGCAATCTCACACACAGTGTCCTAGGTATTATATAAACTGCATTTAGTGTTTTTAGTGGTGAAGTGTCCAATTCTGGAGGAGTGTGGAGTGCCCCTTCATCACCTTTATTCCCAGAGTGGTAGTACTTATCTAGGGTCCCATCTATGTGTCAAATAGAATAAAAGGAATATTAAAAACATGTTTGAGTTTGAAAGAAGAAGAAAAACTTAAATACCCAACAAGAATGAATAAAACAATGTCTTTGGCATAAAATAACCCAATCGGTTGATATGTAAAATTTTACCAACCAAGCAAATACATGCACACATACATGTGGAAGTGCATGGTGTAATGGTTATTATTGAAAGAAATGGACTCAGCAACACAAGTTCAAATCCTGAACAAAGCTGTTAGTATTTTCTGTTGCACTAATACCCTTGAGAAACATATGCCTCCAACTATTCTCCCTCAAGCTATGGGTAAATGGGACAGAATAGGCTCTTTAAGCTTAGTATAGCAACCAGTCTAGGAAAAAGTAAACTCTGAATTCAAACTTATTTAACTACATTTAAGAAATTGACCTTGTGTCACATCCTACTCATACAGAGGGGTTGGTAAATTATATATATCACACACACACATACGTATGTATGTATGTATGTATGAACCCAACCGCTCTGGTATATTGAGAAACTTTTGTATATAAGGTGTGTGTTAAAAGCCCACTCCTACTTATAGACTAGGCCGGAATCATGTGATCTAACTCTTGGCCAATCACTGGCAGTACTCTGAAATTGATACAATACTTAAACTGACCCTACTGAACATAATTACTGCGATATTAGTGGACAACGGACATAGGATTAAATCACTGGACCTTTACCAATACGCAGGATAGAACTTATATGCTTACCAAAGGATTCCATCACACAGGACTTTCTTTAAGCCCTTTTCAACTGGACAAGGATGGCATTTAAAAACTTTACATGGTATATGTAGGATGCGATAATAAGTCAATTTTTAAGCAGAATAAAACTGGTTTGAATTTAGAGTTTTCTTTCTCCTCGACTATTAGCCTAACCAAGGCTAGAGAACCCAGTCTATTTAATTATTTTCCCTTGACTGGAGGGTGAAGAGATGGTTTCATGCCTTTCCCAAAGTGTGAAGTGAAATACAAACAGCCTCTTCTGGATTTGAACTCGGATCACTGATTCCATTTCCTCTGATGATAACCATTAGGCTAAGCATTCCTCCACACATTTTATACCTGCAAATGTGTGCATGTTCATATATGCATCAACTACTAGAAGAACCTGTCTATTCTAAGTGTGAAATCAATACTTTGATTGCAGTTGCTTATTATTGTTTATGATTAGAGACATCTCTCTCTCTCTCTCTCTCTCTCTCAATAAGAGTTCTCCTTTCCCCATGAAGAACAAAATTGCTTTTATGTTAAAATCATTAAATTTCTTAGACATATATGGTATATTTACATTAAACCATAAAAAAGAAATCTACTCTTTCAAATAATATATATATATATATATATATATATATATATATATATAAGCTACGGTAGCATGGACATAGGTTAGAAACTGTCAGTAACCAGGTGTTGACTCCATGTCCATGCTACCTTAACTTAAATATAAATGCTCTATATCAATGATATTAAGCACTGTCTACCTACAAATATAGCACCCATATTATCTACTATCTATATATATATATATATATATATATATATATATATATATATATGTGTGTATGTGTGTGTGTGTGTGTTAGCTTAAAAGACATCGTTATTGGGCAGCGATTAACCTTATAGCAACTGAAACTGTGTTACCACCTCTGTTAGTGGCTGACCAGGAAAGGTTATCACATGTTATATATATATATATATATATATATCATAGATTTACATGCCTATACCAACTGAAAAGCCTCCCTAATGGAAGGAAATTAAGCTACCTCCTGCAGAGGGTTCTTGACTGGGCCTTTTGACCAACAATGACACTTCATGCATTGAATACATTTTCAATTTTATTAAACTTGAACAATACTTTTTAAACAACAATTTGCATTAAAACAATTATAATTTATCATGTTTGTTCTGCCATTTCTAAACTTCTCTATCCATTCATACACACTTCTATACACTGTTCTCATATTGTGCTAAAACCCTCTGATGAATTTCAGCCACTGACACTCTTAACCTGAGAAATTGGATCATCTCCTTGGTACATACTACTAGTGGAGTGACCATGTTTAAACTGTAAAGATAGCAAGCAAAATGGTGTGATCAGGGTCAGACTTTAATCATGTGTGACCACAACAATGCCAACTATAAGCATGCATGCACAGAATGCTGTATGACAATAATAAAGATATGTTATGGAAAATGCGGATACATATATATATTCCATTTCTTTTCTTTTTCAGAGTTACATACCAGATCCTTTTAAACTCCGAGAGTTTGTGAGTATACCACCTCCTGGTAATGAACGCCTCTATTGCACAATGCTTCGACATGGAGAAGAGACATCTGGTGGCCATTACACTCTCTACCTTGAATACCTTGGAGGTCTGGTTCCATTGCTCAAAGGGAAACGCACCAGCAAGCTACGTCCGGATTTTGTCATCTTTGACCCAAAAATAAAAACATTCCAAAGTAAGTCATAAAAACTTCTTTTTTCTTTTTAATACTCTTTATAAATGTTCATTTCCAGAGAGTCTTGTTCAAATTTTCATCATACATTCTCTAAGTTATTATTTTAATGGATAATCCATAAGTTATAAGATGTATGCAAAATCCCCACTTCTATTTATGAACTTTCCCAACAGCAGGCACTTCTGGTAAAAATTGTCTAATGAGAGACAAAGACAAAAAGCATTTTAAGATTGTTTGCAACTGTCTTCAAATCAATTACTGGTTGAACTTTCTGCCTATCTTTTGGATTAACAACAGAGGAATACTACAGCCTTGAACTTTTACATACACAAGGAACTTTGACTTATATTAAAACTGGATCTGTGAACAACAATAAAACAACGGAACCTTTACAATAGTGACATGGATTCTAACACATAGATGATGAAAAAGAACCCAGAGAAGTCAAACTGACCAGAGATAAGAAAGTTAGACCATAGCAGAAAGTAATAAAAGACTATATAACAGTATCAGTACTACTGTATGGTTGCACTACTTGGACCCTGAGATGAAGAGAAGATTAGAAGACAGGAGATTTTAACATACCGACTACCACAATACTGCCAACCACAACAAGTACCTTCCATGGCTTGAACTACTCAAGTCATATAATATACGTACCACAACCTAACACATACCAAAATATTGCAAAACATTTGAGTCACCCTAATACAGGGTATTTATAAAGTCTTGCAGCAGTTTAAAATTTAAAATTCAATAACTAACTGTACAAATGGTAGACTAATTTTGTCAAAACCAAATGAAAGTTCAACTCTATAAGTTTTATTTTTTATATAGTTTTTGATTATAGCCTTTCAACTTGACCACCATCTTTGTTGATACATTTTAAATCTGCAACATGACTTTATGTACACCCTGTATTATAAATAAGACTCATGCTTATATAGAATCAGTAGTTTTTATCTTTATGGTCAATAAGCTAAACTTTGATCAAATTTCTCACTTTACAGTTCACTTCATTTTTTTATTTGCACAACAACTGATATAGGTTTTCTGAATTAATGTTTTTGTTGTCAGAAAAGGACAAGAAACTCAAAAAAATTAAATTTTTTTTCCTGCTAGATATTCTACTCATTGGGTCCATTCATGGGTTTTGCTTTGAACATAAACCATTCATCAAAGGAAATACAAACATTTAATGATTTTTTATATATTTGTTCTCTCTCTCTCTCTCTCTCTCTCTACGCAGTTCTAAAATAACAAGTGTATATAGGTTCAATAACTGCTAGCTGAGGATCATTGACTATAAATGACCACACAGAAGAGGATGCTGATGTTAACAAGAGGAACCATTCAAGTCAAAGAAAAAACAATCTACTTTCCAATTGCCAGTCAAAAATATACTGTAACCAAATAGTGACTGTGTACACAAGTCGATACTGGCAAACCAATGTTATTTGTAAATTATCTGCAAATCAGAAAAACAAAATAGTGCACACACATAAAAAAGAAAATTGTTGAAGTATGTGTCTATGATGATGTGTTGAGAAAAATCATGCAAATGGTAGCTCAAAGCGTACACGACTATGTCTGGCATGTAAAATGAGATCGGGGGGAATGTAACGGGAGATTGAACTCACATCCTCCTGATCGTGAGTTGTGGATTGACATCAGACTACCTTGTTGGCACACATGTAAATTACTACACTGTGCGATTGACCCGGATGTGGGATTTTAGTATGATTATTTAAGGCCAGCCTTAACACACCAGGTAGTTGTGTTCCAGTTTTACTGATGAGGGCATTGACGTACGGCAAGGAACAAGAGGCGAGTGAGCTTTGGCGAAGGACTGCTAGAAAAGATTGTTGCAGGCAAGAAGGACATGGTCTAGAGAAGCTGGGAGAATGTTTTCGGTGGAGAGATCTGGATTTTCCATTCTTTTATTATAGATGACTACCCCCCCCCCCCCGATGATCTTAAGAATATCTATTTTCAGATTAACCCTTTAAACACTGAAAGCTTCTCTCATCTTCAAATACCAGAATTGCCAAGTGGGAAACCATTTATAATCATCTAGATAAGAAAAGACAAATAACCAACAATGACTAAAAATGTGGCATAGTTTCTATTTGATATCCTGTGCTTAGAAGAGATGGGTCGAGATCTATTTCAGGATTCAAACACCCACATTATCAGATTCTTGATAATCATCTCTAAGATCATCTAACATGTAAATTATGAACAAAAAAAGTCTTCATTTTCACTATTTTCCAGCAACATTTATCATGCTGTAAATAAAGTAAATTCCCATTACACTTTCCATTACTAGTATTAGGAACATTTTAGTGATCTTAATATATATATATATATATATATATATATATATATATATATATATATATATATATATATAGACACAGGGTTTTGACATTAATGTCTCATCAGTGAGGCTAGACTTAACAGATACTTCTAGCCGTGATTGAAACCTGACTGAATTTTCATCAGTCCGAATTGTTACCTTTCAGCCATCAGTAAGAGGCAAACACTTAACTGATAATTACATACATCTGGAGATCACCAGAAAACTGAAGTTTGTAAACAAGTGGGAGTCCTTTCTTACAGAACTGCATTAACAAAAGGTAATCCCGAAATGCACTATGAAATCCTACCAAATATGTCTGAGATATTAAAAATTAATTTGGCATAAACCCTATTATAAAGAGGAAGATTAGTAAAAGAAATTGGGTGATAAATTCTCGCTTCTCTGCATGGAAGAGAAACTGGTTATCATATCTGACACTAATTCTGAAGAACTATTAAATCAAAGATCTCAAATTTTGAATGAATGTAGACATAAAAGGAAATGGCATCTCAACATTTAAAAATCAAAATGTGTGCTGCATTTCTTCTGTTTTTTTTTTTTGTTTTGTTTATATCCACTGTTTTAATCAATTTCTATCAGAATTATCCTGAAGATACTACCAGTGAAACCTAGGTAGATATATTCCACTTTTATCAGTTTTATAAACCAGCTCTACAAACATATTGAGCACTTTTTATATTCATTCATCTATTAAACATTCATTATTTGAAAAATATGATGTTATCTTCCTGAACCTGAAATATTGGGCTTAAAGTATTTAGTAAAATAATGCTTTGCTCAAAATATGACACTTGAAAGATCAAACGGTTAAAATTTTATGATTAGAGCTGAATTTTATAGATGAGTGAATGTCTCAATTGACTGTCATGTGGTTGTGACTATCAACAGAATTTTTGTTACTTTTATTCTAATTCTACTGTTACATACTATTGATGGATAGCCTGTTAATTATATACAGTAGTGTAGATTTTAAATTAAGGGTTAATATGTTAAATTATAAATTCAAATGTTTTCTTTATGTAACATCTTTGCTTTTATATTTGATTTTTTTTCTGAGATGATTTAAATTGATATAAAATAATTTGGTTATATTTTTAAATAGAAAAATAGAAACCTGAAAATTTCTTAACAAGTTTTTCTTTTTTCTCTTATTATTTTATTTTTATTAGTCTGTATTTTTGAGATGAGGCTTGATGTGAATAACTTTGATGTTTTGAAATGTTGTCCTCATCTTTATTGTAGTATTATAAACACAATATCAAAGCTTTGAATTCATGGTTATCATCTGATGATGACTTTATTCTAAGGTAAACAGGGAACACCTGAACAAGGCCCAAGGATACATTGGCGTGAATGTTGTGTTTATAGATACCACAATAAAGATGAGGACAACAGTCTAAAACATCAAAATTATTCACTTTATTTTTGTTAGGATTTTTGTATTTTTGGATATTTGTTTTTATCATTTGAACATTTCAAGAAAATCTTTTCTTCAGTTTAAAGAATTGTTTAGACAGATGAAATTCCTTTTTCTTTTTGTTGTTTACACAGAAAACCAAACAAATCTCTTTGATATTGTTTTTGTTTTGAATTATCAAAGAAAGAGATTAGAAAATGAGAGAATCTCTTCCTTTATCGAGGCGTGCATATTACACCTGAAGAAGCCGAGAGAATGTACTCTTCAAAATATTGAGAACAACAAAAACAAGGAAGAGTTCAATGTCCAGGAATAAATAATTAAGATCAGTAAATAATCATCAATTTAGATGTGAAGCGAATAAAGTTTGACAAGAATTGAAAGAAAGAAAAAAACAATAAAAACATTTGTTACCAGCACTAGCTCTAATAAAAACATTAAAAAAAAAAACTAAAAAAAAACAGAATATGATTGTAGAAATTCATATAATCCACATGTACTCAACACATGACTGTGTTCTGGCAGTTAGTACAGGGCCTATACTAAGCTAGTCATTTTTTTTTTTATTTTTTTAATCAAATTTTTAATATTAATCAATATACAAATTAGCCTTCCTTTTAACACTGTAAACCACTATTTTGTTAGTATTATCTGTGTTATTTGGACTATTGTCCCCATCTTCATTGTTATTTGTACAATGTTTCGGCTGATATGCCATCCAGCCTTCTTCAAGTATTTCTTGTTGGATTCTGGAAGAAGGCCGGAGGGCATATCGGCCAAAACGTTGTACAAATAACAATGAAGATGGGAACAATAGTCCGAATAATGCAGATAATACTAATCTTCAAGCCTCATCTCAAACATTCAGAGAAACACTATTTTGTTTTATATATATAAATACAATTTCATGTTATTAGTATGTAGATATGGTCAACAGTATTAATAATGTTATTTTATTAAAAATTGAGGTTTAAATAAAAATAAAATCATGGAAAATGTGATGTAAATAACAAAGGGAATTGTGACTTTAGAAATATAGTTTCGGTTACAGACAACAAAACACATTATCTCCATTATAATAAGATTATGTATAAACAATTCTTTGAATGTTAAGGACTCTTCTCATAATTACAGATAGAATATTTTCCTCAACAATGTAAACACTTGATGTGTTTAGTTATAAAAACTCAACACATCAAGTGTTTACATCTTGAATTTATATCACCAGATAAGTGTTGTCTTGTCCTGTTGTAACATGTCTGCTTTATTAACACCAACATCAATACTGCAAACACCACCTCTCCAATATTTTATATTATTTAGATTTTTTTTATTGTTGTCATAATTTGTTATTCATTCTTATTAAGAAGCCTCACTTACCCAGCTGTGAACATGATATTTATTAATCTCCCCATGAGGACAGATTCTAACACAGATTTGAGTTTAATGTGTAAATATGAGTAGAAATTATTATTTTTTTTATTATTATAGAAACTTATTTATTTTATTATTATAGAAATTATTCAGGCCCATTAGTATTGGGTAGCATCAAAGATTAACCCTGACCAGGGGTCTTCAAATGCAAAGCAGAAGTTGAAAAATCGTTTGTATGGGATTATTTGAAATCAACCACAGTTATCCTTTTCCCAACTGCAAAAGTCCACTGACAAAGTCTTTCCGCCTGCAACAATATTACAGCAGTCTTCATTCAATCCGCCAAAGTTTACTTGTTTCTTGTCCAACACACATCTGTGTTCTCGTTAACAAGATCAAACACAACTCTCCTCGGTGTGGAAAGGCAGGTCTTAAATAATAATTGTCCTGACCAACATCTCACATCTGGGCCAATTGCGCCCAGTGCTGCTGATCGTAATGTAGAAATTTGTATATGCATCAACGAAGGTGAGTAGTCTGACATCAAGCCATGACTACGATCAAGAGGTTACAAGTTCAATCTCCGCTACAAAAGTGCAGTCTAGAATGACAGCCCATGGGAAATGGACTGAGAAAAAAAATACTTTGACAATAGAATTATATCTGCAAGAGTAGCTTCTTCCATTGTTGCATACAGAGTAACAATATTAATTTATCAGAAGAAAATATGCAGCGAGAATAAAACAAATTCTTCTTGCAGAGTTTTGTTTACCTAATAAATCATTGCTTTAAAAAGTCAAGCAAAGAACACTGAAGCCAAGCGAGGAGGTATGCATCCTCTGAATTTACTTACATTGATTTCTGCCTATTTTAATTCTTTTTTTTTTTTTTTTTTTTTTTTTTTTTGTTATTTGATAAAAATGATGTCATATGAACAGATGTTAGTGTCTTAGTCAGTCCTTCTTTATTGCTACGGTTAGAGTCACCATATACTCAGACTCTGAGATCAATAGATAGATTAGACAAGCAGTGTCACAGCATTCACCAGCCTTACAAAGAGTCTGTAGAATCAACATCATACTCACCTTTACACGATGGCAGTGACTAGCATCCAGTCACCAGATAAAAAAAAAGACAATGTAACCGAAAACAGGTTCTGTATTAACTACCAGAACTTAGTCAAGTGTTGGGTATATATGGATAAAAGTATCCGCATTAAAACCAGCAGCCAATGTGAATCCTAGAAATGGGCTTCGCCAAAGTATACACTGGCAGGTCCCATCCTGCTGTTTAAACCACCTACCAAGTCTGGATTGACATACCATAAAATCCAACCTACCAACCAAGATATTATGGAACTATTTAAGCATTAGAATAGTGACATTTCCATTCTGAAATAACTGAAAACCTAAGCACTTTGATAAGCAGGACATTGAATTTAATTGCCAGAGACAATGATACTTACTACTAAAAATAATGCATTGACAAAATCTATGCCAGTATATGCTTGTGTAGTGTAATGGCCAGCAGACTGATAGACCATTACTAGTGAGTTTCTGTCTCACTGGGTATTCCATACTTCCGGCCTTGTGCCAAAACTTAGTAAAACAACTAAATATATACCAATGTTGTTTTTATTATAAAAAATAATTCAATGGATAAAAGCACATACAAATTACATATTTAGAAAGATTGTTTTATTTTCTTTCTAACCATATAAATATCTTAAAGATTGGACCAAAAGTATGCAAGAAATTACAAGTTGAACTGATTTAGGTGTGAATTTGTCAATGTCTCCAATTTCAGCAAATGGACTGGGAATGCTATTGTTCTCTAAAACATTTTTTTTAAATTTGAGTGATAATTTAAACATTTTAAATTTTTGTTTAGATTGTATGTCCTAACTAAGCAATAATAGTGTTATGTAATTAAGTAACAATTAACTCAGCAATAATGTTATGTAACTATTTTCAAATTTGAACAACAACCTATAGAGCTAATTAGTAATATTTAATTAGATATAAATATTTATTTTAGTGAGACATAATTATTCCTGACCTAATAGATAAAATCATTCGTTATAGTCACCTGGGGGTGGAGGTCATGCATTATATTCTAGTTTAATGGAAGAGATAAACACGGACAAATAAACTGGTATAAGAGGTAAAATTCTTATATTAAGGTTTACAGTAACCTTCCTACATGGGTACATGTGTGTACATAAAATATCCCAACAATGTTGTAAGATAACAACAGACTTTATTCCGTGAGTGACGGAGAAAATACATTCAAGACAAATATATAAACAAAACAGATACATACACTTATTACAGAGGAAATAGGTGTAGGACTTGCGTCATAAGGAATGTCATTTACTGGTAGCTGGTTGGGGGCAACACGCATTTATGACATGTGTAGTCGTTGCCGGACGGAGAGGAAAGAAAGAAGGGATTCAGAATTCCCGGCTTCAGCGAACAAACCACAGCAAGGGAAGATAACCCATTTTAAACTTTTGTCCACCAGAATTACCATTTTACTGACCCAACACTGGGAAGAATTAACTGATATGAAATAATCCGCTAAGCATGGAATGTAGAATAAGAATTAACTTCTCCCTCACGATTAAATAGAGGGTTTGATTCAAAATCTACAAATGATTATCATCTACAACAGACCCCCCCCCTGAAGAAAGGGGCAAAAACCAATTATATATGATTAATATCAGGTTACTGGTCAAAGTGGATCATTGTAAAGTATGATCCAAAAGTCTTATCACCCCCTACATATTTTTTAAAGAGGTAAAATAATCACATATATATTATTAAAACAAAAAAAAAAATAACGAAAGTTATTTATGATAATGGTATATATATATATATATATATATATATATATATGAGATATATTTGTATCTGTATCCATTTTTTGGAAGTACATATATCAGGTTTGGGCATTAGTGTGAAGCATTAATGTGCTATATTATAATGATGTAGTTATCATAATATATTCATCTGTGAATAAATATCAGAAAACTCGTTTTTTTTTTTTTTTTTGAGTTTCTTTTATTTAGTAGTAGTGAATTTTCGGGATTGTAATTTCTCCATTCTTCATGACTGTGAGGAATCTATATATATATATATATATATAGTCTACAGTTGCTTTACAAAATGAATAGGCAGCCTATCCATTATGTAACATGTTCATTTTTAAGCTGAGGGTGTTGCAAGATGATAACAGTGTATATAATATATATATATATATATATATATATATATATAAATGATTCTACAGTTGCTTTACAACATGAATAGTCTACCTATTCATTATGTAACATATTCAGAAAAACAGATTTTTTTTGTCATCCCTAAATATGTAGGAATGACAAGACTTTAGGACCACCCTGAATAATAAAAAAAATTAAAAATCAAAATAAACTCAATATTGAAATATTTTCTTATTAAACACAGTACTTGGTCAGCAGCTAAAAATAGATAGATGAAATGGCGGTAGGGAACAGCTAAGAATCCCAATTTTTGTTTTTATGGTTGCATATCATTTGGGGGTTGGGGAAAGGGGTCAGATTTCCTTATCTGACTCAAAGCCTAAGGTTCTAAATATCCACTTGAGCTACTCTCTCTCTCTCTCTGCAAACCCTTGCCAGTCTACTATATAATTTCATTACATGGTTACCTTGATGTCTGCCTAGATATATATAAAAAAAGAAAAAAAAAAAGATAAAACTGAAGCTTCCTCCCACTCAATGCTAGTTATTCTCTTTTTATCTTGTCAAATATTACTTCTTGTAGCATTTGTGTGGTTCCTATTTGGCAGCCCATTAAGAGATCTGAGATTGGCTGAAACATTTTTCCATAAAGATGTTTCTCTGTATCTTGGGCAAGAAATATCAACAATGAGTTGTGGGGAATGTGGGGAAAATGGACATGATTCTTAAAATGACTAAAAACATTTGGACAAGGACATTTGGATTTCTTATTTCTTTACAAATATCATCATCCTACTTCCCCCTTATTTCTTCTTCTATTTTACTCAAGTAAAAAGAATCTGTTTTTCTGAACATGTTATATAATGAATAGGTTGTCTATTCATTTTGTAAAGCAACTGTAGAATATATATATAATATATATATATATATATATATATTAAGAAAATTTGAAAAACAAAATGTTCCAAAAATAAAATCAATAAATAAATTCATCTTATTTTTGGAACACTTCGTTTTTCAAATTTCTTAATATTGTCGGATTTATTTCCGTATTTACTCCCACACACATACATTATATATATATATATATCGTTATCATCTTGCAACAGTCTCTGGTTAAAATTAAAAATGAGACCTCCCAAATCATCCAAGATGAAATGCAAATCTATATATTAATACTCATGTTCCTTAATTGTACGACCGCTATCATCTTGCAACCCACTCTGGTTAAAAATGAACATGTTACATAATAAATAGGTGGCCTATTCATTTTTTAAAGCAACTATAGAATCTATATACGTATATACATAGTTACCATCTTGCATCAGCCTCTGTTTAAAAATGAAACCATCCAAATTGTCCAAGATGAAATGCAATTCTATATATTAATACTCATATTCCTTAATTGTACAATTGTTATCATCTTGCAATACACTCTGGTTAAAAAGGAGACTATCCAAATTGTCCAAGATGAAATGCAAAAATGTAAATCCTGAGTATCTGGTGTTGCTTATCCCCTGAATTCTTATCAGTGTCATCACCTCAGATAAATAATGGACTATTCCATTTTTATTATAAAGAAAGGGAATAAAAAAGACATGCTACACAGAAAAAAATATAATAAGAAAGAGTAGAGGAAAGTTAGAGAGAGGGGGTGAGCGTGCAGAAGCAATAACATTAATCCCTTACAATCGAACATAATGAAAAGATGAAAAAAAAGGAAAGAAAGAAAAAAGAGTGAGAGAAAGTTAAATCAAGATTATTATTCTTTTAACATATCAAACTATTTTTCAATAGTTCTTAGGCAAACATATCAAACATTGTAATAATTAAATTATCATACTGTGGTATATATACAGGTCCTGCTAGTTTAAAATATTTTAAATCAAAATTCAACTAGTAATTCATTAGAAGAGTCATATTAAATAACTAGTAAGTTGACAGGTAGTAATCTATGGCTGTTAATGTGTGGTGAGAGAAATCACCACGTGGTAGCTCAAAGTATGCACGGATATATTGCAGGCGACAAGGACTTGGTCAGGAGAAGCTGGGAGAACGTCTTTTTTTCATATGATTGAAGTGGGAACTTGGGAAAATCAAGACACCAAAACTTAACTGAGACTTTATGTTCATATGCACACACACAATGTTTTGGCTGATGTGCCCTCCTTCTTCAGATAAGCAAAATTTTAACACTTGTAATGGAATGAGAAAAATTTACCCCAAGAACACCTGAAGAAGGCCGGAAGGTACATCGGCCAAAATGTAGTGTATATAACAAAGATGAGGTCACCAGTGGGTCATTTAATGCCAAAGAGTTTTTAAATAAATTCATTCTCAATGGATGCACAATTTTTTATCAACATTTTACTAATTAACTCATAGATGGTACCCTAACGGGTATTACCATTCTGGGTCAGAGTGGACCAGAAAGCAATGGTGATAAAGGGACGCTCCACATTTCCCAGAGCTCCAAAACTGGAACCTTACCATCAGATAGAGTTTAACATCATTCCTAGAACATGAAGACCCTCAGACACTGCTTTTTAGCACATATATGATAAAAGGGTTGGGGCTTGCCATAAGGGTAATAGGGTTGGGGCTATCATAGGTGCTAGAGCTTGACATGACCAGCTGATTGATCGGAGGGGGCCTCTCCGATCGCCCGTCTAGCCTAAGAAAGAGCCAAATTGGTTCCTGTTTGACTGATTCACACATACACATAGATGCAGCATAGTATTATAGATGAAATGCATTTAGGAAAAATCAAATGTCTGAATAAGTGTTAATATAAAATCTCCTAAACAATGACCTTTTAATTTTGAATATTACAGATAGGAAAATCAATTAGGATACATTAAAATGAATTGTATTTTTGGCTTGAAATGTAGCTTTAATGATATTGGAAAATTTCAGTTGGATAGACACAACACATTAAAATCCTTTGTGTCCTTAATTACAACCTTCAAAAAATCATCTTTACAAATCATCTTGATATTCTCTCGGATCAATAAAAACAAAACAGCTAATTAACTTATATCAATTAATGTTCAATACATTGTGCAATTAGAGGTTCTTTCTTTCCCGTGCCGCCTTATCTTCTTGTTGTTCTTTCTCTTACTTCCTAGCAGCATTAGAAAAGAGAGAGAGAGAGAGATACTTAACAAATGTTACAACCACCTGAGGTGGTGGATGTGTTTTAAAATCAGATTTTGTTTATCTTTGCCATGTAACTCCTTTCTTACTTTCACTTTTTTGCTCACATTCTTCATCCTTCCACATTTTCTTCTCTTTTTCACTTCATAGTCACAAATGTAATTTTAAATGTATCATTACAGTTATGAAAATTGTTAAATAAACAAAATGATTTAAATGAATGAATTGAGTGGCATGTTCAGGCACTGCTGGATTCTTCTTTCTTTTCTTCTTATTATTATTGTGCTTATAAAGAAGCACAGTAATTGTGTTTAATGTACATCTGTCTAGTCTATATTGATAACTGGGAAAAGTGTGTTTGTCTGTCCTCTATAGACAATCAAACAGTTTCAGGTAAAGTTATCAAATTTGGTATGGATAATTTACCCTGGAAAAAGATTTTTATGTAAAAAAAAAATTAAAAAAAGTTAATATTCCTGTAGAATCAACATATCTTACTAACCTTCTCAGGAAAGCAGTAACTAGCATCCAGTTACCAGACAAAAAAGAGAACAGGCTTTAACCCAATACAGACCCTATGCTAACTCCCAGAAAATAGCCATGTGTTGGGTATTTATGGATCAAAGTGTCGATACTGAAAACCTGCAGCCAATCAGAATCCAGGGAATGAACTTGACCTAAGTAGTAAAACAACCTAAACCTGTATATAAACCACCTACCCATACTGATGCTCGGTGCATATTCAACTTGCAATACAGCTGAATACTGATCAGCTAATATGTGAAAAGAGGGGTGGAGACTTCATTGAAATGTATTTTGTAACAGACAGAGACCATACATCTGCAAGACTTAACTAATCAAACAAAATTTAATTTCCAAACTTCAAAAAGATTAACAAATTATTCCTCTTATTAAAATAATTATTAATGATTAATTAAATATTTCTATTTATGTTCTAATAGGTTGTGCTTCAAATTGAAGATGTAAAATAATTACAGTATTATTGCTAAAACCCAGACTAAAAAATAAAAAGCAAAAATTTTGAACTCAAATCTTTTGAGTCTCACATTTTAAAATATATTTCTGGACAAAACTATGAAATTCTTAAAAGAACAATATTATCTTCTATATTTTTGAGATGAGCCTTGATGTGAATAATTTTGATTCTTTGGACTATGGTCCCGATTTTCATTGTGGTATGTATAAACAACATTTCAGCCTCTGTATTCTTTGACCTTCCTCAGTTGTTCCCTGTGTATACGAGCATAATAATGACCCAAACTGGGAAATCATTTTTAATAGACAAACAGGTGTCAAAGAGATTTGAAGATCTTATTCTAGGTGTGCAAAAACAGATGTCTTTATTTGAATGAGATCTTCAAACGTCTTTGACACCTGTTTAATCAAAAAACTATTAAAATGATTTCCCAAGTTAGGCCATTACTATACTTAGATACACGGGAAGCACCTAAGGAATGCCAGAGGATACAGCAGCCGAAACATTGTGTTTATACATACCACAATAAAGATTAGGACAACAGTCTGAAATATCAAAATTATTCAATGATAACTTCAAGTGGCTTATAAGATATATTAGGTAAATATATTTTCTTTCATGCGGATTTGGATTTATATTCATGTGCAGGATTTGACACACAGTCAATTTTAAGTGAACTAAAATTGGTTTGAATTCAGAGTTTTTCATTCTCTTAGATTGGTTGCCTAAATAAAACTAAAAGAACTCAGATTGTCCTATTTACTCATAGATGATCAATGGGTAAATAGAGGGGGGGTGAGGGTGGAAATAGAGGGGGTGGGGTAGAAATAGATGGATTCATGCATTTTTCCACGTGGTGAAATGCAAACAGCCTTATTCAGTATTTGAACTGTTTTGCTAAGTGCACCTTCTAATTTGTAAGCAGTTTAAATTTTTATATGACAACAAAGATCATCTCACTGAACTGTAATTAAAGTCTTGACCTCTGACACAATATGGATGTAGTACATCAGTAAGTCGTCAGGGTGGCCTAATGTCGGTATCAGTTAGACAGCAAGGGAGTCTATCCGCTTTTCACTAGTGCTAGACGAAGGGGATTATTTTAACGTCTGAGGTGAAGTGCCACACCTACAATCAGCTCCTCACTTTACTGCAGAGATCCCTGTGGTGCTACTCATACTCTGAGTTAGCGAGGGCCGATATCGAACTAGGAACCTTGTGGTTTCTAGCCGAACGCTCTTCTGACTGAGCTAACCTGACTCACTTTAAATTATCAGCAAAAGTCATTTGTTTTAAGTGCATCCAATTTTTTTTTCTTTCAATGTTGAGAAATGTTGTTAAACAACATCGAACATTTTGTCTGAATGTGTGTGATGAGGAATTATCATTATTCATTGATGTTGTCTTCATTTCAATTGATATTATAGTAATGTTTTGGCAGTTGTACTCTCCAGCCCTCTTCAGGAATCTGTTGCAATTAGTAACCTTCTAGCAATCAAACCTTTTAGTTAAATTGGTAGCTGTTACCAAGAAAGTAATCCTGTGTCTTGTGGTAAAATCATGACACAGGTTTCAATCTAACATCTGTACCATTATCGACACACGCAGTGCAGAATGAAGAATGGACATCAGAAGGAGATCAGTTTATTTCGATGGATTGAATAAAGGATTTAGTTCAAAGACATCTGAAGAAGGCCAGATGGTAGAGGGGTCGAAATGATGTAACATGCAAGATGTGAAGACAAATTTAAATACAAAAGGAAATAAGAATATTTTTCATTTCACTAAGTTATCTTAACCTTTCCAAGTAGTCCTGTGTCTTTCATCTTAAAATTTGTTGGTTTTACTACATGTTCCAAAAAGGAGAAAGAGAGAGAGAATTTGTTGGCTTTGCTACATGTTCCACAAAGGGAGAGAGAGATTTGTTGATTTTGCTACATGATCCAAAAAAGAGAGAAAGATTTGTTGGTTTTGCTACATGTTCCAAAAAGAAGAAAGAGAAATTAGTGATTATAATTGTCTTTTATATTTCCACACTGCTATTTGCTTCCCAATCCCCATATCAAAAAATTTGATTTAAAAGATTTATTTGTTCATTATCATAGGCAAGCTGTTTTCTGTCTATAATGGATTTTATTTTAGAAAAAGAAAGAAAACCGTTTTTATTTGAAGGAAGATATAAAAACAATCATATTAGAAAATAATCCTTCTTCAT
Source organism: Doryteuthis pealeii (assembly GCA_023376005.1). NCBI lineage: Eukaryota > Metazoa > Mollusca > Cephalopoda > Myopsida > Loliginidae > Doryteuthis > Doryteuthis pealeii. Next base: position 92,703,724 of record CM042154.1, read on the forward strand.
CATTTCTCACAATGTATTTATCATAAAGGAAAAGTTACTCCAAAACATCTTCATCCTAAGTCATACATAAATGAACACTTTGTGAAAAAACACAACAATCAACAATTATCCTTTCTTAATATCTTCCTTCCTTATATACTCCAGAAATTAACAATTTGGATTTTACAAACAAAACTTAATTTTTAGCCATGAAAAGAGGTTTTCGTTATATATTGTTGGAAATTTATTAGGGGACAGGCAAACCGGCTTCATCTTCTATCAGCAGCCTTCTGGAGATCGCGTGTGGTCAGTTATAAAAGCAAATACCCAATGTCTTTCCTCCTCTTTCTCTTTTCACCCTTGCTGGGTACGAGCTAGGATTCATCAAGCCCATGACAGCCAGAATTCTGTTTCTAACCCCCCCACATAAGCCTCTGTCTTGTCAGTGGTTCCTCAAGGCGTATAGCCAAGATAAACAGCACGCATCAAACAATGATGAATGTCTGCTTCTTCCACCCATTAGGAACTTAGGACCTTCGACTGAAATTGCTATGAACTACCTATTAACATTTGGACAAAGGTACACAGAACTTTGTTACCAAGAGGAATAGATATTCACAAATGAATTCTTCTGCAATTTTTACACATTTACAGGCAAGTGTTGGTGTAATGGTTACCATTGTAGGAAATAGACATGACAAGACGAGTTCAAATCTTAGTCGAATGTTTGCATTTCACATAGTGCTAATACCCTATGAATCCAACTATTCTCCATCCAGTTATGGGTAAATAGTAGGGCAGGCTGGGCTCTTTAACCTTGGCTTGGCAACCAGTCTAGGAGAAGGAAAACTCTGAATTCAAACCTGTTAAACTTTGCTTAAGAAATCAACCTTATGTCACATCCTGCTCATGTGGAGGGGTTTGGTGTGTGTATGTGTGTGTGTGTATATATATATATATATAGGATTTCTACAATCCTAACTTTAAACTTCCCTACCCACCATTGCCCACCTTGTCTGACCTAAACTGAACTGTTTGTACTCTACTAACTAACCACATTTTGAACCTGTAACATTTGTATATATGCCTATTTGTACTTAAATGCCTTTCCATAATAAAGATTTTTGTCTTTGTAATTTGTCTTACTAACCTCACCACTAATTTTCTCTCTGCTACCATAGTAATTTGTAAATTAATTTTCCTAAACTTCATTAATTCCCTTTATTAATCTTTATAATATTGCATGTAATGAACAACCCCATGTTTTGAGGTGAATAATTGGTTTAAAAAGTCTTTCATTTTATATATATATATATATATATATATAGTATTATGTGTACGGAAATAACCTACTCAAGTTTTACCATAAGGATCTTCAGGGTTAAATCCACTGAAGATCCTTATGGTGAAACCCGAGTAGGTTATTTCTGTACATTATGATACTAAATTCACTATACTTACATACTAAGCACTTTATATTTGTTATAATGCTGACTTATCCAAGTAACACTTATACCAACCAAATATTGAGACCAACCTAATATTTTTACCGGTAAGTCATTTCCTATATATATATATATAGATGTGTATGTATGTATATATTAACCAACCTCTTCGCACAAGTTGGATGTAACACATGGTCAGTTTCTTAAGAGGAGTTTAACAGGTTTTGAATAAAGAATTTTCCTTCTTCTAGACCAGTTTCCTCACAAAGATTAAAGAGCCAACTATTTACCCATAACTGGAGGGAGAATAGTTAGATTTGTACCTTTCCCAAGGGTATTAGAATGAATTGAAATGCAAACAGCCTTATCCAAGATTTTAACTCTGATTACTGAGTCCATTACATCACAGACATCTCCTTCATTATATGAGTAGATACACGGTTTTTCCAGCTAGAAATACTGACTCATTACTGTTTATTGAAAAACCATTAATATTTGATGACATGACACTAACAACAATTATGAAGTAATTGTTATAAACGATGTAAAGATTTGAACATATCTTAATTACACTTTTTAGGTTTAGTTTCAAATTTCTTTCATTTTCTTCTAAGAAAATATCCATTACTTGTGGAAAAGTTTTAGGAATCACAAGGTTCCTGGTTCGATACCAGCCCTCGCCAACTCAGCATATGAGTAGCACAGAGATCTGTGCGGTAAAATGAGGAGCTGATGGTAGGCATGGCACTCCACCTCAGATGCTAAAATAATCTCCTAATATTTTTATACATTTACGTGGGGATTTTATGGGGCATCCAGTGACAATCCAATTTGTGATAAGTAATAATGGATCTGCGGGACTAACTTTTTAAAAATCCCCCTCTACCCAGGCGACGCCGGGTAGCCACTTCTAGTACATATACAGTTGTGTGTATATGTATGTCCAGAGGAAACTTCGAAAATGAAACAATTAACAACAAAGTAAATGTATATACACATTAAATATCACCAGGGCTTGGTTTTTGAGCAAAAAAATAGATATTTGATTTATATTTGTAAAGATAATTAAAAAATAAAATTTAAATGATAACAGCATGGACTTTTCTTTTTTTTTCATTTAATATTTTAGATAATAGACATTAAAAAAATTTTTTCAGAGTAGCTGATCAATGTAAGGTCTATATTTTGTTTACATAGGGATTTGAATGGGGCATCCCACAAGGATTCAACTCATGATTCAGTAATAATGGATCCTTCCTCTACCCAGGTGACGCCGGGTAGCCGCTGCTAGTCATAAATAAGTCCTCTTTGGAAAAAGTTTAACTCCTTTCAATGTTTGGCTAGAATCTAATATTACCAATATATCAATGCTGGTATACTATTCTTGGATTGTCTTTGACCAGAGGCTTTACTAATCACAACATTTGTATTATATGGCATTGTATTCAAGTAGACAGATTTTTCTTCTTTTTTTTTTTTTCTTTTTGGTGACCAAGTATTAATGTAACTGATTCATTATTTCATATTTATAGCTACTACTTCTTGGTATCGGTCAAGTTTTTAAGACAATGTATTAGTCATTTTTAGATTCTTGGGTCATGACTACTTTTAACTGGTATTAGAAAAGGAATTAATAGGAAATAGCAAAATTATGCATCCTTTGGGCGCAAGTATTTATGTTTTTATGTACTAGTCCGTAGAGTGGCCTATTGTTGGCACCAGCTGAACAGAGAGGAAGTCTATCCTCTTTTCGTTTACACTAGACCAAGGAAATTCTTTTTGCTGAGATGGAGTGCTACACCTACCATCAGCTCCCAGATGCTTTAAATTTCAATGCAACAAAACATTAAATTACAAAGACAGATGAAACTAAATAAGAATGCATATAAAAAGATTATACTTATTTTAATTTTATCTTAATTGATTTCTATATAAATTATTAATTATTACATCATACTTATTTAAAACAGAGGGTGTATAATAAAAGAATAGAACAATGCTGATGCTAGTTCTTCCCTTCACTCCCGGTTAAATTTTCATAATTTAACTATTTAACTAAATTAGACAGTAAAGAATAGAATTAGTCATTTCTTTTTGTTAATGGATTTCTTTTAAGATTTATTGACGGAATTTTTGCCCATATTTATATTTATTAGATATTAAACTAAACATTTAGAAATCAATAAAAACAAACAAATATTTATCAAAATCATTTTTTTTTTATTATGCTGTCACGACTGCAATTTGGTTGCATATATAATTACATAAAGTGAATGATATTAATAATATTAAAAAATTGTCTTAATAATTTCTTTGTGATTTTTAAATAAAAAAATAAAATCATGCACAATGTGGCATAAATAACTAAAGGAATTGTGACAATGGTGGTGATGTAGTTTTGGTTACAGATAGACAGGTACAGAATCACCATAATAATAAGGTTATGTGAACATGAAAATGGAAAAAAAGAATGGTTTAATCAAGAAATGGTTCGCAATTATATTTTTAAATTATCTTAAAAGCTGCCCTATCGGGCGGTAATTATGCTAGCTCTTATGGAGAACTCTTGATTGCGCCTTTAACCCAACAATGACAGTTCATGCATTGTGTACATATTAAACTTTATTAAATTTAAACTATTTTTCAATCAACAGTTTTCATTTTTTTTTTAATGATATAATTTGTCAATTTGGAACTTATTACAAAACTGCATGATAAACAAGATTTTTGGTTTTCCCATTCAGGGTCAGTACAACTCATATAAGTATAATAATACAACTTATATCATCCACACATACCATTACCAACCATTGAACAAACAACATAGAGCTGGCCATGAAAAAAAGCAGGGTTCTATTAAATTGTTAACAAAAATTCTTATCATACAAATTAATATGTTGCTAAAAATCACATGTATAATAATAATAATTATCAAAGATGAATTTTTTTTTTTTTAATTATTAAAGATGAAATTTTTTTTTTTAAATCACTAAAAACAATTGCAGTAATTAAAAGTGAAATCCATAATTTCAGGATTGTGGGTCTCTATTCAGCCTGTAATGTTTTTGGATTTACTCACAGAATCATCCTGATTCCAAAATGGATGATATGTTGGAGTAAAGTTGAAGAAATGTGACACACTGACACTCACACTTATTAGTGATGGAAATATTCCTGTTTTCAAAATAATGCGGATTTCATTGAAATAATTATTATATTACACCACAAATAAAACACATTTGCCTACATGTATCATTTGCATAAATATGGATACCTTGGTGTAGATATAAATTTATTTCAAAATTTCTTTGTCTCATCAGACTGATCTTTATTGATTGAAGACCTCATACCTGGTCTCACAGGTATGACCTTCCCTTTTTCACTTTTTTTTCAAATTCCAGGTTTGTTAAATACCCCAGTTCACATGCATGTGCACACTTGCGATTTTTATAAATTTTATAGTTTGCACATGTTGATCATGTTTTGAAATTTTATTTTTTTTACTTGTGAATATATTATAATTTCATCTACTTTCTGACTGTTGCGATTTTGTATGTGGGTAACATTTTATATCATCAGTGATGCTGATAGCTTTTTGATTTAGTGCATTCTGGGACACATATTTGCTTAGAATGAATCCCCAGGAAATTTTATGGCTCCCAACTAAAGCCGTCTAACTCCTTGTAACATATCCTGTGTAATTCAATTTCTAAGAAACTATTGAAATGTACTTACAGTTAGCTTGAAATAGTGAGGGAAGAAAAAAGAAAAACACTGGGATGCATAGATACAATTTTACTGTGTCCTTTTAGATTTGTGTGCATCAGGGATGCAGGACACGTACCTATCAGCATATACATATATATATGTATGTATGTATGTATGTATTTATTTTGCTGATGTATATTCAAATATGTCAGGAGTTTATTTTTGTTGTCTTGTCTTATATTGTGATTTCCATTTTCTGTAGGGGATGACTTTGGTCAGATCCACAGCACAGAAGGGAGTTCTGACTCAGATTCTGACACAGACATTTCTGCAGATGGATGTGGGTCACCCAGGATGCAACGCAGGAAACGCCAGAAGCATTTTCGTGCTGAAAAAGTGGAGAGAAGCATAACATTCCGGACATTAGATGAGCTGCTGTATAATGACAACCTTCCTGAGGCAAGTCCCAACATCCTTTTTTCATCTCTTCATCTCTTTCTTAATTCTTTCTCTTTCTCATTTGCAATTTGGTGCCATTATTATGCAAAAATGGTAACTATTTTCTTCACTTGTCTGGAAAATATGCCAGAAAAATCAAATGGGCTTTGGTGTTTTGTCATCATGGCACAAAGTAAACAGAAAATTTGTCCCTGCTGAGAAATCTTTCCTAAAAAACGTGCTTATAAATCTTTTATGTATGTATATATGAATCCGTGTATGTCAGTCTGACTTATCTATCTCTTTATGTCTCATTTCCTGTATATATATATATATATATATATATATATATATCACTTTTCTCCCAATAAAGAACATCATTTATATTTACAAGGTGCTACACAAACCAAGTAATTCGTTACCATTTTTGTTTTGGAACTTTTGAAAGAAGTTTGCATATACAGTGTGATTGTAAAGTAACTCCCTTTTTAAAAATCTTATAATTTATTCATTATTCCTTATTTTTACACAAAACAAATATGAGAAGAATACACATAACATGAAGTTTTATTTAAAATTCTATATGGGCACTAGTATTCGCCTCCAGCCTCTTAAGCCGCTTGGTAATCGTATCAACTGATCTTCCTAGGAACTATCATGGAATGGCACAAATAAATTCTCCTATTTGTCCTTCAAAAGCTTCCAAAGTGGTTGGTTTCATAGAGTAGACTTGCTCCTTCAACCCCAAAGGAAAAATTTTCAGTGTTAAATTAGGGCTTCTGGCAGACCACGTCTACCCATCCATCTCCCAGGAAAATGGTGATTCAACCATTAAGAAATAACAATAGCAAAATTAAATAAAAATCATGTCTTCAATATTCTCGTAAGTATTGACAACTGGCCAGACTTCCTTAATTTTATGACCGTTATCATCTTGCATTCAAAGTGCCAAAGATGAAATGCAAAAATGTAAATCCTGATTATCAAGTGTTGCTTATATGCATTCTAATTCTTTATGGGCGTTGTTAACTCAGCTAAATAATGGACAATTCCATTTTATTAAAAAGGGAAGAAAAAGGACATGCTACACAGGAAACATGTAAGAAACAGAGTAAGGGAAAGATAAAGAGAGGGGGTGAGTGTGCAGAAGTGATAACACTAATCTGTTTCAATCGAACATAATGAAAAGATGAAAAGAAGGAAAGAAAAAGAAAAAAAAAAAAACAGTGAGAGGTTTAAATCAAGATTATTATACTCTCTGCATATTGAACTATTTTTTCAATAGCTCTTAAGTAAACATATCAAATGTAGTAATAATCAAATTATCATACTGTGGTATATCAACAGGTCCTGCTATTCTCAAATAATATTTAATTAACATTTTATTTCTTTCATTTCATTTTCACTCAGACTTTCTCTCAAGTGAGGTTTAGAGCACTTCATATAAAATGTTATTTTTTTTGTTCTTCTAATCATGTGGCCTAATTTATTATGAGCAATATATTTCCTGAGGCCAGATACATGAAAAAAAAAAGGGGGGTTGCAGATACCTGGGTTTAATTATCTTTAATCACAATTAACCTGAGATATAGAATTTAATATTAAATAATAACCAAATGAGTCATTCCTCTTCAGATTGTATTTGAAATGTTACTGTCCCCAACTTCATTGTTATTTGTATAATATTTCAGCCGATGTGCCCTCCGTCCTTCTTCAAGTATTTCTTGTCAGACTCAGGAACATTCTTATTGTAATCAGGAGTCATCACGGAACTTTGAACCTAACCCTTTATTCAGTTCACGGGGTATCCTGTTCTCATTCTAACTATATCGCTAACCAAGAATACCTGAAGAAGGCTGGAGGGCATATTGGCCGAAATGTTGTACAAATAACAATGAAGATGAGGAAAATCGTCCGAATAATACAAATAATACTAATTATCAAGCCTCATTTCTAAAATTCATTGAAATGTTTCATTTAGGCAATATTTGCAAAATTAAACAGTGTTATTAAACAGAGTGGTATTAAAAGTGTTTTATAATTTGCTTGAAGCCTTGTGTTTATATTGGTTTGGTGGTTGGTTTTGAAGGCCTATCATTTGCATTGTGATAGCCTTTGTAGAATACTGTTAATTGTTATTCTGTGTTACTTTCACCCTTAGTCTGGAAATGACTGTTACAGATTGTTAACTATTGGACAGTGGAACAGTCAAACACCTCCCCAGCTTAATGGACTCTTCCTGGCAGTGGTGGCAGTAATTATTTAAGCTGTTATAGTGGGTTCATTTGGAAACTAGTAACTGCATTGTTAGGCTTGGCCAGTCACATTGCTCAAACCAATTGTTGACTGTCTAACTGACTTACTTCAATAGCCTTCAAAAGCAACAACCAAATCACAGTGGTATTAGATTTTGGTTTAGCTTACACAATATTCAACCCTTTCTCTGTGGAATACTTAATTTCACAATTATATTTCTTTTGGTTTCTCACTAATGATTTCAGAGTTTTCCTTCTCCTGGACTGGATGCAATACCAAGATTAAAGAAGCCAGTCTGACCTATTATTTACCCATAGCTGGAGAAAGAATAATTGAATTGATATCTTTTCCAAGGGTCTATGTGAAATGCAAACAGACTCATCCAGGATTTGAACTCTGTTCACAGTGTCCATTTCCTATGATGAGAACCATTACACATCTATCATAACTTCATATACAACATAAAACCTAAATTTTATTGTAAATCTGTTATTGTTTATATTAATTTTTGTGGGATTAATATTGCTAAGATGTTCTTGGTATTTACCTAACTCTACTCCCTGGCCCTCCCACTCTTTTTGATTTTAGTTTTAGTTCATAAAATCTGCTGAAGTTATTTTAAATTTACAATACAGACTGTCCTTATCTTTATTGTAAATAAAGATAATGACAGTCTGAAACATCAAAATTAAGAGAAACAGGTTTTCATTAAAACTTTAGCTGAATTCTTTAATCACATAACAAAAAATAAACATCAGTTTTGATGCACTACAAATGAAATTGTTAAGATTCTATTGGTATTCACCTAACCACAACCCACTGGTCCTCCCACACTCTTTCTTTCTTTTTGATTTTACTTTAGAAAAATCTGCTTCTTTATTATGATCAGAAGTTATTTTCAAAGAATTACCAAAGTATTCATTTAACATTTATGTTTACTAAGAGAAACATGTCTTCATTAAATATTTTGCTAAATTCTTTAGTCACATGACAAAAACTAAACATCATTAAGTGATGTTTAATTGCTTATTTTACTTCAAATTGTAAAACACTATCAACAAATATCCTCAAAACATTAATTCATCATTATTCATTTTTCAATGTCTTTTTATTTGTCACAAATTGTAAGGACATATTCTTTGTCATTTTGAGTTTTCTTTTTCAAAACATTTTGCTCCAAGTGTCTTATTGATTGGCTGTTTCATTAAATGTTAAACTAATCGGACACTAAAAGTAGAAAGTAACCACTATACATTCTATTTCTTTATGGTCTTACTATCTCTCTCTCTCTTCAAAATAGAAATGATCACTTGTCTATTTTGTAAAGACACTTTACAAAATTGTATTCATTTTTTTTTTTTTGGGGGGGGGGGGGTTAAATCTGCACAAATTTGGACTGCTATATAATATAAAATCTCTGCATCTTCTCTTAAATGACTGTTTCCTCTAAAGTTCTAACAAGTGATTTAAAATGCTATTACTATCTCTCTCCAAAATAGAATGGTGACTTGTCTCTTTTGTAAGACACTTTACAAAATGGTATTTGTATAGATTTAACATTGAAGAAAAAAATAAACAAGTTTTGACTACAATAGAATAAAACCTTTGTATCTTCTCCCAAATAATTATTTCCTCTAAAGTCCTAACAAATGATTTAAAATGCTCATACTATCTCTCTCTCTTAAATAGAAATGGTGACTTGCGCTTTTTGTAAATATAAACACAATTTCAAAATTGTATTCCTTTTTTGTTTTTGTTTTTTAAATGTTTAAATCTGTACAAATTTTTACTATTACAATAAAATAAAAGCTCTGTATCTTCTCCAAATGACTGTTTCACCAAAGTCCTAAACAAGTGATTTAAAAATTCATTAGGACTGAGAGAAAAGAAGTTGTCACAATGACAGTTTGAATTTCAGTCATTTTGGTGGTGTTTTCTTAAATAAACCAACAACAAAAAAGGTACATTTGTGATTTGCTATTTCCAAATCTCAAAGTGTCAGTTATATTTGATCGGCAAGAATGTTGCCTGGTTGCTAAGGCAACAAAGATTTGCAAAAGAACTAAAGGAAAAGAAAAGTTTTGAAAATAAAAGAATTGAAAAAAAGAAAAGATTGAAATGTTATCTTTGCTGGTTGATATGACAAGTGAAACTAATTAATTTGTGAAATGGCCATGTCATCAAGAGACGAGTTTGATTAAAGAAAGGAAATAAGACATCATGAAGGGAAAAGAGAAAACATTCACAATCAATATTGCTCATGTATTGATTATATACAATTCGGGAATCAAAAGAAAAGACATGTAATTGTGCATACATACACATATATATATATATATATATACATATATATATACAGACATACATACATGTATGTGTGTGTGTGTGTGCAAATATAATACACCTATTTCAAAGTATAATGTTCAAATTTAGAACTATCTTATGAGTTTTGGTGTATATATGACCACTCCTGTATATATTTGTGATATATAAGAGAGAAAGATTGAATCTTGCTTTTTAATGTGTGGATGTATGTATATATAAGGAGAAAAAGATTTTATTTAAACCTGTTTTTTAAATATATAAATATACTTATTAGTGTGTGTGAGTGAGTATATAATGTATGAAAAAACATGTAATTGTGCATGCATACACACACACACACACACACATATATACATACATGTGTGTGTAAAAATATAATGCACCTATTTCAAAGTATATGTTCAAATTTAGAACTATCTTATGAGATTTGGTGTATATATATAACCACTCCTGTACATATTTGTGAGATATATATAAGATTTAATTAAATCTTGATTTTTAAATTGGGTAGATGTATGTATATATATGGAGAGAAAGATTTAATTAAAACCTGTTTTTAAAATATATAATTATACTTATTAGTGTGTGTATATATTAGGGAGGCCCAAAATTGAGGTAAAATGCGTTTTTGACAAAATGAATTTAGCCCCCCCCACACACACACACACACACACTATGGAAAATAATTTACCAAAAATCAGGGAATTATCGGATTTTAATGAAATGTTCAGTGTTTATTTATCAAAGAATGATTTTTATAATGCATTATTTATTTTATTTTAAAACTTTCTCATTTTTTCAGGTCACTTAATTTTTTCTGCTTAAAAAAAAGGGGGGGGGCACATTTTCAATCGAGTTTTTCTTCAAAACGTATACTTTGATTGACGAAAATAAGGTTTGCATTAAATAGATATTTATTTTTAGAATCTAAAAATATAACATTTTAAACTTAACATCAGTCTTTTCATATTTTAAATTAATTTTATATATTCATTTGTTATAGTAAAAATACTTAAGTTTTGAAATAAAATAACTGACGCATTATAAAAATCATTAATTGATAAATCAATACTGAAAATTTGATTAAAATTGGATAATTCCCTGATATTTGGTAAATTTTTTGCAATCGCGAATGTTACATTAAATTTGTAAAAAAGACATTTTAAACCAGCGTCTCAGACCGAAAGCGATAGAAATTGACCAAAAAAATTGTTTTAAATGTTTGTTTTTTTAAATATTTATATGTAATGATATTTTTCTTTTTTTAATGATGGTTATTATGTTACTACTTATCGTTTTAGACGAAAGTTAGACTTTAAATAATCGATTTAATTAATTTTAATTTGTTTTTAAAACAAAAAATCTGTTGCAAGCAGATGAATTTTGGGTCAACCTAGTATATATATATATATATATATATATATATATATATATTATAAATGTATGATTTTTTCATAGGAATTAAATCATGTATTGATTAGATAAAGATTTGTTGATTTTAATATGTTCAGCTTGAGAGGAAACTGTTTCTTTATTTACTCAGTCTTCATTTTATATTCTGATTATCTATTTCTGATTTACATCAGTGAAACAGGAAAACATTTTAAATAATTCATTTATCTTTGGCTATCTTCATTTCGTGCTTTATATATTTATATGTCTTTTCAACTTTTTGTTATTTAAAAAAAATTGGAGAGAAAAAAAAAAGCAGATTTAATCCCTTAAACAACCTTTTGGTTTAGATAATGATTGCTGAGAATATCAAATTGTTCAATTTGTTTCTTTGAGTTATTACAACGTTTCAGTTGGGGAATAAAAGAATTCTTGTTATTTTAGGAAAGGAGGACAAGTCAATATTTATTGAATCTTATCAAAAATCAATTTATATAAGAAATCACTAATGTCCGTATATAATTTCATGTTATTTAAAACTCACTTTATAAAATCAGTCCTATTTGTGATTTTGTTCAAATAATTTTGTTTTAATATTTTGCAATTTTTCTCACCAAAGTATTAAATTTAAAAATTGAGTTATATACCCCTTATAACACATCGTGTATATAATGGGGAGAAAGGCAGAGTATGAGAGATGATGAGGGCTCTTACTTGTTCTATTGGTCATATTCTCTTGTTGAGGTGTTTCCTCGGGCTGATCTCTTTGGGTTGATTCTTCTTGGGCTCATTTCTTTGGGCTGGTCATTATTTTTTTAATAACTCAACTTGTTTTTCTTAACTTTTTTTATTTAAAAAACCAACAGCACCAACACACTGTGGTACAAACTTTCTGGGGGCTTCAGTACTGTTGATCTCATCCCCCTTAATTTCTAAATAACTTTACATGTAAAATTTACTAGGGTCATTAATAAACAGTTATTAACTGTAATTTCTGTTCGAATTTGTCACTAACCCCTTAATTCTGGTGTAAGACCCTTATTAAAACATTGTTTTTGTACGGCGCGAATTTGGATGTTGAATATTGAAGCACTCAGATGGAGTGGGAATGCCTGCTTTATTAACGTAATGTGCAGTGATGGGAATATGACAGAAACATTTAACAAGTTAACCCTGGCTTAGAGATTAAATTCTATCCTAGGTTTTCAGTGTAGCATAATTATTATGGTCCACAGAGAATTTGGGGATTGAAAAGAAAACGGTAATCAGATTTTTGGAGAAAAAGAAGTTAAAGTTTGGAATTATAAACACTCAATGGGTGACAGCCATTAACCGACCAATGACTCCTGAACTAGTTTTAAAAAATAAAACCGGAAGTCCCAGATTTTTTGCGAAGAGCAGAAGCAAATGAGTCCCTTCCCTCACCCCTGGGACCACAAACGGAAGAAGAAAAAAAATCGGTCTTTTTTCGTCTGGGTCTTTGTCGGAGGCAGACTTGGGTTTCTGGGGGTCCTACGGTGACATGGCTAGGCTAGCAATGAACAGAGTGCATGAACATGATTTATGATAGAACAGCTTGACTTTATCCTCTCTCTCTCTCTCTCCTTTTCTCTGAAAAAGAACCCATGAGCCTAGAAAGAAATAAACAACCTCTTTTCGACTATACAACTTTCGTATGTTGTTTCTCTGAGCTAATGATGGTGACTACTAATAACAACTACTACTAGAATTCGACCTTGGTCCCTACACAACATTAGGTAGCACAGGGTATTTTTGGATGGACAAGAAATTGGGAATAATGAACTTTATTCTTGTAAAGTAATCACTTCAAACTAATTTGGTTTGTTTAATGGCATATCAACCCTTGTGGGTTATTTATGCCAAACATTTTGGCCAATAGTTTTTCAATGAGAGCTCTGTATTTATCTAGTTGATTATTGTTGTTGTTGCTAATTTGACTGCCCTCTTGTGTGTTACTTTGGCATTATAGGTGTTCATTTTCATTTAGAATTCCACAATGTTTCTTGCTTCAAGAAATGATATTTCTTACACCAATCTGCCAAGTGAGGAGGGTCTGCTGTGAAAATTAGTATTCAAAACACTGGTTTTCAACTTTCAATTTAAATATTGGTCAATGGTGTCATTGTTTTGTAACTTGTGTATTCAAGTTAACAGATAAAGTAGGAAGAAACACAATGAGTATCTAAGATAAGAACAAAAGGTTTACTCAACAAGGTACAAATGAAACAAGTAATGCAAGATAAACATTATACTACAAACAGAATTTATGAATCTGTCTTATGGTTGGTTGGTTGGATTTTAGGGTATGTCAACCCTTGTTGGGTTATTTAATACCAAAGACATTTTGTTTTATTCATTCTTAATGGGTATTCACATTTTTTTTTTTAATTAATTTTTTTCTATTTAACCCATAATCCTAACAGGTACTATCACTCCAAATCAGATTGGTCTGCCTTAAAGATTTCTATTCTTGATACAAAGCCAATTTATGATGGGCAGTGTTAATAGTATTTTTATATATATATATATATATATATATATATATATTCAAAATTAGGTACGACTCCAATTAAGCACTTATTCTCCCTAAAATTGTCGGCAAAAAGCCATTCCAAAAACAAACCGTGTTTACAACTTATCACATCGTCGTGTAATAAAAAGTCACTAGAAGAGGAATATTAACCTACTCTAAACAAATCGTAAAATCTAAGAAGTCCGTTTGGTGTAGGGGTTATGATATCGGCCTGTCAGCTTGGCAGTCCGGTTTCAAATTGCGCACAGGGCAGTCTTCCGATCTATAGCTCTGCTGATGAGGCCTAATAGGCCGAAATGTACATACAGAGATTGATTTTTCTCGATTTGTTTAGCCTTACATTTAAATAGGTATTCCCGCCTAATTCATTATTAATTAATTAATTTTCAAAATTGGTACGACTCCAATTAAGCACTATATATATATATATATATATATATATTATATATATATATATATATATATATATATATACACACACACACACGCACACACACACATTTCGTTTAAAGAAGTTTTTAGTCATGCTAGGTAGTTTTAATAGTATTATATATTTATACACACACACACACATGTATATGTGTGTGTGTATATATATATATATATATATATATATATACACACACACACACGCACACACACTTCATTTAAGGTAGTTTTTATTGAAGATTCCAGACAAGATTTGTTTTAATAATTTTCTTTTGTTTTCTAAAAAAACAAGAGAAAAAAGACTCATTGATAAATTGTTAAAACAAACCATTTGTGTTGTTCAATAAAAAAAGTTTTTAGATGAAACTTTGTTGCCAAAATATACTTTATATATTCCAATATGCTGATGTTTCTGGCTTTATAATTTCTAAGTAAGTTTACATATGTATTCACAAACATATAACCCATTAGAGACAACAAAAAATTACATTGACTGGAAACACAAACTCACTGGCAGAAAGAGAGTATGGTTTGGTTTGTTTTATGGCATATCAACCTTGGTGGTCATTTAATGCAGACAAAGTTTTGAAATGAATTCATTCCTAATGGATACTCATTTTATTATAAACTCATGTTTTTCTATTTAACCCATAGATGGGACTCTAACAGGTACTACCACTCCAGGTCAGAGTGGACCTGGAAGCAATGGTGATGAAGGGGTGCTCCACATTCCCCAAACTTCCAGAACTGGAACCTCATCATCAGATAGAGTTTAACATCATTACCAGGAAACGAAGACCCTCAGCCAGCATCTTCTAGTCCATATATGATAAAAAGGTTTGGGGTAATCATATAGGGGCTAGGGCTTGACATGACTAGCCGATTGATCAAAGGGGGCCTCTCCAACCGCCTGTCTAGTCTAAGTAAGGGCCAAGTGGACTGCTTATCCACCAGGATTCTGCCCTTAAACATCACGGGTCACCACCGACAGCGAATAGGTGGTCCTATTGGGAGGGGGGGGGTCTTACCGATTGATCTTTTGTTCCCTTTCTTTATAATAAAAACGGAATGGTCCATTATTCAGCTGAGGTGATGACTGAGAAATAAGAATTCAGTGGATAAACAATACCAGATAATCAGGACATACATTTTTGCATTTCATCTTGGATGATTTGGAGAGTCTCATTTTTAAGCAGGTGTTGCTAGATGATGATCGTCATACAATTAAGGAACACGAGTATTAATATAAAGATTTGTAATTAAAAAATAGACTCATACAGTCAGAATATGAAAATAGACAAAATAAGGGAAGACAAAATAACGGAAGACAATGTACTGAAATCTTGCACAAGGTTTTGGTAGAATTACGTTGAAAGATTAAATGTTTAATAAGGGATATTAATTATGATAACTATTGTTTAAATTATTCTATTATTCTTTGCCGGTTTGAATTTCCAGGCTATTTCTCTCCTCCTTCCCCTCCACATCATCATCAGGGATACTAACAGCATCCACCAGTAAAGGTTTAATTAGAGAGAAAGTATGTATTCTGGCAAAGTACTCAGTTGGGTCGAGTCTTAGGAACTTTACAAAAAAAAAAAATAAATAAATAAAAGAGAGAGAGGGGGGGAGGCCTGACCTTCATGAAAGTGAAAGTAGGTAGATATATTAATGTCCATTGACTGTTGTTTATCAATATTTGATCTATTTTTGGCTTTCAACCAAAAGAGGATTATTATTATTATTATTATTATTAAATGAAAAGGGTAGCTAACAACAAATATATCAAACTCTAGTATGTTGTCGGGGGGGGGGGAGACATAGGAAGGGGGTTATCTTTTTTGCCTATGAGAATATCAAACAAGAGTGTATAACATATTAAAAAAAAGGTTACTTTATATCAAAGAGAATCACAATACTGGCATAGCTTAGTGCATTGGTTCTTAAAACTTTTTCTCGATCGAGGCACCCCTGGAGATTTTGAAATACCATCCTGCACCCCTAGGCCTAGGGTATAAATCAACAGAACTTGAGTTTTCCTGTCAAATTATCAGCTACTATTAATTAATATAGCACCCATATATATATATATATATATATATATATATACACACACACACACACACACACACACTGGGTGTTCGGGATAAGTTTGACATTTATATTTGGTTAATTTTCTCCATTGGTTGGAGGTATTGATGCACACTATGCATCATGTAAAAGCTTGGACCCTTCTTCATTCATATACGTGAAGACAGAATGGATAACTGGAACCCGCCTGAATCATGGAAGATAATAACTTGTATCATGATGATCTGCACCAGCCATCAAAATAAGGAGATTATGGTTGCTGCCCAATGCTCCCTGAACAGTATGAAAACAATCAGGCATGAACTGGAGAATTGCAATGGAGACCAAGAGGCTGTGGCTAGATGAAAGCAACATAACAGATGATCTGATTGCATTTGTACAGCAGAATTCCAAAGAAATCTGCAGAAAGTCTTGGAAGACCCTCAGATACCTACGTAGAGTTGCTAAACACTGTAGTCAAGCCCTGGATAACAAGGGTAGCCGATGGTAGGCCATATGTATGCCAGAAGGATTCGGACCCCCTTTCACACCTCTGGGAAAAGTTCTTGTTGGCAAATTTTTACGCCTGCACCAGTCCCAATGTTTGGCCTCCATGGATTATGTATATGGTGCTATTGAGAAAGACACCAATCACCATGCTAGTACTACATAAACCCAGTTAATCAATAGAATTAAGGTAGTTTTTGAGACCATTCCCAGGGAAACTGTGACATCAGCTTGTCCCAGGTTCCGGAGCAGGATAGAGTGTGATCAACGCTGGTTATTTTGAGTGAAACTTGTTGACAGTAGTGTAATTTCTGTGCCTGTTGAATTTCTTTACAATCCATTAAATTTTGTAGTTACCAAGCGCTTTTTTCTTTTTCCTTATGAAACTGTCAAATTTATCCTGAACACCCTGTATATTATGTTGATAATATGGTTGCTATATTTATAAGTAAACAGAGTTCAATATCATTGATAAAGGATTTATATTGAAGTTAAGCATGAACATGAAGTCAATGGTGCCTGGTTACTGATAGTATCTCATCTATGCAAACTTCAGACCAAATGAGAAACTGTCAGTAACCAGACACTGTTAAAGTTTTAGGGCCACAACCCGGCCAAAGGGGCTCTAGCAAAAATTCAAAGGGCATCTCCATTGTCAGGAATCAACGGCTTTTGGCATACTTATCACTGCGTCAGTGGAACCTGCAGCAAATAAGGGCATCTCCTTCCTCTAGCTGGGATGTTCATGTAGGATTTGGGAACCGCTTGTGAATTTCCTATTCCCTTATTACTCTTTCCAAGAATTTACTACAGGTGAATTTGTTGAATGTAGATGGACAAAGGCTGCATCCCCAAAGATCTACTGTATGGTGAATTAGTAGAGGGCACCGACCGGTAGGGAGACCACGCCTGCATTTTAAAGATGTCACATGTTTAAAATGTCACAAGAGGGACATGAAGACATGCCATATCAACACCAACACATGGGAGGCTTCTGTAGAAGACCTGGCGCCTTAAGGAAGGAGAGACAACAGCAACTTCAACAAGCATCACTGTCTGTTTGTAGTCACTGCACAAGAGATTGCCATTCAAAAATTGGTCTGTTCAGCCAATCACGCAGTTGCAGATAAAAAAATATTTTAAAATTTTTTTAAAGTGGACACCACGCCATCTTCGTGGAAGGATGCCAACAACAGCTGGCTCAACTAACCCAGGTTGAATGCCATCACAGAAACAGAAGAGAAAAAAACTTATCTGAAATAAATGTATGTCAGTTTATATTTTTAGTAAAAGAAAGTCTTTAGAAAGGTCAAGATTAAAGATAAGGAAACTATCATTTGTATCTTCATCCAAAATTTGTCTACCAATCTGATAATCGATGGAGACCAATTCTGATGCTGAGTCATCGATAATGTTGAATGAATTGTTCAGTTTCTTCTTTTAACGTTTCTCACTGGAGTTTTCATATTCATGGTCATTCACAATAACCAATAAACCGGAAAAACATGTCTACCTCAAGTGGTGCATAACGTTGAATTGAAGACGCAAGTGAATTGAAACTTTCAAGAGTTATTTATATTTGTGCATTGGTTCATGCATCCATGTTGTGACATGAGACCAGTCTCATTAATATCGCACACACATATATATATATATATATATATATATATACATATATATAATATATATACACACACACACACATATTTGTGCATGGGTTTACTGAGTAAAATCCAAAGTGCTTGATACTTTATAGGTAGAGAAATATGCAATAAATATTAAAACTCACAAGAATTTTCCTACAATATTGATTATATATTTCACCCATTTTAAAATGAATCGTTCCAAATAAAATAAAAAAGCAAAAAAAGAAGAAGAAAAAATAAACAACTTAAAAACAAAACTATATAAAGAACAAAATATAATAAAACCAATATATAGAAAAATCATTTTAATTTATCTGTATATAAATATAGATAAGACATTTCTTTTTTTAACTTTGTATATCTTGAGCAATGCCAGGTAGCTCTGATAGTATTGTATATTATTAAATAGTTTATAAAGCCACCAATAGTTATTAAATTTACATAAATCAATCTACTGCCTGTAGAACAATAGAAATCCTTATGACACAATGACAGACAAAGTAGAAATACTAATTAATTAAGAATATGAGGAAATAAATTTAAAAACAAGATGATTGTTGTTAACTAAAGAAAAAATAAAACCACAAAAACTGATAATTTTCACAACATTGTTTGGCAAATAAATCCATATTTGTTTTGCACAGTCTTTTGAGCATTCCGAATCAATTTCAAGGACATATCTTATTGCATTTCTTATGCCCTCATGTAAATTTGAGCACATGATTATCTGGAAACACTATATATATATATATATATATATATATATATATATATATATATATATATAAACCTATTTATTGATTACATAAATGAATTAAAATCCTCACATATACTTGCACATTTAATAGAGATAAGTCTACATATTCAAGCTTATATATATATATATATATATATATATATATATATAAATCTGTACTTACATAGATATATGAAAATATATACACATTAATTTATAGATTCATTTATTTATATCTATGGATATATTTTAGTTTTTGAACAAAAAGAATACATCCAAGGCCAAATAAATAAAATCAGAAATTTTGTCAAAAATATACAATCACAATTATCATTGCAAACAGTAAATAAAGTGGTAGGAAAAGCACCTCAAGATCAAAGCTAAATTTTGCCAGCCAAGAACATAGACTTCTGAAGTGGAAAGGACACTTCAAGAATTGGCTTGGAAATCTTCCTAAAAATCAAAGCTAATGATACTCAAAAAAATGATTAATAGACAACTAGACATGAAGCTATGGACACTTTATGAACAAATGAATTTGAATTACTAAAAACAATCAAAAGCAGAAAAAGTCATCAACGAAATGAAGTGTTGAAGACAAGACAATTTGACAACTTCAATTATGCAATGCAATGTTTAAACAGATCAGATTCAACTTGAAATACAGCTCAATCCTGATTGGTTGATACAAAATTCTACTGAGTGGATCTCATTTCAGAATATTAGCAGATGTCACCAAAATTGATATCTGGTTGTTTTATTTTACAAACAGTTCTCTTGCGTCTCATGTGTCAGTACAAATTATCAAGACTCATCTTTAAAATTCTTTTTGCTTGATAATGTCTGCTTTTTATATTCACAAGTATTTGTAACTTTCTTTTTTGCTGTTTGCATTTCACATTTCACATAGTGCTAATATCACAGGGAAAATTATGAATCCAACAACTCGACCTCCAGCTATGGGTAAAATAATAGGACAGATTTGGACCTTTAATCCTGGTATGGCAACCAGTCTAGGAGAAGGAAAATTCTGAATTCAAACCTTTTAAATGTTTTCTCTTGTGTCAAATCCTACTGGTGTGGAGGGTTTGGGTAAACACATGGTATTGGTTACAAAAATTGTCTTTTTTTTTTTTGGTCTTTCAAAACTCTTCTTGTGGTTTGTCAAACAAGATGTCCACTGTTTTAAGATGTTATTTGACAAAATCGGCAAACAGTGTCCTTTTGGGTGGAGACACATGACAAGATCTCTTGGACAACCAAGTGTATTAGTCTTTAAAAAAAAATTAGTCTTCAGTTAATGAGTGTAGACAATTAGTAGATATCATTTATCACTCAAATAAATGAAGTCTATAAGTTTTGTTTTGTTTTTTTTTTACTGAAAGTTTTACACAATTACACAATATTTCAAAAAAGGATGTAACAGTCTTTTTCACAACTTAGAATATTTCAATTAGTTTGGAGACACTAATTACAAAAAGTTGCTAATTACACATCTGTAAACTCTTATAAAAAATTTGAAGACCCCCCCCCTAAAAAAAAAACAAAAAACAACAGCTCAAAAGTAAGTAAAGTGTGTGGAGTGGCTTGTAATATTTATCAGCCAAACAGCAAGGGAGCCTATCCCCTTTTCACTAGGCTTAGAACAGGGAGATTTTTTTGCATGAAAATACCAAGGTTATTACTACTACTACTATATCTAACATAATAAATAAATGTACCAGACTAAATCCATTTTAATATCTTTTGTTATTAACGTAAAGCAAAGAACATAAGATTGAAAAGTCAAAGCTTCTATATAAACTGTTATATTTTTTTCACTCAAGGAATTAAAAACAAAACAAACAAAAAAAACAACCCATGTATTCCATGTTGAACATCTATATATATATATATATATATATATATATATATATGAAAGTACGCAAACAGTTTGTTTGATATGGCTATGCCAACAATTTTTGGGAGAATATGTGCTTAATTGAAGTCATAACTAATTTGAAAATTAGTTGATAATTAATGAATTAGGCGAATATATCTGTTCAAATGTAAAGCGTAAACTTTTTCTCGATTTTTTTACACTTTACATTTGAACAGATATATTCGCCTAATTCATTAATTATCAACTAATTAATTTTCAAATTAGGTATGACTTCAATTAAGCACATATTCTCCCAAATATATATATATATATATATATATATATATATATATATAAATAAAGAATTTTTCTGGTATTTACGTGTCAACTTATAACTCTGAAAAGAGATGTCATTCTGATTTGAAATCTCGCAGATACATTAATGTGTTTCTAACTAAGAAACACACAAAATTTGGTTTTTGATTTTTAATAATTAAGTGATATAATTTAATAATTAAACAAAAATCAACCAATTTCTAGAACACTTCACAGTAAGGAAAAATAAAGTAAGCAAAAATTGGGTCGAAAATAAAATAAATTAGACTAATACATTTCACTAACTCAACAGGCTAGCTACTCTCTCTTTCACCTAGTCTGTTCGTGTCTCTCTCCCTCTCCTGAGTTCTTCTCTCTCAAATAGAATTATATTTTAAAACAAGTTTAGGATTACATTTTTTTAAATAATATTTTCAATGTAAACAAACAAAGCATTTCCTAAAAAAGCCAAACATTGTAATATACGAATTCTTGGCGATTTTTTAAATTTAATAAAATATTTTCTGCTTATTCCCTCTTATTCCCGTTTTCTCCCTTTCTCACTGGTGTTCCTGAAAAAAATATAGTCCTCTCATGGACCGGATACTTTTGCTAATAAAAATATAATATATAAGTGTATGAATAATTATGTAGAGTATTTGTTTGCATTTATTTTCAAAAAAAAAAAAAAAAAAAAAGAAAGTTTTTGTTGTTATGTAATTAACTGACAAGATTACAATCAAGTGATATGATGAAAACTTATTATTAAACACATTCTATGATGAACAACAATTCATAGTTAATAGGAAGATTTTTTCTTTTTCAGATTTCAGCCAATCCATCCTCCCAATCTCAATCTATTCATCTATCTGCTTATTTATAAAACTATTCCAGAAATGTACAGTTTCTATTGGATCTGTCAGTATCCACACACGCTTGTATATATCTCAGGTTATTATTCTGGTAACTAGTTTTGTTACGAATTTAGTGGCCATCCTTTAGGCTTCTAGCAAAAGCGCTTGTCCAGTGGAGATCCTTTGTGTTTAAGCAGAGCATAGTTTTGATCTACGAACCTCTGGTTGTTCCTTGGTGCTCCTCAGTCTTATAAGTCTTTCGACAGTGATTACAAATGGATGTCTCTCAGTATCAGTGATTAAGTAGTCAATCAGCCACGCATTCTGGCTGTTGATTGGCTGAGATTTAAACTATGAGACCTCGGTTAGTCTATAAATTTAAGTGGTGTATTGTAGCACACCTTATATAACAAAAAATTCCAAGAGAAATCATGTACATAGTGGTTTAAAGTGTGCATGACTATGTTTGGCATGTAGAATAGGATCAGGCGCGATTGGGGAGATTGAACTTACATCCTCCTGATCGTGAGATGTGGCTTGACGCATGTAAATCACTAGACTGTGCGATGGACCCGGATGTCAGTGTCACTATTAAAGGCCTGTTTTTAACACATATGCAGTCACATTTTTGAGTTTTGTGACGAAGGCAGTGACATACAAGGAAGAGAAGGAAAAATTTGTTGGACTGCTAGGATTTTGTTGAGTGAAGGAAGGAGGGAAGAAACTGATTATCCCCAGCAGCAGCAGACCGACCATTGCATGAAAGAAATTACTGGTGTCAATTGAACAGACTCCAGTTGAAGAAAAAATAAAACAGTTACAAAGAGCATACAGTATGGATGTACAGTGGGATTTCTATGATCCCAAATAGAATCATCCCTTACTTACCAGTCAATTGGATTATCATACACACACACATACACACATATATATATCACAGCTTTACATCAAAATATAACATGTTTGATATTTTGCCCCTGACCATAACCCAGTGGGAGTTTGTTGCCAAAGTGTTTCCATATAATTCAATCTTTGTGTTGTGATGACTATATAGGCAAAATTATGTTATATTATAGTATACCTCTGATGTAAAACACATGCACATTTAGATACATACACAGTGTGCATACATATATTTCTGCTTGGGTTCTTATATACATATGTATATTGTATTATCTACTACTTTAATACACTGCACATTTACATACATACATGCACAGTGTCTGTTTGGGTTCTTATATACATATGTATATTGTATCATCTACTACTTTAATACACTGCACATTTACATACATACATGCACAGTGTCTGTTTGGGTTCTTATATACATATGTATATAGTATCACCTACTACTTTAATACACTGCACATTTACATACATACATGCACAGTGTCTGTTTGGGTTCTTATATACATATGTATATAGTATCACCTACTACTTTAATACACTGCACATTTACATACATACATGCACAGTGTCTGTCTGGGTTCTTATATACATATGTATATAGTATCACCTACTACTTTAATACACTGCACATTTACATACATACATGCACAGTGTCTGTCTGGGTTCTTATATACATATGTATATAGTATCACCTACTACTTTTCCTATCTATGGGTTAAATAGAAAAAAAAAAAAAACGTGTTTAAATAAAAATTGAGTATCCATCAAGAAGGAATAAAACAAAATCTTTGGCATAAAATAACCCGACAAGGGTTGACATTCTGTAAAACCCAACCAACTACTACTTTAATACACATGTGCTTACATATATGAATGATTTGCATGTGTACATATATGATGTATGTTAATGTATGTATGACTCCAAACATATGAATTAAGGGCCGGGTTCGCTCAGTCGGTAGAGCGTTCGGCTAGAAACCACAAGGTTCCTAGTTCAATACCAGCCAACTCAGCATATGAGTAGCACAGCGATCTGTGCAGTAAAATAAGGAGCTGATGGTAGGTGTGGCACACCACCTCAGACACTAAAATAATCTTGGTCTAGCGCTAGTGAAAAGGGGATAGACTTCCTCACTGATTGGCTGATACTGACTTTAGACCACACTGACGACTTTACTTTTATATATATAAATATATAAAAGAGATGTATGTTAATGTATGTGTGCCTCCATTGCACATTTATATTCTTCCTTTTGTTGTTATCTCTTCAAAACATTTTTAATCTCGGTGCATCCATCACTGGCAAAGACTTTTGTTGCATTTAGAAGAAATGCAACATTCTAGTTTCAATGTAAATGTCGTTGGGGATTATGCATTCATCTTTAGTTCCATTTTCTGCTTTCCGCTTACCTTCAGATGTCATCACAAATTTCAACATTATTCTTTAAAAAAAAAAAAAAAAAAAAAAAAAAGATGTAGCCACTCAAATTTTACTATCCCCCCCCCCCTGAAATCCAAATCACTACTCAAATGATTTTTTTCCTTCTCTTGGATTTATTTCTTTCTGAAATAAAAGTTTTTTTGTTTTGTTTTAGTTTTTTAATCCTGTAATATAGTTGTTTATTAAGACTAGCAAATATATGCACCCTCTAGGTGCAAGTATTTAGGTTTTAATGTAATGTAATATCGTATTAAATTAGAAAGTCTAATAAGAAGGCAGATAAAAAGATATGTAACAGAGTGGGGGTATAATAGAAAAATAGAAATGAAACTTACTCTTCCATCACTCCCGTCTTTCATTGCTGAATTTTACGTATTTAACAATTTAGTTAAATTAGGAAATAAAGAATAAAATGACAGTTATTTTTTCTTGTTAATGGATTTCATTTAAGATTCATTGGAGAGATTTTTGCTTATATTCATTAAAATAAAACCAAACAATTAGAAATCAATAATACTAAGCACACATTTAATAAAATCACATTTTTAATATCAATATGCAAATTAGCCTTCCCATTCACACTGCAAACCGCTATTTTTTTGTATATATAAATACAATTGCATGTTATTTGTATGTAGATATGGACAACACTAATAAAAAGGTGAAGCAATTTTATTAATAATTCAGGTTTAAATATAAATAAAATCATGGAGAATGTGATGTAAATAAGTATGTTAATTGTGACTCGATTAGTAATATAGTTTCGGTTACAGACATAAAAACACACAATCTCCATTATAATAAGATATGTAAATCAATCCATTTACAGTTTTTCAATATCTGTATTATGTCCAAAATATTAATCTTGGACATGTTACAAAAGAACAATCCATTTTTACTAAATGGTCAAAAAACTCATTTATCTATTGAACTGATCAAATTTCAAGTGGTTTATTATGGTCTATTCCAGTGATTCTCAACAGGGGTCCATATAGACCCCCCATGGATGATATAACATTTTTGGGGACCCAGGCAAGTAAAATGTATTTAACTATAACAATACAATGGGATTTTTAAACCACAAATGGCTATTGGGGTTTCACCAGAGTAAAATATGATTAAAAGGGGATTAACTGGTAAAAAAAGGTTGAGAACCATTGGTCTATTCAAAATATGTTCATGCTTACAGACTTTTACTCCAAACTTATTTCATATCCACATCAATAACTGTTGGATTATACTAGTATATAAAGTGTGCTACAATACACCACTTAAATTTATAGACTAAGCAAGGTCATGTGGTTTAAACCTCATCCAATCAACAGTCTGAATGCATGGCTAATTGACTACTTAATCACTGATACTGAGAGGCATCCATTTGCTATCATTGATGAAGGACTTTGCAATATTGAGGAGCATCAAGGAACAACCAAAGGTTTCTTTACCAAGGATCTCCGCTGGACAAGTGCTCTTGCTTGAAGCCTAAAGGATGGCCCATAAAATCATAACAATAACTCCATTGGGTGTCTTTCTTTCTTATTCATCTAGTATTTAGAAAGTAATCCAGGTTTGAATCTATGTTGTTAGTGTAGCTGGCCAATGGGCATCAAATGCCCAGTATGTAGTGTTGCAGGCTCTATTTGAAAGGAGTGATGATATGTTAATCGTAATATATTTATCTTCTTATCCTGTTGTTGGGATGTATGGCATTCTCGCTGTTTGAGTCTGGAATAACTTGGGATTTGCTTGAAGATATCTTGCCTTGTACTGTTCAGTTTGTAATAACAATACAAGACGTTTCTGTTTTTTCTCATGAGCAGATTTATTTTATCTGCAAGTCAAAATGTCTTGGGGAACAGACATGCATCTTGCATCTGATCCAACACTCTTTCATTTATTAAACAGATCAACTTTCAAGTGTATTCAAAATATTTAAAGTGGTTTATTATAATCTATTCAGAATATGTTCATTTCTTACAGACTTTTACCTCAAACTTATTTCCTATCCACATCAATAACTCCATTGTTTTGCTTGGTTGATTTGTTTGTGTTTAACAGCATGTCAACCCTTGTTGGGCTATTTTATGCTGAAGACATTTTGTTTTATTCATTCTTGTTGGGTACACTTTTTTTTTCCCAAATACAATTTTTAATAGTCATTCTTTGATCTAACCCATAGATAGATGGGATCCTAACAGGTACTACCACTCATCCCCAGCTGACAGGATGGCCTTTAGTTTTGATTGGTTGATTTTGTTGGTGTTTAACAGCATATAAACCCTTGTGGGTTATTTAATGCCAAGTCATGTTTTTATATATATATATATATATATATATATATATATATATAAGTTATCCACAGACACAGTGTTTCGATGTTAATGTCTCATCAGTGCAGCTTGACTTTAACAGCTACTTCTAGCCGGGAGTGAAACCTGACTGAATTTTCGTCTGTCAAGCTCCTTACCCACTCAGCCGTCAGCAACTGCCTGTAAGAGGTGATCAATTAATTGATACATACTTATGTATATGTATGTTTACAATCACCAGAGAACTCAAGTCTGTAATCAACAGACGAGTGAAATATGTTACATTAACTTCATGTGTATTAATAAAATACTTGTTAACCCTCAGCCACTGCCTTCCCGCACCTATATGATAAAAAGTGAATTTGAAGAATACGATTGGAACAATCATATAGTTGCTAGGGCTTGACATGACCAGGTGATTGATCTGATAGGGGCCTCTCTGGCTGCCTGTCTATCCCAATTAAGGGCTAAAGTAGAGTGCTGCGTGTCACAGGACCCTTTAGTACCAGCATCACAGACCTCAGGCATTATTAGTCACTAGCTAACAGGTAACTCAATTGGAGAGGAGGGTGTCTTTCCTCTATGCAGAGTTGCAGTCAGCATATTCTACAGCCCCAGACAACAGGGCAATCTTTTGTTTTGGATGTTATGATAATGGATTAAAGCATTGAGATTCTGATGATTTTAAGACATTATTTTAATTTTATTTTAATTATCATAACTAAATAAATTTGTCTTTCTAATTTGTATAAAGAACCAACTGGAAGAGACTTTTAATTATAATCCTCAAATGTTTGTTCCCTAACGATATTCAAGGGATTTTGATTCATGAATCTCTTATTAGAAATAATATTTTAAACATGAAGTATATATAAGCTGTTTGCCATTATTATAGAAAAAAATGTTCAAGTTTCTTCTCAACAAATCTTTATTTATTCATGTTTTTAAAAAGAATTTCTATTCTTTCATGAAAAAGAAAAAAAAAAACTTCTAATTAAAAAGAATATATTCCGTTTTTGCATTTGAATGTATTTGTTGTCAGGGATTCAACAAGAACAATAACCAAATAATTATATAACAGATATTGTTTGGTGATATTCAGAAATAATTGAGTTAAAAACAACTTTATGAAAAAAAAAAAAAAAAAAAAAAAAGGAATAGAAAAAGAAGTTGTCTAAATTTGATGAAGAGAAATACAAAAGGCAAAGGCCAAAAAAAAAGAGAGAGAAACATGTTCATCAATTGAAAATATCATCAGTTTTGCCCTAAGATGGTTTTACTTCAGAATGTCTGAATGAGTATTTTTACAATTTGATATAAACAAGCCATAAATGATTAAAAACAAGCCATGAATTTGATTAAAATACATTGATAATAGAGGTTATTATTATTATTATTATTATTATTAAAGACGTTGATTGAAAATATATGCAAGAATAAAAAAAACTGAGCCAAGAAAAATTATGATCAAAATTTGGTTGGGAGATCAAATACAAAAAATAATTGTTCTGATCATTTTTAGAGATTTTTTTTTTTTAAACTTTTATCTTTATATATGAAGAATATCTTTATAAATTGAATAACTTTAAAGTTTACAAAAATTGAAAACTTATGTAAAATAGACAAATTATATTTTCTAATAATTAAGCTTTATATATATATATATATATATATATATATATATATAGCATTGTTAGTAATTATTGATTTGGCTTATATATATATATATATATATATATATATATATATATATATATAGATAGTATTGAAATAGTATATGGTTATCACTAGCTCACTCGGTAAATTAGTGGTGGACCAGCTTTGTAGCATTATTAGTGGAGTGCTCAATATCAGTGATAGAGCTGATATATATAACTATACATATTTGTGTGTATGTGTACACACACTATACTTGAAGCAATATAATTTCCTTAAATATTACAACTTAGATGATTTTTTAAAGATATTTGTGTAAAACCTGTCATATATATATATATATATATATATATAATTGTGGTATTATAGACAAAGTCAAGAGCTTGGAAACAATCTTTTCACCTTTGAAAATCATAGGTGAGAGACTGGCAGTTACCAAGCTCCACTGACTTTATGTCTATGATATCCTAACTTAGATATTCATGCTCATTCACTGATATTGAGCACTCTTTATTTATGAATATACCAAACAGTATTATCTATCTATATCTAAACACACACAAAAATAGTGTGAACACAAAATGAACAGTGCTTTTTTTCATTTTTGCATTTCATCTTGGATGATTAGAATGGTCTCATTTTTAACTAGAGGGTGTTGCAAGATGATAACGGTCATACAATTAAGGAACACAAGTATTAATATATAGATTTTTGTTTAACAGTGTAATAGAAAGAATAGCGAAACTGGAGAGGAGCTTAGAAAATGGAAAAAATATTTGGAAAAAAAAAACAACAAACAACCTTAAATCAAAAAAAGTGGGAAAATGTTTAAAAGAAAACCAAAAGACAAAAGGGGAAAGTGAAAGTTAACATTTTGGGAAAAACGGAAGGAAGCTGACATTTTTTTAAAACTAAAACATTTATAGTGTCAACTTAGATGGAAAAAAAAAACGGTTTTTCCATTTCCTCCTTTTGACATTTACTTTCATAGGAAAATCTTTGGATATTTTGCAGATACTAATCTTCTTATAATGGAGATTCTGAAACTACGTCACCACTGACATCCCAATTTCCATAATTATTTAAGTTATATTCTCAATGATTATGAAATAGTCATTATTTAATTCTAATGAGCATCTTATTTATTAATAATGTCTCTATTAAAGTCTAGTTGAGTTAGATTTGCTGCAAAACTGCCCATATTATTAATGCACTTAAAATCCTGAAATATGTGTCATATATCTCTAAGAAATAAAGATTTACATAGAATATGGTGGGAATAATTTGCATAATGATTTTAACAAAACTGGGTTTAATAAATAATCATTTGCTGTTACTGATTTCTAATACTATTATGTTATTCTCAAACGTATTAAAGGCAATTTTATATATAATTTTATATAGAAATCAATTAAAATAACATTAACTATGTAATATTTTTATATTCATTCAAATTTAGTTTCATTAGTCTTTCTAATTGAATATAACATTTTATTACATTAAAACTTAAAATACTTTAAAAGCTCAGGGGGTGCACACTTTTTCATCTTACTTTTATCATCCAATGCAGATATTTATACACAGTTCATATGTACTTATTACTTAAATCTCTCTACATATCCTGGATGAGGCTGTTTGCATTTCACATTGTGCTATTACCCCTTAGAAAGATATGAATCCAACTATTCTCCCTCCAGTTATCAGTAAATAATAAAATGGACTGGGGAAATTTAACATCAGTGTGGGAGAAGGAAAACTCTGAATTAAATCACGCTGGTTAAAAATTGACCTAATCCTACTACATGGTGTTATGTTTATTGTCATAGGAAATGGACATGGTGACATGAGTTCAAATCCTGGATGAGTTCAAATTGATGAAATAGAAAATCATATCTATACAGACCTGATATATAATTTTTGTCTATTATGTAATCATACTTGAAGTGGCAAAGGTAGCCTAAATAAATTTATTTCTGATGAATTAAGGATTGCATATATTCATTTATAATATACTCTGTATATATAGAAAATATACATATAAATATCAGTGTATATGCATATGTACAAAATCTTTATTATTTATGTTTAAGTTCTCAATTTTGATTGAATCCTATCACAGAAACTCTTGATACCACTCACATTTATATATATATATATATATATATATATATATATATATATATATATATGTGGAGGCACGTGGGCTAGTGGTTAGGGTCGTGAGAAATGGACTCGTCGATTCAAGTTCAATTCCTAGATGAAGCTGTTGGCATTTCACATAGTGCTAATACCCTTGGGAAAGGTATGAATCCATATTCTTCCTCCAGCTATGGGTTAAATAGTAGGGCAGACTGGGCCCTTCAGCCTTGGGTAGGTAACCAGTCTAGGAGAGGGATAACTCTGAATTCAAAATTCCTGAGGTCAGTCATTGATTGGGTTTGTGGCAACCCTTGATGCACCAATTCTTTCCTATTGACTGTGCCAAAAAGTGTGGATGGTCCAACACAAGCCTTCACCACTATAAACAAATCACTGTGTGGGTGTTCATTGTGTGTGAACCCTCATGCATCGAAAAATCGATGAGAGAGTCCATAATATATATATATATGTGTGTGTGTGTGTGTTGTGTGTGTGTTACATTATGTCAGTGGGGTGATATTACTGTATAGTTTAAGATTGTTTCAAATGGAGATATCAATAAAGAAATAAAAAAAAGAAATAATGACCTGGTCAACCAAGAATCTTGAGTGTAGGTCAACAAAGAAGTAGATAAATAAATAAATAACCACAAACAGATGAGTAAATAACAAAAATCTCAGAGTTCATGGCAGTCATCTGTGAAGGAGTGCCCTTTGAAGTTGAAGATGGTCTGCTTAAATTAACTCTAACGATTTTTAGGAATGGGGTGGTGCCCTGAATAAAAAAGTTTAAAATAATATATATAATATCAAAGGAAAAATGCATATTGGTGTCAGATTTGGAATGGGGGTAGTTAGAAATAACTGGGTAGAGAGACAGTTTTTTGACTGTCAAGTCTTCTAAGAGTGTTTGATCTACCAAGTTGAAAGGATCCCATTTAGTTCAAGTATGAACTTTGAAAAGCGTGTGTTGGAATTACTTCCCTAATAAAAGGCACAAAATGCTAATTACATGTCTACTAAGAAGAGAGGTGTCGTCAATGTAGCATATAAAGAAGTCAACTTTCTTTCTGACTCAACAAAAGTTGCATTCGTGTCTATGTACAGGGGCTTGAAACCACCCAACATGTCACATGGCACACTATATAACATACTTAACATGGAAGTCTTCATATTCTTATTCAGTTACATATACTAAAAAAATTCCCTCCCTTATATGGACATTCTCATTGCTTATTCTTAGGTTGTATTTCTATTAAGTTTGCTCATCTCTCATTTCTATGTTTTATTTCTCTTCTGTTAAGTTTGCTCAGGAAATCAAATATTATTGTTACTACATCATTGTCAATAGTTCTTGCATTCAATATATGTTGCATAAGGCCAAGTTCAAGTTGTAGTCGTTTAGTAGTAGTAGTCATCGTTAGTTCAGCAACAACATACTCAAGTCGCATAGTCACATGGGGCTGTTCATTTCTTCCTAGGCTCGTGGGTTCTTTTCAGAGAGAGAGAGAGAGAGATTAAGGTCCAACTATTCTATCATAAATCATGTTTGGTACTACTACGCAAAACCCATATGGGGAACCGGGAAAGCCCCCATCTGTCTCTAACCAAAGCCCAGCCGAAAAAGGACAATTTTTCCTCCTCTTCCATTTCTCGTGCCAGGGTGGGAGGGTCACCCAACTTTCGCTTCCAGTCAAAACCCGGAACTTCCGTTTTTATTTCTAAATCTAATTTCTGGGTCATTCGTCGGTCATTTACTGGCACTCTGTTGAGTGTTTACCCATCTAAACTTTAATCTTTGTTCTTATTTCATTTTCCTTTATTCCTCCTTTAATCCCCAAATTCCTAATAAACCATAATAATTACGCTACATATTCTGTATGAGGAAATGATATTCAACCAACTATCCATCTACAAACTGTTAGCTCCTTTCTCTCTCCCTAGAGTCATTTATATGATATTTGTATCATAGTCACAATATTACAATGAACATTGTATAGCTATACAAATATCATTTTAATACTGTGCCTATTACAGAGGTGACAATGTTTACATATATATATATATATATGTTATAATATATTAATGATTTGAAGGCAATTACAATGCGTATTAAAAATAAAAACAAAAAGATGTTATTTTTGTCTTATTGATTTCAAAGTAGAAACTTCATCTTCAGAGGTGTATATCAGGAAAAAACATTTTTTTTTTTTTTTTTCTTTTTCTGATATACACCTCTGAAGATGAAGTTTCTACTTTGAAATCAATAAGACAAAAATAACATCTTTTTGTTTTTATATTTTTCTACGCATTGTAATTGCCTTCAAATCATTAATATATTATAATATACTTAACAATGCTTCAAGCAAATTACCAATTACTTATATATATATATATTACACACATACACTGTGAAAAAAAATTTTTTTTTTGGTTGTCTTAGAAGCTTTGAAAAAAGTCAGACAACTGACCATCAGGCTGACCCAGAAAGAAAAGAACACAAAAAAATTTAATGAACTAAAGAAACTAAAAATAAACCTTTGAGAAAAAGGGAAACCTTGAAATATTATAAAATAAACAAGGTTAAGAACACAATATCTTTCCTTTTGATTCTGCTTCTAAGACACCAACCCTAAATTTATTTCCTAACACATATACCAACAAAGAAACATATGTGGACTTCATAACACACACACACACACACACACACACACACACATTATATATATATATATATATATTATATATATACACACACACACAATCAAATATTATATATTATGGATTTAATATCTATTAGGTTCATGCTTACTGCAATCATCAGACGAGACAGTCAAAATTTTAAGATTTAAAAGAACGGTGGGTTGTTTAGCGTTTATATAAACATGAAGCATCTTCACACGATGGAATATGATTGCAGTAAGCATGAAACTAATAGTAACGAGATATTAAATCCATAATATACAATATTTTGATTGTAATACAGCTCTGCTATTTAACATTGAGCACTTTTATATGCCAATACTTTTCTCATTCATTCTATATATATATATATATATACATACATACACTCTAGTGATTTTACTTTTAATACATGAAATTAAATAATGGAGATGGCAGGAGAAGGTGATATTACAGTTTCTTTTAGGTGTTTATCCTGGTCTATTGGCCAGTATTTGAACTCTTTCTTTAAGACAATCATCTTTGAACAATTTATAATTATATATAAAGTATATTTCTTTCCTCTTCATAATTCCATTCAAATCTTTCCAAAATTTCTCTGGACTCTTTTAGGTTTTGGCAATATTTTGCCCTAAGAAATCAATTTCTGAAATATACAGAATATAATTGTTTCCCCTAATTTGTAGAAGTTTTAATCTGATGTGATAGATTGTTCTTGATTTAGCTGAGTTACGCCGTGAGAAATCAATTTTTACATTCACATATTGGATTCTAAGTCTAAATGTGGACATAACAGTTGAAATAGAAAGAAGAATAAATGGAATATAAATTGGCTGAAGGCTGAAATTCATAATCTCTGTAGATAATACATTTAACATTCAGTAATTGAACTGAATAAAAAGCTTTAAAATAATTGGGCTAGGTTAGGAGTTTAATCTTGCCGCTCAGTCTTGTTGCAATTTTCCTATTGTAATCTATTTTATATATATATATATATATATATATATATATATATATACACACACACTAACCCCTCCGCACAAGCAGGATGTGACAAGGTCAATTTCTTAAGAAGAGTTTAACAGGTTTGAAATCAGAGTTTTCCTTTTCCTAGACTGGTTACCTAGCCACATTAAACAGCCCAGTCTGCCCTGCTATTTACCTATAGCTGGAGGGAGAATTGGATTCATACCTCTCCCAAGGGTATTAGCACTATGTGAAATGCAAACAGCTTTATCCAGGAATTGAACTTGGGCCAACGAGTTCATTTCCTACGACTCTAACCATTAGACCCTGCGCCTCCATGATATTTATATATATGTCTATGTGTGAGTGAGAGAGAGGTCATATAACCTGTTTGCATAATAGAGTAATTATTCATCCAACCCATTCATCACAGGTTGAGGAATTCTTCAGTAGTACATTGAGCTATAGATTTGTCCCAAAGAGTTAAGTCTTAACGGGAAATTGATACAAGAATCAAGTCTATTGGTCGGAACGGAATTGCTGTTTTTGCAGTCTTTTACAATGATTTTAATTACCAATTGTGCACATAAATCTCTACTCACAACTAAATAAGGAACAATGTTCACACCACAGCCATGAGGACTTCTTCAGTAGTACATTGAGCTATAGATTTTTGCCAAAGAGTTAGGTCTTAACGGGAATTTGACACAAGAATCAAGTCTATCGGTCGGAACGGAATTGCTGTTTCTGTGGTCTTTTACAATGATTTTAATTACCAATTGTGCAGATAAATATCTACTCACAACTAAACAAGGAACAATGATCACACCACAGCCATGAGAACTTCTTCAGTAGTACAGTGTGGATTGAACTAGCTATGCAGGTTGGTTGGTTAGATTGTATGGCATGCCAACCCTTTTTAGGTTATTTTATGCTGCAGATGTTTGTTTTATTCATTCTTGATGGGTACTCATTTTTTTTTAACACATTTTTGTAAACTCATATTTTTTTCTATTTAACCTATAGATGGGATGCCAACAAGTACTACCACTCTGGGAGGATAGTTGGACACATATCTTTCCCATGGGTATTTGCGCTATGTGAAATGCAAACAGCCTCATCCAGGATTTGAACTCATGGTGCAATGATCATTTCCTATAAGGATAACCATTACACGATGGGTACTTTAACAAATAGTGTATTGTAGCTGAAAACTTGCCCTATCCAATGGTGTTATTGTACTCTGTTATCTCTTGTAGTCTCTGTGGAAATAAATAAGAGGCTTTGCTTTTGGAACATCCTTCATATTTACTTCAATTCACACCAATGTCTTTATCTGCTGTTTCTGGTTGGTTGAGCTGGCTCCATTCAATGAATTCACAATGAGTAACAAGGGGACTAAGAAATCCACAAGCAGTCCCCAAGCTCCACATGCATATCCCAGTCAGAGGAAGGAGATATCCTTGTTTATTGCAGATTTTCCAGACATTGACAAGTACATCAAAAGCCATTGATTCCTATCGATGATGGAGAAGCCCTTTGGATTTTTGCCAGAGCCCCCTTAGCCGGGTTGTGGCCCTTACAAATTGAGAGCAAGTCCTGTCCACCTTAGGTGATCCTACCAGAAACTTAAGTTCCTGATGACATAGCTTTTACACCATCATGTTTACACAGCCCTGCCATAAGGACAGATTGGACTTTAGATGGCCATTGAGCAAAAAGAGCTTCCCCCACCATTTTACAGGTCTTATTTTTTTGTTTTGAAGGGTATCTAGCCACCCTCCTCACCTGACAAAATCTCTGGGATTACTAGTTTAGTCACTGATGATCCAACTATAAAACTGTTGGTACTTCTTTTTATCTACCAGCAATAATAAAAAATATAATAATGCCAGCCAAGTTAAACAACTTTCAATAATTATTTTTACGAGTAACTATTTCTAAAAAAAAAAAAAAAAAAAAAACTTACCAAAATCTTTAATTATTAATAATGGATGGAAAACTATTAGTTCTAGTTCTTTCCATAAAGTTCAATGCCTTCATGAGATCTATAGAATGAAAAATGCTTTTAGATAAATGCATCTAGTATTCCCCCCCCCCTTTTTTTTTCTGCCATTGAAAAGAAGTTAAGAAAAGACATTTTTAAACTACAGAATGAAAGTATTTTGGAACTGTCTTGCTTTTTATATATCAAATGTTACTTTTTAGTCAATATTGAATACAAAGAATTTTCATTGGTGAATGTACAATGCAGCGTCCCTAAAATAAAGGTTATGCCTATATATATTTTTTCACTTACCAAATTGTATAGTGTGCATAGTAGTTGTCTAACTATATCCTCCAGTGCAGTTAAAAATCTCCCTTTGGTTAGAATGTCTCAAAAATCCAAGAAAATCTTTTACTTGCAACTTTCATTGATACAAATTGTGTAATGTCTTTGCATCTATTCAATTTACAGTAAATTACATTCAAAATGTTCATGTCTCATTTGTGTGATATTTTCTAACATTTCTTTCTTTTTTTTTATCTCCTCTGGGAAGAGAAGGCATATCAAATAGACTGAAGCCAAAATGATACAAAATTTGTTAGATTTATCTATCAACAGGCATTTGTAGTAGTAGTAGTAGGTCTACTTTTTCTATATTTCCTTCTTTAAAAAGGTTCTTAATTTGTGTGAGGATAGTTATGTAAGATTTCAAGTTATTATATTTGGTTGGAAGACTTAGGTGGCCTTTCCCATGCGGGTACATAAAAGTACCAGACATATTCCAACAAAGGAGTTGGTTGGTGCAACAACATGGACTTTATTACATGAGCATGTGGAGAAACATTTATACAGAAATACGTATACAAGTAGAAGACATACAAAGAAGATATGATTAAGGAAACACATATATGAGATAAGGTGTAGTATAGAAGTATACAGAAGATATATAAATGTACTATAAAGGAGTTTGGAGAGTCTATAAAGTAATGTCACTTACTTAGGCTGTGTTGGGGGGTGAAGCTCCCCCCACATGAAAGGGTATAGACGCAAACGTCTGACTCATAAGTGCTGGTTGCAATCCCAAAAACAAAAGGGAGGTTCAAACTTGGCACTTCCCTGATTAAATAGTTAGTGACGCCTAGCGGTCAAAACCTGAAACCAGGGAAAATAACTTTTCCAGACAAAACAGGGGCAAACAAACGCTACAGTTATATCAAAGTGAAAGAGAGAACACAAAACTATCTCAGCTAATAGTTTGGTTTCTTTGTTCAAAGGCATATCAACCTTCATGGATTATTTAATGCCAAACCCATCCTTGTAAAAGAACAATAGTGTACTATTTAACCCATAACTGGGGATGAGTTCATACATTTCCCAAGTGTATTAATCTGAAAGTGACTGGAGTTCAAACCCACTTATTGATATTGTGAGAGAGGGTACTATACTTTTCACATGCCTGTTGGCTGGGACAGTAGAATGCACTGACTGCACCTCTGCAGATGGGAAACCTCCTCCTCCCCCAATAGGGCCACCTGTCAGCCATGAGTGGTGACCCAGGAGGCTTAAGGACTGCATCTGAACAGTCCTTAATTTGCAACACTACACTTTAGACCTTACTTAGGCTACACAGGCAATCAAGAGAGATCCCTTCCAAGCAATCAGCTGGTCACATGAAGCTCTAGCACCTATATGATTGTCCTGAGCCTATTGCCCTTATGGCAAACCCCAACTCTTTTTATCATATATGTACTAGAAGGCAGTGGCTGAGGGTTTTAGTGTGCTGGGTCTGTTTGGAGCTCTGGGGAATGTGGAAGTTTATTTATTTGTCCTCTGCATATCTGTCTATAGAGGACAGACAAACAAACTTCCAAAGTCTTAATCTATTAGATGTCTATATATAGGGCCGGTTTAGCTCAGTTGGTAGAGTGTTTGACTGAGAACCTCAAGGTTCCTGGTTTCTATACCGGCCCTTGCCAACTCAGCATATGAGTAGCACAGGGATCTGTGCAATATAGTGAGGAGCTGATGGTAGGTGTGGCGCTCCGCCTCAGACACCAAAAACAATCTCCGTGGACTAGTGCTAGTGAAAAGGGGATAGACTCCCTCATTGTCTGGCTGATACCAACTTTAAGACACGTGATGACTTTACTTACTTTATTTTCTATTGAAGAAAAGAATAACTAAATTACTTTTGTAAATAATTTTCTAGAAAAACGTGAAAGAATTGGAACTACATCAACATTGGGGGGGGGGGGGGGAGAAGCTTCTTTTTTTTTTTTTTTTTTTTTTTTTTTTTCAGCTTGGCAAATTGTAAAGCTCAATTTTCAATTTGCCAGCTGAACTGTTATCTTCTTAGAAGTCTCTTGTGAATTTTCAATACTAAAAGACTTTTCTTTCAGGTCTTTTTTTTTTTTCTTACCTCTGTAAAAACTTTCCCTAGAGATGAATATAGTCACACACAGTAAATTGTCAAAATCCTCAAAGAGTTTTAAGGCAACAAAGAGTACATATCTAAAATCTATCAACAATCATTTCACAGAAAGATTATCTTTTTCTTTGATTGTTTCGTTTCTGTCTTATTATTAAAGCAAAAATAATCAATACAGTTCAATATATAAAAGAGAAAAATCTTGTAAAGTGTTTTTTCGGTTAAATCCTACTTAACAGACATAAATTCCACCATCATATGTCACCCCGCCAAAAGAAGAAAAATACTAAAATTCAAGAAATTAACCGAATTTAATGAAATGTTCACTGTTGATATATTAATGAATAAAAGATATAATGCACCAGTTATTTTATTTGAAAACTTTTACATTTTTTCAGGTCAATTAACTTTGAACCACGTATGTTTGTGAATCTGTGTTACAACCCAAAGATATGTGGTTCAAGGTTAACTGACCTGAAAAAATGTAGGAGTTTTCAAATAAAATAACTGGTGCATTATATTGTTTATTTATCTATATTTTTTGTGTATGTCTTTTTTCAAATGGAACATTGTCTTACCAAGTTTGGTTTATCAACATACAAGAGGGGATATGATTGAAGTCTACAAATATACCCATGGGTTTTATTCAATGAACTAATAAAAATAAAAAGCAAGTTCAATGCCTACTGGGTGCACCATACTTGTAACCTTGTATCAAATCCAATTCATGGTGAACAGGTTGGGAAAATAATTTTTTTCTTTTTCTTTTCAGCTATTCTAAAGATTTTTCATTTCATCTTTTTTAAACATTATTCTTATTGTTTCAGCTACCCTGTTGATGTTGTTTTCTATCATATTTAAATGGAATCCACATTTTGGTTTTGTAATCAATTGCATCATTAAACCTAATAAGACAATAGTTATCTCCCTTAATCACTTCTGATTTTTGTGTTTCCATAATAAATATATTTTTGTATTATTTGCATTTTTCCACATGGCGCAATGGATATAAGGGTTAAGTTAATACATTTCTAAGTGAGAATCCTCTATTGGTGGCAGGTTCAATCCTGGCCAAGGGCAATAATAATACATAATACTTAACATTGCTTAACATTTGTACCCAATCATGGTTAATGAAATTGAGAACAGTCTACCCCAGGTGGATTAAATAAAGGGTTTGATTTGAAGTTCCATAAAATCTCTCGTTTATAACATGAAGGTTGTTCTAAGTTCAAAGTGAAGGTTTTTAAGTTTGATAAGAAACACCTGAAGAAGAACGGAGGATACATCAGCCGATATGTTGTGTATAATATAGAAAAATAAGAGCTATGACAGAATAGAGGTAAAGATAACAAACACAACAAGGCTTATAAAATGAAATGCATTTATCAAACAACAAGAGCATGTAACATACAATATACGATACAAATGTGTGTGTTTACAAGTGTGTTACAATAGAATAATGTAGTGTGTAATAGTATGGTTTGGGTTGCAAGATAATGCTTGTGTGACTTATCTGTCTCAGGTAGGAATGTCTTACTAGCTGGGTTTGACGATATGCATCAACGTCCCTTCCGTGAGCTGTTTCAAGGTCCATCGTTCTCTGACATCTATGGTGTGGAAAAAGGCACACGTCGTTCTTCAACGGCAGTCGTAGCGGAAGAGGCTGATTTGAAGGTATCAACCCTCGAAATTGGCGGCCAAACTGAGCTTCGTAATGTGTGCTCTGATTGGTCGCTGATAAAGGCCCTTAGCCAATCGAATGAGGTTTCTCATCAGGTGATGGGTAAGAGACCTATGGACTGTGTTTGGCAATGGTCAAAGGGAGGTAACTGTTTAGGTAATATTATTTTCTACAATAAAGAGGAGGACAATAGTCCAAATAATACAATTTATCAAGCACCATCTCAAAAATTGAGACAAATGTCTTTATTATTATTATTATTATTATTATTATTATTATTATTATCAATATTCTTATTTTTTTTCTTCTTTTTGTTTTGTGTTTTTCAGAACAATCGCCTTGTACAGGTTTCATCAAATATCTGGGGTACAAAGTTTGGAATATTAGGAGTGGCTCATTCTTTGCCAGAAGACTTAGGCCAAGTCCTTTACAAAACCAGTCTCCTACATCTGCAACCTCGACAGATGACCGTAACGGTCACAGAGCTCCTCGGAGACACACAAACTCTCTCGAGGGACCCTAACTTTACCCCGGCAGGATGTGGTGAGGATGATGATGATACAGCATGTATGTACCTTCAACATTTTTTTTTTTTTTTTTTTAAAGATTATCTAAATTTATATAAGTATTTCATTTTTCTTTTCATAAATTTTGAAAGTGAGAGTTAAATCAAGATTATTATACTTTTTACATATTGAACTATTTAGCAATAGCTCTTAAGTAAACATATCAAACGTTGTAATTATTAAATTATCATACTGTGGTATATCCACAGGTCCTGCTAGTTTTATTATTTTACTGGAATGTTTAATCATTGGTAAATTCAAAAATATATTGAGAGTGTTGCCATTTTATTCCTCTATACTATTTTTTTAAAGCCAATTTCTTTCCTTAGAGAAAATGGTTTTAAAAAAAATAAAGAATTAAAAAATGAATTCAGAAATTTTAAAAAAAAAAGAAAATAAATTTAATTTTTTTCTATTAAGAATAGTACAATCTTTGGATTAAGTTAAAGGGATTTAATATTTTCTTCTGAAAAGAAGAAAAATATTCACTTGCAATAGCTAAAAGATTTTTCCATTTTATCTCATCACTAAGCAGCTTTTGTGAAAAAGATTAAGATCCCTAATTCCCAT
This sequence comes from Doryteuthis pealeii, assembly GCA_023376005.1. Taxonomy (NCBI): domain Eukaryota; kingdom Metazoa; phylum Mollusca; class Cephalopoda; order Myopsida; family Loliginidae; genus Doryteuthis; species Doryteuthis pealeii. The sequence goes on from CM042154.1 coordinate 92,745,575, forward strand.
TTAATTCCTAAACTATCTCCAAATCATTTGGACATGGTAGAAAATAGGGTAAGAGACTAAAAGTAATACTGCATGGTTTAGTAATAGACAGACCAAAAAGCCTTAAATCCCATCTAAGTGGCGCATAACAAAAAAGGGTTTTTATAATCTAAATGCACTTCATCACACTGAAGAAGAAAAAAAAAAGGAAGCTTTTGAATTGGTCTAATTTAAAGCATTTTTATCAACCCAATCTATCCATTTATCTATACGTATATGAAGGGTAGTTTGTGTGTAGGTATGTCCTATGTTCACGATCTCAAGATCTTGCTTTTTGAACAAAAATAATGAAGATTTGATTTATATTTGTGAAGATAATTAAAAGATAAAATTTAAATGATAACAGCATGGAACTTTTTTTTCTTTTTTTTTTTTTGCATTTAATATTTTAAATATAGGAGACAATTTGTTTTTCAGAGTGTCTGTACAAAGTAAGGTCTTTTTTTACATAGGGATTTTAATGGGACATCCTTTGAGGATCCAACTACCGATTCAACAATAATGGATCTGCTAGACTACCTTTGTTACGCCTCCTCTACCAAGGCGATGCTGGGTAGCCACCTCTAGTACATATGTAAAGAGCAGTGGTGCATTCATGTTATGTCTGGATGAAACTATGAAAATAAAATAAAGATTATATATATATATATATACACACACACACACACACATTAAATATCACCAGTTCTTGTTTTCTGTGCAAAAATTATGAAGATTTGATTTATATTCGAAGATATTTAAAAATAAAAATATACATATAAATAGTATTGAAATTCTACTAAGAAATGTCCAGCATTTGTAAATCTAAAAAGTAAACAAAACACCAGGCCCCTCCCCCCTCTAGTCAAGCAACACTGGGTAGCTGCTTCTGGTTTCACATAAAGGAGACCATCTCATTTATATTCAAGTTTATGTCAATAGGGATTGTAATTTAAGATTGGGAAATGAATAAAGGGAAATATCCAATAATTAGCATTTAATAGTTGGTTGATTGGGTTTCACTGCATATCAACCCATTGGGTTATTTATCTCTCTCTCTCTCTATATATATATATATATATATATATATATATATATATATATATATATATATATATATAGATAGAGGCGCGTGGGCTAGTGGTTAGAGTCGTGGAAAATGGACTCATCGATTTGAGTTCAATTCCTAGACGAAGCTGTTGGCATTTCACATAGTGCTAATACCCTTGGGAAAGGTATGAATTCATATATTCTCCCTCCAGCTATGGGTTAAATAGTAGGGCAGACTGGGCCGTTCAGCCTTGGGTAGGTAACCAGTCTAGGAGAGGGATAACTCTGAATTCAAAGTTCCTGCGGTCGGTCATTGATTGGGTTTGTGGCAACCCTTGATGCACCAATTCTTTCCTATCGACTGTGCCAAAAAGTGTGGATGGTCCAACACAAGCCTTCACCACTATAAACAAATCCCTGTGTGGGAGTTCATTGTGTGTATGAACCCTCATACGTCGAAAATCGACGGGAGAGTCCATTATTATATATATATATATATATATATATATATATATATATATATATATATATATTTTGGGATGAATATGAATGCAGAATTCCATGCTGTTATTAAGTTGAAAATTGGATTGAAAATTGCTTTTTTTTAAAAGTTTTTTTAATATCAAATGTTTGAACAGAAATGTGTCATTTTTTGCTGATATAAGTAATAATGTATAAAGTTATTGGACAAAAATAAATCTTAACTAAAACAGTAATGTTAATACACAATGTTAATACACGAATAGCAAAGGCATGGGCGGCCACAAATAGATTATCAGTCATATGGAGATCCGATCTCCTTGACAAGCTAAAGCGACAGTTCTTCCAGGCTGTGGTTGTGTCGGTGCTGCTGTATGGCTGCACCACCTGGACCCTGACAAAGCGTCTTGAGAATAAGCTAGATGGGAGCTGCACAAGAATGCTGCGTGCAGTCTTGAATAAGTCGTGGAAACAGCACCCACAAGGAAACAGCTGTACGGTCACCTACCCCATCTCACAAACTATCCGAGTGAGACGGACAAGGCATGCAGGACACTGCTGGAGAAGCAGGGATGAACTCATAAGCGACGTTCTCCTGTGGAAGCCAACACATGGACATGCAAGTGTGGGGCGCCCAGCAAGGACATACATTGACCAGTTATGTGAAGATGCTGGCTGCTCCGCAGAGGAGCTTCCAGGTGTAATGAATGATAGGGAGGGTTGGCGAAAGATTGTCATGGATGCCCGTGCTACATGCGCGACATGATGATGATGAAAACAGTAAAAATCAGATTATGATGATTTGATTACACTCATTTTGTTTGGTTTCTTTGTTTAACAAGCATATCAGCCTTCTCAGGTTTTTAATGTCAAAGCAATTATTGTACAAGTACAATAGTGATACTTTTTTTAACCCATAACTGGTGGGATGATGTGTTATATAATCCTTTTCTAAGGATATTAGTCCTAAAATGAACATATTAGTGTAACTGGAGTTTGAACACACTACGATCTTGCAGTCCAGCATATTAGCCACTATGACACACGGACTACACAGATCAGTAACCGACTTGAAAATAATTAAATAAATAACCTTTTATTTTTATTTTATGAAATGTGAAAGTAACACTGAAAAACATGGGTTATTTAATGATGGCATGGCTCTGTAAAAAACAAGTTTACATGTCCCTGCTGCGATGAAGAGGTTGGACTTTAGAAATAATGTTCTAGATGACCACTAAGCTTCCTTTGCCCTAGTCAGATTATTGGCAACTAAACTGGTAATTGAACAGATTGCTTTTGGTGAGGAGGATGGCTAGACACCCTGCAGGATGAAAACAAGACCATAAAGAGTAGACACCCTAGATTTAACAAAATCTTTTGGCTTTCGTGTGGGAGTTTTAAAATGCATTTGATATAGGTACAAAGCCCTACAGCCTCTGTGAATTCAGTCACATTACTGCAATCTCTACACTTCAAACCAATACCAATAGCCTACATGTTCACACATAATATCATGTCTACCTAAAAATTCCTTGAACACAGATTCAAACCTGCACTACACAGTATAGGGGCACCTACATCATCAAAAATGACCAAAGATGGTCGAAAGTATCCATACTATACAAACAGAGATTTGAGACAGTTTTTGAAGGCCTACAACCACAATTGCAATATCTCATTTGCCAAAAATGAAAAGCTGAATCGAAAGATAAACATGAAAACAGGTCTACAAGACCTTGATAGGATTCAACCAAAATTGAGAACTCAAATGTACATATCAAGATTTGCATATACATTTTCATATATAAAAGGAATATTATATATAAATGAATAAATGGATACCTTAGTTCAGATATAAATTTATTTCAGCATTGTTTGGCCTCTTTCAGACAGGAAAATCATAGCAATAATACCAGATAGGAAATGTTCAAATTAGTAAAAATCAGACTGAAAGAGGCAAAAGAATGCCAAAATAAATTTATATTGGAACTAAGGTATTCATGTGTGTATGTGTGTATATATATATATACATAGTTCAGATATAAATTAATTTTTGACATTTTTGCCTCTTTCAGTCTGATTTTTACTAATTTGATTCTTTACTTATATATATATAGGTTTTTAATTTGATTAAAGTTCTGCAATGAATTATCTAAAAATTAATTTTCATCCTAGATCAGTGCAAAAAATAAATGTCTTTTGCAGTGGTTCTCAACCTTTTTCTTTAACCTATGGATCCTTTTGATTCCTGTTTTACTCAGGTGGACCCCCCCACTCCATAGAAATTCAATAATTAAAAAATCCTATTGTATTTTTATGATTAGATATTTTTTGCTTGAATGGACAAAAAAAAATGTTATATGGTCCCTGGGGGTCCATATGGACACTGGTTGAGAACCTCTGCTCTAGTCAAATACTAACTTCATGATTTTTGCAATATTTACTATGTTATTGTCATGCATTATTTTTAATGATATTTTTCTTTTATTTAAGGGTTAGAATTTGTTAATGACTCAGAGGGTGCCACAAACGGTATAGTTCCTGACATAAGCCTAATACCAGAGTCCTCAGTCGACCCCACCTCAAGAATGGCGTCCCATTACCCAATGGAACCTCTAGGAACTAATTCACTGACAAATCACATTGAAACATCAATTACTATCGATCGTGAAAATCTTGGGGCCAAGTCTTCAGAGGCGCCAAACTTTGGTGGATTCGCCACAAATAAGGCAAGCCAACGCCAGCCAGCAAAAATCTCGCAGGCTAACACAAATTCACGTGACATCCACGTGGAGACAGCCAATAACTGTATTGTCAACTCAACTAATAGTGACAATGTAATAACCAAGGACGGCTACCAATGCTTAGGAGCAAGGCCAAAGGTACCGACCAACCCCAACCCTCCAAAGATTACATTGGACACTGGTCAGCAGAGCATTGTGCTCAGTGAAAATCCCAAACCACCCAAGACTGAACTAGAAGCCATTCTCCGAACAGAACTGGCCGATGACATGCCTCGTTGGGCCGACCCTGCCAGACAGAGCTTGCGATACATCGACGATGAAGTCGGTGACAGCTCCGAGCTCCCCCTAGAGGCAAACACAATTCAAGACTGTAGTCACCTGGTCCCTGTCACTGCCAGAGAGAACCAACCCCGCTTATACTTCACTCACCAGGATTCTGTATCCGAGACAGAAACACTGGACAAACCCTCCCCCTATATACATTACCACCGAACAAGCCTCGATTCCACTACAACAGAAGAGGATAGCGCCTCGGAGAGTACATGTAGTTCCCATCACTCTCCAATTAAAAGAATGCTCAAAAAACATGGTTCAGTTGATACTGGCATCAATATATTATCAGACGCTGCAAAAAGACAGTGCGCTCCATCGGGGACTCTCTAGTAAAGACAACAAACAAAGTGCTTCCTCCCTTCCTCTCCAATTCGCCGTAGTCCGAAGCTGGACTCACCGACACGGAAGTTGCGAGAGGAGGTGTTACAGGGAAAACAAGCAATACAGTCCTGTTCTGAGTAAAAAACAGCATCGTTACTTGAGATTAGTTTGACAGTTCCGAGAAGACTTATCCTGCAGTGCTGACGACAGCGCTAAGGTTATACATAGTTTCAAAGATCTTGAAATCCTTTCAAAAAGCACAGTTGAGACAAAAGGTGAGTATTAAACAGTTTTGTTTTTTTTGTTTTGTCTTTCTGACAATCAAAAAGAAGGTTGGTTGGTTAGATTTAGGCATTTCAACCCTTGTTGGGTTATTTTATGCCGAAGACATTTTGTTTTATTCATTTTTTGTTGGGTATGCTCAATTTTTAATTTTTTGTAAACACATTTTCTTAAAACTCATTTTTTTTTTTAATTTATTTAACCCATTGATGGTACCCTAACAGGTATTACCACTCCAGGTCAGAGTGGACGAGAGTAATAGCATTGAAAGAGTACTACACAATCGCCAGAGCTCCAAAATTGGAATTTCACCACTAGATGGAGTTTAGTGTTAAACTCAGGACACAAAGACCCTCAGACACTGCCTTCTAGCACATATATGATAAAAATAGTTTGAGAGTTTACTATAAGAACAAATAAGGTCAGGAAAATCATATTAGTTCCAAGAAAGGTTGTTTTTTTTTTATTTATTTATGTATATTCTTTTTTTATTTTAAGAAAAAACCCAAGGATTTCTGTTAGATTTTGTCAGAAGACAACAGCCTTGGTTAACAATCTGAATGAGATGTAAAAACAACATATTTAAATATACTGTATTATAGCATTTGATGATTTGCTTGAAGCATTGTTAAATAAAGTATACTATTATTTATATTTTAAAGGCAATTACAATGCGTATAAAATAGTGTCCATACATTGGACACTATTTTATACATATTGTAATTGCCTTTAAAATATAAATAATAGTATACTGTATTAGATACTAATAATAATATACTGTATTAGATAATATACTAATTATAATTAATATGCTAATTGCTAATTATTTTTTAAATTATTAACAACCACAATGGCTTCACAGATTATAACAATAATGAGTATCACAAATTTTACAAAAAAGGTTTGTTTTGGTTTCTTTGTATCAACCTTTATGGGTTATTGAATGCCAAATCCATTCTTTTAGAATAACAGTAAGGGTATTATTTTAATCCATAGCTGAGGGAGTGAGTTTTTTCATACCTTTCCCAAGGGTATTAGTCTGTAAGTAAATGTAATAGCCTAACTGGAGTTTGACCTGCTAACTATGATGTTGCAGTTTTAGCATGTAGCCATTACACAACAGAGACCCCACCCACCCTGTTTACAAAAAGAAAGACACTCGTTGACTTATTCAGCAATTTGTTATTTTTGTATGTTAAATTGAATCTATGTTATTACTTCATTATTGAACTCTACGTGTAAATAAGATTCTCAATTCATCATGGATAGCTCTTACAACTGAATGGGTTTCACAGATTCTAAATAAATACCATACAAGTATTGATTATCTCTATATCATGATATAATACATCTATAAATCATAATAAATGATACGAGTTTTGATCTACTCAGATACAAGTAATTGAGATTGATCTACTCAGATACTACAATACATCTATAAATCATAATAAATACAATATGAGTATCAAGTATTGATTTACTCAGTTACAAATATTGAGTATTGATCTACTCAGATACTACTACTATGTATTGATCTACTCAGATACAAGTATTGCGTATTGATCTACTCAGATACAAGTATTTAGCATTGATCTACTCTGATACAAGTAAAATAGCATTGGTAGAGAAACTGGTCTCCTAGTGAAAACAAAGATTCAACTGCAAAGAGCAATACAGTTGATGTTTTATAATAATGTTTCAATCTGTGTTGGTTGGTTATAATAACCGAATATATAAGTAATAAAATAATATATATATTATATTATGTGTATTGAGTATGATGAATGTGATTGATCTATTGATTTTTAAACAGTATGATAAACCCTTCTAGGAATTATGTTATATCTACAGGTTTTAGGATTGCATTCATTGTATGTTCCCATTGACATTTGGAGGGGAGTTTGTTAAGACTTTGTTTTTTCCATTTTTTTTTTTTTTTTTTGCAACAAACCTATTGAATATGAGAACCATAAAAAAGAATAATCATATCAACTCTAAACTCTATTAAATAATTCTTTCATTGATTTTTTTGGGGGGGAGGAATTTGGTCTTCTATTCGGTTTCAAATATTAAATTGTACTAACAAAAAAAAAATTGTTTTCTTATGCATTTTTAGAAATGTTATTGAAGTACAAAATAGGATAACATAATTAACATAAAAAACACATCGCCACATTTAATCATGAAAATAGGTACCACAAAATAGGTCACATGATCTGTTTAGGCCATATTGAAGGAAGAACGTAAATATTTTTAAAACTATTTTTTTTTTTTAAATCTCAAAAATAAATAATGAACTTAAAGAGTTGTTACAAAGAAAAACAGTAATTCAAAGATCAAATTATCTGATTGTGGAAAAATTACTCACTGTTAATCATGAAAAATAAGTAAAACAGTCCCATTTTTTTTAATGACGTCAGTTTTCTTTATTAATATTTTTTTAGCAGAAATTCTGTATCATGTTCTTTTACTAAAAAGCTCTGGTACTGGACTTATAAAAATCATCTGATATAATTATTCAAACTCTTACTTTATGGAAAAAAAGTAAAAAAAATTGGTTTTTGTCGGTTCATTTTTTCATATTTCCATAAAATAAAATAGGAGGGAGGGTAGACTCCTAAAAAATATTTCAGACATTTTCATTAAAAGGTAAGTAATTATGGAAATTTTCGTGAAAAAACTGGACCATTAATGATTTTTCATAGAATTTTTAAAAAAGCCTCTGTTTTTGGCTCGTTAAATTTTAATTGATTTAACGTTGCAAAAAAAAAAACATTGTTTTTCATTTTAATTTTCATTATTTCTGTAAGCTGAAAAATGTTTAAAAATCATCAGGAGTTTTGTTTAATGTTTCTTCGTTCGGATTGAAAAAAGTTTTTAAGATAATATAAACTTTTTGCAAGTTTCATTGTGTCAAATTAGGGGGTGGGTAACTTTCACAGGGAAATTTGGTGGTACCTAATGAATTACTTGGGTAAGTATTTACAGTGGGAAAGAAGAGAGGATTCATTTTACATTTATAATTATCATATATATTATTTTTTTCTTGTTCATTGTTTTTTTTGCATTTGTAAATAAAAAAAATATTTTTAAATAGAAATTGATTATTGAAATATAGCAAATAATATTTTCTTTCTTTTTTAAGAGGCAATTTCTTGCTAATTAAAAAAATAATGTTTATTTTCCATTGAAAAAACTGAATTTTGTGTTTCACCTGTGCTGAATAATTTTGAAGTTTTTATAAAATATCCAAATAATTAACCAAACTTGAATACAAATCTTGGTGATAAAAACAAAACAATTACTTTAACAGTTACATTAACATTATTTAAACAGTTTTAATAATGAAAGACATCCAAGGACACAAAACTTATTGGGGAGTCCAGAGGAGAGCTACTAAATTAGTGAATAATCTAAAATCCCTTTCAATTTGAGAAAGACTTTAGGAACATTGACCTACCAAGTATGGTTTCCGACGTATGAGAGGGGATATGATCGAAGCCATACAAATACATGCATGGTTTCTATCAGCGAACTCTGACCTACTAAACATTGCTCATAATACCTATACAAGGGGACATAAATTAAAATCTTAAAAATCTTGTAAAGCAAACGCAAGACAAAATTATTTTAGCTACAGAGTGGTGAATACAATGGAATAAACTACCTTCAATCAGTTAGTGAATGCTCCATCTTAACTCCTTCAAGGCAAGGTTGGATAATCTGTGGAATGATTATAAATATTCTGTGGAATTAAAATGAATATTTGCAAAGGAACAGCTGACAGGTCTCAGACCTAATAAATACTAGCTGAAGATATTATTATTATATTATTATTTATATTCTATCTACTTGATAATGGTTCAAGATAAAACAAAAAGTACTTGGTCAGCCAACAAAGGCTCTTTTGAAGAATCATTATGCTTTTTCAAGATTTTTAAAGCTCAAAAGAATTAATTAGGAAGCTTGAAAAAAAAAAAATTAAAAAACTTGAATATAATAAGGAATTCCTGTTTTGTTTAATGAATTTTGTTTGAATGCAAAGATGCATAATAGCACCTATTTCAAATATCCAAATGTAGACATATCTTCTGATGGACTGAAATCTTAACAGCATGCCAACGTCGTCTAGGGTTATTTTAATTCCTAAAGGTTTGGGAATATTGTTCATCATATTAAATTTTTTGTGTAGTGGGTTTTCTTAATGAGTTTTTTTCAATCGAAGGGGGTTAGGTGTTGCCTGGGGGGATAGCCCCTTGGATCACGCTAATATTAAATATCTTACAGGCTAATGGTCAAAACTACTTGAAACAGGGCCTGAGGGTCGGGTAAGATTTTGTTTGTTTGTTTCGTTTTAATGGATATCAAATTACAGTGGGCATTAATGCAGGCAGTTTTGAAAGATTTGTAGCGATAGTTTTGGAGAAAAGTTTTTTTAATCAATTCTTTTGTAAATAAATTTTCTATTTAACCCCAGACTGGAACTGGGAAGCAAGTGTGATGATGGGGTGTTCACATTCTCCAAAAGTGGAACCTCAACCAATCAGAGTTAGAACGTTATACCCAGGACTAAGGACCCTAGCCTTCTAGCACCATATGATAAAAAGGTTGGGGTTTGTCTTAAGGCAATAGGGTCAGGACAATCATATAGGGGCTACGGGACTGATGTGGCCAGTCAATTGATTGGAGGGGCCCTCTGACCACCCATCCTAGCCTAAGTAGGGCCAAAGTGGAGTGTTTTGCACGTCATGGACTCTCAGTAACAAGTAAGCATCACTTAAGCATCAACGGGTTGCCACCCACAGCCAACAGGTGGTCCATTTGGGGGAGGGGTCTTACCCCTCTGAAGACAGTGCACAGTGTATTTTAAAGCCCAGTGACAGGTCTGGATGATGAAGGGGTACTCCACACCCCAGAGATACAGAACTGGAGCCCTTACACATTGTCAGGTTAAGTGCCATACAATGACCCCTCTTTTCTTTTTTATTTCAAGGGCAGGGTAGCCTCTTAATATAGTTTTCACAGACGGATAAATGATTTTTTTTTTTAAAAAATAGTCAAACCGAGCTTGCCAAGTTATTCCTGAACTAGTAAATACCAATAGAAATTTCCCAAATTATGACCTTCACAAATGAGGGATCGTTAATGAAGATCAAAATGATTCCAATGATAATCAAGAAAAATATAATGAGGATCTATTTTTATTTCCTATACCTCACAAAAAAGTAGAAATAGAAAAGAAAGAGAAAAAAAAAAAAAAGGAGAAAAGAAAATTCCTTCTTTGAGAAATTTTCAAAGATCATCATCGTCGTAATTCTCTATTTGGCAACAAATTTTGGCTTTGGTAATCAAGTCTCTTTATTGATTAATGCTTTCTTATTTTGATTGGCTGAGAAGGAAATTACACAGCATCCATAGTGTTCACTTCATCAGAGAGATCTTCTGTTTTTGCCAACCAGGAAATAGTTTGTATATATTTAGACTATTATTAGATATTACCTATAGATTTGCTCTACTTTTAATTGGTAACTTCCCAGTAATAAATATCATTGATTTATATATTGTAATTGTTGGGTTGAAAGTATACTGCTTCCTTAAAGTAAGTTTTGAATCTATATGAAAAAAGAGATGGTT
>CM042154.1:92756539-92816029 GCA_023376005.1 Doryteuthis pealeii
AAAAAAATTTACCAAAATATCAGGGGAATTACCAATTTTAATGCAAATTTTTTCAGTATTGATTTAAATCAATTAATGATTTTATAATGCGTTCAGTTTTTTTTCAAAAAACCTTAAAGTAAATTTTTACTAATAACAATGAATATATAAAATTCATTTAAAAAAATATGAAAGACTGATGTTAAGTTTAAAATGTTTATATTTTTAAGATTCTAAAAATAAATATCTATTTAATGCAAAACTTATTTTAGTCAATCAAAGTATAACGTTTTGAAGAAAAACTTCGATTGAAAAATGCCCCCCCCCCCCTTTTTAAGGAAAATATTGATGTATATTTTTTCTTTTATATAGATAATAAGCCAATTAAATATTATCGAAATGAGTTAAAAAAATAGAAATCTCGCACAAAAAAATTTTATTTGTTTTTTTTTACATTTTTATTTTCCGATTTTCGGTACTTATTCCGCTCATAGAAAAAGCCAGACCGGTAAAATTTTTTTTATTTTTTTTCATAACTTTGGTCTTTTATCTCTATACTGTAATAGTACAGTATAAGACCAACACCGAAAAATGTTAATGCCCCAACATAAGGGGGGGGGTCAAATTAGTGACCTGAAAAATGAGAAACGTTTTAAAATAAATCGAATAATGCTTATAAAAATCATTCTTTCATAAATAAACACTGAAAATTTTTCATTAAAATCCGATAAATTCCTGATTTTTTGGTATTAATTTTCATAGTGTGTGTGGGGGGGGGGGGGGCCTAAATTCAAATTTTGGTCAAGCATTTAACTCAATTTGGGCCTCCTAATATAATACACAACACTAATAAGTAAAATTATATATTTTAAAAACAGGTTTTAATTAATCTTCTCTCCAATATATATATATATATATATATATATATATATACACACACATACATCTACACAATTTAATAAGCAAGATCAATTAAATCTTATAATTATATTCACAAAATATGTACAGGAGTGGGTCATATTACCAAATCTATAAGGAATAGTTCTTAAATTTGAACATTATACTTTTGGAAATGGGGTGCATTATATTTGCAAACACACACATATATGTATATATGTGTGTGTGTGTGTGTGTGTATGCATGCACAATTACATGTTTTCATACATTATATAACTCACTCACTCACACCCCTAATAAGTATATTTATATATTTAAACAACAGGTTTAAATAAAATCTTTTTCCCTTATATATACATACATCCACACACATTAAAAAATCAAGATTCAATCTTTCTCTCTTATAATATCACAAATATATACAGGAGTGGTCATATATACACCAAAAAACTCATAAGATAGTTCTAAATTTGAACATTATACTTTGAAATAAGTGCATTATATTTGCACACACACACACACTCATACATGTATGTATGTGTGTCTGTATATATTGTATATATATATATATATATATGTGTGTGTATGCACAATTACATGTCCTTTTCTTTTTGATTCCCGAATTGTATATAATCAATACATGAGCATATTGATTGTGAATGTTTTCTCTTTTCCCTTCATGATGTCTTATTTCCTTTCTTTTAATCAAACTCGTCTCTTGATGACATGGCCATTTCACAAATTAATTAGTTTCACTTGTCATATCAACCAGCAAAGATAACATTTCAATCTTTTCCTTTTTTTTTTTTCAATTATTTTATTTCAAAACTTTTCTTTTCCTTTAGTTCTTTTGCAAATCTTTGTTGCCTTAGCAACCAGGCACATTCTTGCCGATCAAATATAACTGACACTTTGAGATTTGGAAATAGCAAATCACAAATGTACCTTTTTTTTGTTGGTTTATTTAAGAAAACACCACCAAAATGACTGAAATTCAAACTGTCATTGTGACAACTTCTTTTCTCTCAGTCGTAATGAATTTTTAAATCACTTGTTTAGGACTTTGGTGGAACAGTCATTTGGGGAGAAGATACAGAGCTTTTATTTTTATTGTAATAGTAAAAATTTGTACAAGATTTAACATTTAAAAACAAAACAAAAAAAGGAATACAATTTTGAAATTGTGTTTATATTTACAAAGAGGCAAGTCACCATTCTATTTAAGAGAGAGAGAGATAGTATGAGCATTTTAAAATCATTTGTTAGGACTTTAGAGGAAATATTATTTGGGAGAAGATACAAAGGTTTTTATTCTATTGTAGTCAAAACTTGTTTATTTTTTTCTTCAATGTTAAATCTATACAAATACCATTTTATAAAGTGTCTTTACAAAAGAGACAAGTCACCATTCTATTTTGGAGAGAGATAGTAATAGCATTTTAAATCGCTTGTTAGAACTTTAGAGGAAACAGTCATTTAAGAGAAAGATGCAGAGATTTTAATATATTATCGTAGTCAAAAATTTGTGCAGATTTAACCCCCCCCCCCCAAAAAAAAAATGAATACAATTTTTGTAAAGTGGTCTTTACAAAATAGACAAGTGATCATTTCTATTTTGAAGAGAGAGAGAGATAGTAAGACCATAAAGAAAATAGAATGTATAGTGGTTACTTTCTACTTTTAGTGTCGCGATTTAGTTTAACATTTAATGAAACAGCCAATCAATAAGACACTTGGAGCAAAATGTTTTGAAAAAGAAAACTCAAATGACAAAGAATATGTCCTTACAATTTGTGACAAATAAAAGACATTGAAAAAATGAATAATGATGAAATTAATGTTTTGGAGGTATTTGTTGATAGTGTTTTACAATTTGAAGTAAAATAAGCAATTAAACATCACTTAATGATGTTTAGTTTTTGTCATGTGACTAAAGAATTTAGCAAAATATTTAATGAAGACATGTTTCTCTTAGTAAACATAAATGTTAAAATGAATACTTTTGGTAAATTCTTTGAAAAATAACTTCTTTCTAAAGTAAAATAAAAAAGAAAGAAAGAGTGTGGGAGGACCAGTGGGTTGTAGTTAAGGTGAATACCAATAGAATCTTAACAATTTTCATTTGTAGTGCATCAAAACTGATGTTTATTTTTTGTTATGTGATTAAAGAATTCAGCTATAAGTTTTAATGAAAAACCTGTTTTCTCTTAATTTTGATGTTTCAGACTGTCATTATCTTTATTGTAAATAAAGATAAGGACAGTCTGTATTGTAAATTTAAAATAACTTCAGCAGATTTTATGAACTAAAACTAAAATCAAAAAGAGTAGGGGAGGGCCCAGGGATAGAGTTAGGTAAATACCAAGAACATCTTAGCAATATTAATCCCACAAAAATTAATATAAACAATAACAGATTTACAATAAAAATTGAGGTTTTATGTTGTATATGAAGTTATGAAAGATGTGTAATGGTTCTCATCATAGGAAATGGGACACTGTGAACAGAGTTCAAATCCTGGATGAGTCTGTTTCATTTCACATAGACCCTTGAAAAGGTATCAATCCAATTATTCTTTCTCCAGCTATGGGTAAATAATAGGTCAGACTGGGTTCTTTAATCTTGGTATTGCATCCAGTTCAGGAGAAGGAAAACTCTGAAATCATTAGTGAGAAAACCAAAGAAAATATAATTGTGAAATTAAGTATTCCACAGAGAAAGGGTTGAATATTGTGTAAGCTAAACCAAAATCTAATACCACTGTGATTTGGTTGTTGCTTTTGAAGGCTATTGAAGTAAGTCAGTTAGACAGTCAACAATTGGTTTGAGCAATGTGACTGGCCAAGCCTAACAATGCAGTTACTAGTTTCCAATGAAACCCACTATAACAGCTTAAATAATTACTGCTGGGGAGGTGTTTGACTGTTCACTGTCCAATAGTTAACAATCTGTAACAGTCATTTCCAGACTGCAGGTTCAATCCTGGCTAAGGGTGAAAAGTAACACAGAATAACAATTAACAGTATTCTACAAAGGCTATCACAATGCAAATGATAGGCCTTCAAAATCAACCACCAAACCTATAAACACAAGGCTTCAAGCAAATTTATAAAACACTTTTAATACCACTCTGTTTAATAACACTGTTTAATTTTGCAAATATTGCCTAAATGAAACATTTCAATGAATTTTAGAAATGAGGCTTGATAATTAGTATATTTGTATTATTCGGACGATTTTCCTCATCTTCATTGTTATTCGTACAACGTTTCGGCCAATATGCCCTCCAGCCTTCTTCAGGTATTTCTTGTTTAGCGATATAGTTAGAATGAGAACAGGATACCCCCGTGAACTGAATAAAGGGTTAGGTTCAAAGTTCCGTGATGACTCCTGATTACAATAAGAATGTTCCGGAGTCTGACAAGAAATACTTGAAGAAGGACGGAGGGCACATCGGCTGAAACATTATACAAATAACAATGAAGTTGGGGACAGTAACATTTCAAATACAATCTGAAGAGGAATGACTCATTTGGTTATTATTTAATATTAAATTCTATATCTCAGGTTAATTGAGATTAAAGATAATTAAACCCAGGTATCTGCAACCCCCCCTTTTTTTTTCATGTATCTGGCCTCAGGAAATATATTGCTCATAATAAATTAGGCCACATGATTAAAGAACAAAAAAAATAACATTTTATATGAAGTGCTCTAAACCTCACTTGAGAGAAAGTTTGAGTGAAATGTAATGAAATAAATAAAATGTTAATTAAATATTATTTGAGAATAGCAGGACCTGTTGATATACCACAGTATGATAATTTGATTATTTCTACATTTGAATATGTTTACTTAAGAGCTATTGAAAAAAAATTGTTCAATATGCAAAGTGTATAATAATCTTGATTTAAACCTCTCACTGTTTTTTCTTTTTTTTTTTCTTTCCTTCTTTTCATTTTTCCATTATGTTCGATTGAACAGATTAGTGTTATCACTTCTGCACACTCACCCCCTCTCTTTATCTTTCCCTTACTCTGTTTCTTTACATGTTTCCTGTGTAGCATGTCCTTTTTCTTCCCTTTCTAATAAAATGGAATTGTCCATTATTTAGCTGAGTTAACAACGCTCATAAAGAATAAGAATGCATATAAGCAACACTTGATAATCAGGATTTACATTTTTGCATTTCATCTTTGGCACTTTGAATGCAAGATGATAACGGTCATAAAATTAAGGAAGTCTGGCCAGTTGTCAATACTTACGAGAATATTGAAGACATGATTTTTATTTAATTTTGCTATTGCTATTTCTTAATGGTTGAATCACCATTTTCCCTGGGAGATGGATGGGTAGATGTGGTCTGCCAGAAGCCCTAATTTAACACTGAAAATTTTTCCTTTGGGGTTGAAGGAGCAAGTCTACTCTATGAAACCAACCACTTTGGAAGCTTTTGAAGGACAAATATGGAGAATTTATTTGTGCCATTCCATGATAGTTCCTAGGAAGATCAGTTGATACGATTACCAAGCGGCTTAAGAGGCTGGAGGCGAATACTTGTGCCCATATAGAATTTTTAAATAAAACTTTCATGTTATGTGTTTCTTCTCATATTTATTTGTGTAAAAATAAGGAATAATGAATAAATTATAAGATTTTTAAAAGAGAGTTACTTTAACAATCACACTGTATATGCAAACTTCTTTCAAAATTCAAAAAACAAAAATGGTAACGAATTACTTGGTTTGTGTAGCACCTTGTAAATATAAATGATGTTCTTTATTGGAAAAGGGATATATATATATATATATATATATATATATATATATATATATATATATGTATATATATATATATATAAATGCATACACACAGGAAATGAGACATAAAGAGATAGATAAGTCAGACTGACATACACAGATTCATATATACATACATAAAAGATTTATAAACACGTTTTTTTTAGGAAAGATTTCTCAGCAGGGACAAATTTTCTGTTTACTTTGTGCCATGATGACAAAACACCAAAGCCCATTTGATTTTTCTGGCATATTTTCCAGACAAGTGAAGAAAATAGTTACCATTTTTGCATAATAATGGCACCAAATTGCCAAATGAGAAAGAGAAAGATTAAGAAAGAGATGAAGAGATGAAAAAGGATGTTAGGACTTGCCTCAGGAAGGTTGTCATTATACAGCAGCTCATCTAATGTCGGAATGTTATGCTTCTCTCCACTTTTCAGCACGAAAATGCTTCTGGCGTTTCCTGCGTTGCATCCTGGGTGACCCACATCCATCTGCAGAAATGTCTGTGTCAGAATCTGAGTCAGAACTCCCTTCTGTGCTGTGGATCTGACCAAAGTCATCCCCTACAGAAAATGGAAATCACAATATAAGACAAGACAAAAAAAAAACTCCTGACATATTTGAATATACATCAGCAAAATAAATACATACATACATATATATATATGTATATGCTGATAGGTACGTGTCCTGCATCCCTGATGCCACAAATCTAAAAGGATACAGTAAAATTGTATCTATGCATCCCAGTGTTTTTTCTTTTTTCTTCCCTCACTATTTCAAGCTAACTGTAAGTACATTTCAAATAGTTTCTTAGAAATTGAATTACACAGGATATGTTACAAGGTAGGAGTTAGACGGCTTTAGTTGGGAGCCATAAATTTCCTGGGGATTCATTTCTAAGCAAATATGTGTCCCAGAATGCACTAAATCAAAAAAACTATCAGCATCACTGATGATATAAAATGTTACCCACATACAAATCGCAACAGTCAGAAAGTAGATGAAATTATAATATATTCACAAGTAAAAAATAAAAATTTCAAACATGATCAACATGTGGCAAACTATAAAATTTATAAGAATCGCAAGTGTGCACATGCATGTGAACTGGGGTATTTAAACAAACCTGGAATTTGAAAAAAAAGTGAAAAAGGGAAGGTCATACCTGTGAGACCAGGTATGAGGTCTTCAATCAATAAAGATCAGACTGATGAGACAAAGAAATTTTGAAATAAATTTAATATCTACACCAAGGTATCCAGATTTATGCAAATTATACATGTAGGCAAATGTGTTTTATTTGTGGTGTAATATAATAATTATTTCAATGAAAATCCGCATTATTTTGAAAACAGGAATATTTCCATCACTAATAAGTGTGAGTGTCAGTGTGTCACATTTCTTCAACTTTACTCCAACATATCATCCATTTTGGAATCAGGATGATTCTGTGAGTAAATCCAAAACATTACAGGCTGAATAGAGACCCACAATCCTGAAATTATGGATTTCACTTTTTAATTACTGCAATTGTTTTAGTGATTTAAAAAAAAAATTTCATCTTTAATAATTAAAAAAAAAAAATTCATCTTTGATAATTATTATTATTATACATGTGATTTTTAGCAACAAATTAATTTGTATGATAAGAATTTTTGTTAACAATTTAATAGAACCCTGCTTTTTTTCATGGCCAGCTCTATGTTGTTTGTTCAATGGTTGGTAATGGTAACAAGCTATATATATATATATATATATATATATATATATATATATATATATATAGGTGGATGATATAAGTTGTATTATTTACTTATATGAGTTGTACTGACCCTGAATGGGAAAAACCAAAAATCTTGTTTATCATGCAGTTTTGTAATAAGTTCCAAATTGACAAATTATATCATTAAAAAAAAATGAAAAACTGTTGATTGAAAAATAGTTTAAATTTAATAAAGTTAATATGTACACAATGCATGAACTGTCATTGTTGGGTCAAAGGCGCAATCAAGAGTTCTCCATAAGAGCTAGCATAATTACCGCCCGATAGGCAGCTTTTAAGATAATTTAAAAATATAATTGCGAACCATTTCTTGATTAAACCATTCTTTTTTTCCATTTTCAATGTTCACATAACCTTATTATTATGGAGATTCTATACCTGTCTATCTGTAACCAAAACTCAATCACCACCATTGTCCACACTTCCTTTAGTTATTTATGCCACATTGTGCATGATTTTATTTTTTTATTTAAAAATCACAAAGAAATTATTAAGACAATTTTTTAATATTATTAATATCATTCACTTTATGTAATTATATATGCAACCAAATTGCAGTTGACAGTATAATAAAAAAATTGATTTTGATAAATATTTGCTTGGTTTTATTGATTTCTAAATGTTTAGTTTAATATCTAATAAATATAAATATGGGCAAAATTCCGTCAATAAATCTTAAAAGAAATCCATTAACAAAAAGAAATGACTAATTCTATTCTTTACTGTCTAATTTAGTTAAATAGTTTAATTTATGAAAATGTAACCGGGAGTGAAGGAAGAACTAGCATCAGCATTGTTCTATTCTTTTATTATACACCCTCTGTTTTAAATAAGTATGATGTAATAATTAATAATTTATATAGAAATCAATTAAGATAAAATTAAAATAAGTATAATCTTTTTATATGCATTCTTATTTAGTTTCATCTGTCTTTGTAATTTAATGTTTTGTTGCATTGGAATTTAAAGCATCTGGGAGCTGATGGTAGGTGTAGCACTCCATCTCAGCAAAAAGAATTTCCTTGGTCTAGTGTAAACGAAAAGAGGATAGACTTCCTCTCTGTTCAGCTGGTGCCAACAATGGGCCACTCTATGGACTAGTACATAAAAACATAAATACTTGCGCCCAAAGGATGCATAATTTTGCTATTTCCTATTAATTCCTTTTCTAATACCAGTTAAAAGTAGTCATGACCCAAGAATCTAAAAATGACTAATACATTGTCTTAAAAACTTGACCGATACCAAGAAGTAGTAGCTATAAATATGAAATAATGAATCAGTTACATTAATACTTGGTCACCAAAAAGAAAAAGAAAAAAAGAAAAATCTGTCTACTTGAATACAATGCCATATAATATAAATGTTGTGATTAGTAAAGCCTCTGGTCAAAGACAATCCAAGAATAGTATACCAGCATTGATATATTGGTAATATTAGATTCTAGCCAAACATTGAAAGGAGTTAAACTTTTTCCAAAGAGACTTATTTATGACTAGCAGCGGCTACCCGGCGTCACCTGGGTAGAGGAAGGATCCATTATTACTGAATCATGAGTTGAATCCTTGTGGGATGCCCCATTCAAATCTCTATGTAAACAAAATATAGACCTAGCATTGATCAGCTACTCTGAAAAAATTTTTTTAATGTCTATTATCTAAAATATTAAATGAAAAAAAAAAAAGTCCATGCTGTTATCATTTAAATTTATTTTTTAATTATCTTTACGAATATAAATCAAATATCTATTTTTTTTGCTCAAAAAACCAAGCCCTGGTGATATTTAATGTGTATATACATTTACTTTGTTGTTAATTGTTTCATTTTCGAAGTTTCCTCTGGACATACATATACACACAACTGCCTTTTATATATGTACTAGAAGTGGCTACCCGGCGTTGCCTGGGTAGAGGGGGATTTTTAAAAAGTTAGTCCCGCAGATCCATTATTACTTATCACAAGTTGGATCGTCACTGAATACCCCATAAAATCCCCACGTAAATGTATAAAAATATTAGGAGATTATTTTAGCATCTGAGGTGGAGTGCCATGCCTACCATCAGCTCCTCATTTTACCGCACAGATCTCTGTGCTACTCATATGCTGAGTTGGTGAGGGCTGGTATCGAACCAGGAACCTTGTGATTCCTAAAACTTTTCCACAAGTAATGGATATTTTCTTAGAAGAAAATGAAAGAAATTTGAAACTAAACCTAAAAAGTGTAATTAAGATATGTTCAAATCTTTACATCGTTTATACAAATTACTTCATAATTGTTGTTAGTGTCATGTCATCAATATTAATGGTTTTTCAATAAACAGTAATGAGTCAGTATTTTCTAGCTGGAAAAACCGTGTATCTACTCATATAATGAAGGAGATGTCTGTGATGTAATGCTTATCATCATAGGAAATGGACTTAGTAATCAGAGTTAAAATCTTGGATAAGGCTGTTTGCATTTCAATTCATTCTAATACCCTTGGGAAAGGTACAAATCTAACTATTCTCCCTCCAGTTATGGGTAAATAGTTGGCTCTTAATCTTTGTGAGGAAACTGGTCTAGAAGAAGGAAAGTTCTTTATTCAAAACCTGTTAAACTCCTCTTAAGAAACTGACCATGTGTCACATCCAACTTGTGTGAAGAGGTTGGTTAATATATACATACATACACATCTCTCTCTCTCTCTCTCTCTCTCTCTCTCTCTAATATATATATATTAATATATATATATATATATATATATAATGACTTACTGGTAAAATAATTAGGTTGGTCTCATCCAACTTGTGTGAAGAGGTTGGTTAATATATACATACATACACACACACATATATATATATATAGGGATGACTTACCGGTAAAAAATATTAGGTTGGTCTCAATATTTGGTTGGTATAAGTGTTACTTGGATAAGTCAGCATTATAACAAATATAAAGTGCTTAGTATGTAAGTATAGTGAATTTAGTATCATAATGTACAGAAATAAACCTACTCGAGTTTCACCATAAGGATCTTCAGTGGATTTAACCCTGAAGATCCTTATGGTAAACTTGAGTAGGTTATTTCTGTACACATAATACTATATATATATATATATATATATATATATATATATATATATGAAAGAACTTTTTAAGACCCAATTATTCACCTCAAAACATAGGGTTGTTCATTACATGCAATTCATAAAAGATTAATAAAGGAATTAATGAAGTTTAGGAAAATTAATTTACAAATTACTATGGTAGCAGAGAGAAATTAGTGCTGAGGTTAGTAAGACAAGTTACAAAGACAAAAATCTTTATTATGGAAATGCATTTAAGTACAAATAGGCATATATACAAATGTTACAGGTTCAAAATGTGTTAGTTAGTAGAGTACAAACAGTTCAGTTTAGGTCAGACAAGGTCGGCAATGGTGGGTAGGGAAGTTTAAAGTTAGGATTGTAGAAATCCTATATATATATAATATATATATATATATATATATATATATACACACACAAAACCCCTCCACATGAGCAGGATGTGACATAAAGGTTGATTTCTTAAGCAAAGTTTAACAGGTTTAATTCAGAGTTTTCCTTTTTCTAGACTGGTTGCCAAGCCAAGGTTAAAGAGCCCAGCCTGCCCTACTATTTTACCCATAACTGGATGGAGAATAGTTGGATTCATAGGGTATTAGCACTATGTGAAATGCAAAACATTCGACTAAGATTTGAACTCGTCTTGTCATGTCTATTTTCCTACAATGGTAACCATTACACCAACACTTGCCTGTAAATGTGTAAAAATTGCAGAAGAATTCATTGTGAATATCTATTCCTCTTGGTAACAAAGTTCTGTGTACCTTTGTCCAAATGTTAATAGGTAGTTCATAGCAATTTCAGTCGAGGTCCTAAGTTCCTAATGGGTGGAAGAAGCAGACATTCATCATTGTTTGATGCGTGCTGTTTATCTTGGCTATACGCCTTGAGGAACACTGACAAGACAGAGGCTTATGTGGGGGGGGTAGAAATAGAATTCTGGCTGTCATGGGCTTGATGAATCCTAGCTCGTACCCAGCAAGGGTGAAAGAGAAGAGGAGGAAAGACATTGGGTATTTGCTTTTATAACTGACCACACAGCGATCTCCAGAAGGCTGCTGATAGAAGATGAAGCCGGTTTGCCTGTCCCCTAATAAATTTCCAACAATATATAACGAAAACCTCTTTCATGGCTAAAAATTAAGTTTTGTTTGTAAAATCCAAATTGTTAATTTCTGGAGTATATAAGGAAGGAAGATATTAAGAAAGGATAATTGTTGATTGTTGTGTTTTTTCACAAAGTGTTCATTTATGTATGACTTAGGATGAAGATGTTTTGGAGTAACTTTTCCTTTATGAAATACATTGTGAGAAATGATGAAGAAGGATTATTTTCTAATATGATTGTTTTTATATCTTCCTTCAAATAAAAACGGTTTTCTTTTCTTTTTCTAAAATAAAATCCATTATAGACAGAAAACAGCTTGCCTATGATAATGAACAATAAATCTTTTAAATCAAATTTTTGATATGGGGATTGGGAAGCAAATAGCAGTGTGGAAATATAAAAGACAATTATAATCACTAATTTTCTCTTTCTTCTTTTTGGAACATGTAGCAAAACCAACAAATCTTTCTCTCTTTTTGGATCATGTAGCAAAAATCAACAAATCTCTCTCTCTCCCCTTTGTGGAACATGTAGCAAAGCCAACACATTTCTCTCTCTCTTTCTCCTTTTTTGGAACATGTAGTAAAAACCAACAAATTTTAAGATGAAAGACACAGGACTACTTGGAAAGGTTAAGATAACTTAGTGAAATGAAAAATATTCTTATTTCTTTTGTATTTAAATTTGTCTTCACATCTTGCATGTTACATCATTTCGACCCCTCTACCATCTGGCCTTCTTCAGATGTCTTTGAACTAAATCCTTTATTCAATCATCGAAATAAACTGATCTCCTTCTGATGTCCATTCTTCATTCTGCACTGCGTGTGTCGATAATGGTACAGATGTTAGATTGAAACCTGTGTCATGTTTTACCACAAGACACAGGATTACTTTTCTTGGTAACAAGCTACCAATTTAACTAAAAGGTTTGATTGCTAGAAGGTTACTAATTGCAACAGATTCCTGAAAGAGGGCTGGAGAGTACAACTGCCAAACATTACTATAATATCAATTGAAATGAAGACAACATCAATGAATAATGATAATTCCTCATCACACACATTCAGACAAAATGTTCGATGTTGTTTAACAACATTTCTCAACATTGAAAGAAAAAAAAATTGGATGCACTTAAAACAAATGACTTTTTGCTGATAATTTAAAGTGAGTCAGGTTAGCTCAGTCAGAAGAGTGTTCGGCTAGAAACCACAAGGTTCCTAGTTCGATATCGGCCCTCGCTAACTCAGAGTATGAGTAGCACCACAGGGATCTGTGCAATAAAGTGTGGAGCTGATGGTAGGTGTGGCACTTCACCTCAGTCGTTAAAATAATCCCCTTCGTCTAGCACTAGTGAAAAGCGGATAGACTCCCTTGCTGTCTAACTGATACCAACATTAGGCCACCCTGACGACTTACTGATGTACTACATCCATATTGTGTCAGAGGTCAAGACTTTAATTACAGTTCAGTGAGATGATCTTTGTTGTCATATAAAAAATTAAACTGCTTACAAATTAGAAGGTGCACTTAGCAAAACAATTCAAATACTGAATAAGGCTGTTTGCATTTCACCACGTGGAAAAAAGGCATGAATCCATCTATTTCTACCCCACCCCTCTATTTCCACCCTCACCCCTCTATTACCCATTGATCATCTATGAGTAAATAGGACAATCTGAGTTCTTTTAGTTTTATTTAGGCAACCAATCTAAGAGAATGAAAACTCTGAATTCAAACCAATTTTAGTTCACTTAAAATTGACTGTGTGTCAAATCCTGCACATGAATATAAATCCAAATCCGCATTGAAAGAAAATATATTTACCTAATATATCTTATAAGCCACTTGAAGTTATCATTGAATAATTTTGATATTTCAGACTGTTGTCCTAATCTTTATTGTGGTATGTATAAACACAATTTTCGGCTGCTGTATCCTCTGGCATCCTTAGGTGCTTCCCGTGTATCTAAGTATAGTAATGGCCTAACTTGGGAAATCATTTTAATAGTTTTTTGATTAAACAGGTGTCAAAGACGTTTGAAGATCTCATTCAAATAAAGACATCTGTTTTTGCACACCAGAATAAGATCTTCAAATCTCTTTGACACCTGTTTGTCTATTAAAAATGATTTCCCAGTTTGGGTCATTATTATGCTCGTATACACAGGGAACAACTGAGGAAGGTCAGAGATACAGAAGGCTGAAATGTTGTTTATACATACCACAATGAAAATCGGGACCATAGTCAAAGAATCAAAATTATTCACATCAAGGCTCATCTCAAAAATATAGAAGATAATATTGTTCTTTTAAGAATTTCATAGTTTTGTCCAGAAATATATTTTAAAATGTGAGACTCAAAAGATTTGAGTTCAAAATTTTGCTTTTTATTTTTTAGTCTGGGTTTTAGCAATAATACTGTAATTATTTTAGCATCTTCAATTTGAAGCACAACCTATTAGAAACTAAATAGAAATATTTAATTAATCATATAATAATTATTTTAATAAGAGGAATAATTTTGTTAATTCTTTTTGAGTTTGGAATTAAATTTTGTTTGATAGTTAAGTCTTGCAGATGTATGGTCTCTGTCTGTTACAAATACATTTCAATGAAAAGTCTCCACCCTCTTTTCACATATTAGCTTGATCAGTATTCAGCTGTATGCAAGTTGAATATGCACCGAGATCAGTATGGGTAGGTGTTTATATACAGGTTTAGTTGTTTTACTTAGGTCAAGTTCATTCCCTGGATTCTGATTGGCTGCAGGTTTTCAGTATCGACACTTTGATCCATATACCCAACACATGGCTATTTTCTGGAGTTAGCATAGGGTCTGTATTGGGTTAAAGCCTGTTTCTCTTTTTTTGTCTGGTAACTGGATGCTAGTTACTGCTTTCCTGAGAAGGTTAGTAAGATATGTTGATTCTACAGGAATATTAACTTTTTTAAATTTTTTTTTTTTAACATAAAAATTTTTTCCAGGGTAAATTATCCATACCAAATTTGATAACTTTACCTGAAACTGTTTGATTGTCTATAGAGGACAGACAAACACACTTTTCCCAGTTAATCAATATGACTAGACAGATGTACATTAACACAATTACTGTGCTTCTTTATAAGCACAATATAATAAGAAAAAAAAAAAAGAAGAATCCAGCAGTGCCTGAACATGCCACTCAATTCATTCATTTAATCATTTTGTTTATTTAACAATTTCATAACTGTAATGATACATTTAAAATTACATTTGGTGACTATGAAAGTGAAAAAGAGAAGAAAAATGTGGAAGGATGAAGAATGTGAGCAAAAGTGAAAAGTAAGAAAGGAGTTACCATGGCAAAGATAAACAAAATCTGATTTTAAAACACATCCACCACTCAGGTGGTTGTAACATTTGTTAAGTATCTCTCTCTCTCTCTCTTTTCTAATGCTGCTAGGAAGTAAGAGAAAGAACAACAAGAAGAATAAGGCGGCACGGGAAAGGAAAGACCTCTAATTGCACAATGTATTGAACATTAATTGATATAAGTTAATTA
The DNA here is from genome assembly GCA_023376005.1 of Doryteuthis pealeii. Classification (NCBI taxonomy): domain Eukaryota; kingdom Metazoa; phylum Mollusca; class Cephalopoda; order Myopsida; family Loliginidae; genus Doryteuthis; species Doryteuthis pealeii. The sequence goes on from CM042154.1 coordinate 92,771,746, forward strand.
GCTGTTTTGTTTTTATTGATCCGAAGAATATCAAGATGATTTGTAAAGATGATTTTTTGAAGGTTTGTAATTAAGGACACAAAGGATTTTAAATGTGTTGTGTCTATCCAACTGAAATTTTCCAATATCATTAAAGCTACATTTCAAGCCAAAAATAACAAATTCATTTAAATGTATCCTATTGATTTTTTCCTATCTGTTAATATTTCAAATTAAAAGGTCATTGTTTAGGAGATTTTATATTAACACTTAATTCAGACATTTGATTTTTTCCTAAAGCATTTCATCTATAATACTATGCTGCATCTATGTGATGTGTGAAATCAGTCAAACAGGAACACAATTTGCTCTTTCTTTTAGACTGACGGGCGATCGGAGAGGCCCCCTCCGATCAATCAGCTGGTCATGTCAAGCTCTAGCACCTATGATAGCCAACCCTATTACCCTTATGGCAAGCACCAACCTTTTTATCAATATATGTGCTAAAAGGAGTGTGCTGAGGGTCGGGGCTATCATAGGTGCTAGAGCTTTGACAATGACCAGCTGATTGATGCGGAGGGGGCCCTCTCCGATCGCCGTCTGTCTAAGAAGAGAGCCAATTGGTTCCTGTTTGACTGATTTCACACATAACACAATAGATGCAGCATAAGTATTATAGATGAATGCTTTTAGGAAAATCAAATGTCTGAAATAAGTGTTAATATAAAAATCTCCTAAAACAATGAACCTTTAATTTTGAATATTACAGATAAGGAAAATCAAATTAGGAAATAATTAAATGAATTGTAATTTTTGGCTTGAAATGTAGCTTTAATGATAATTGGAAAATTTCAGTTGATAGACACAACACATTAAATTCCTTTGTGTCGCTTAATTACAAACCTTCAAAAAAATCAATCTTTAACAAAATCATCTTGATATTCTCTTCGGATTCAAATAAAACAAAAACAGCTAATTAACTTATATCAATTAATGTTCAATACATTGTGGCAATTAAGAGGTTCTTCTTTCCCGTGCGCCTTATCTCTGTTGTCTTTCTCTTTCACTTCCTAGCAGCATTAGAAAAGAGAGAGAGAGAGAGATACTTAAACAAATTTACAACCACCTGAGGTGGGTGGATGTGTTTTAAAATCAGATTTTTGTTATCTTTGCCATGTATGTAACTCCTTTCTTACTTTCACTTTTGCTCACATTCTTCATCCTTCCACATTTCTTCTCTTTTCACTTCATAGTCACAAATGTAATCTTTAAATGTATCATTACATATGAAAATTTGTTAAATAAACAAAAGTGATTTAAAAATGAATGAATTGAGTGCATGTTCAGGCACTGCTGGATTCTTCTTTTTTTTGCTGTGGTTGCGTTGATTTGTAGTGTGCTGTGATAAAGAAGCACAGTAATGTGTTTAATGTACATCTGTCTGAGTCTATATTGATAACTGGGAAAAGTGTGTTTGTCTGTCCTTATAGACAATCAAACGTTTCAGGCTAAAAGATCAAATTTGTAGGATAATTTACCCTGAAAAGATTTTATGTTAAAAAAAAAATTTTAAAAAAGTTAATATTCCTGTAGAATCAACATATCTTACTAACCTTTTCAGGAAACGGAGTGAGACTGAGCAGTGCCAGGTGTAAGCCAGGACAGGAAAAGAAGACGAGTCGTGTGGTGAACCCAATACAGACCCTATGCTAACTCCCAGGAAAATAGCCATGTTGTGGGGTATTTATGATCAAAGGAGTGTCATACTGAAGAACCTGCAGCCAACAGAATCCAGGAATGAAACTTGACCTAAGTAAAACAACCTTAAACCTGGTATATAAACCACCTAACCAATTACTTGTAGGCTCGGGTGCATATTCAACTGCAATACAGTGAATTACTGATCAGCTAATATGTGAAAAGGAGTGAGACTTGTGCAGTTGAAATGTATTTTGTAACAGACAGCAGACCATTACATCGCAAGACTTAACTAACAAACAAATTTAATTTCCAAACTTTCAAAGAGAGGGATTAACAAATATTCCTCTTATTAAAAAATATTAATGATTAATTATATTTCTATTTATGTCAATAGGTTGTGCTTCAAATTAAAGATTGTAAAATAATTACGAGAGTAGTTGCTAAAAACCCAGGACTAAAAAATAGAAAAGCAAAAAATTTGAATCAAATCTTTGAGTCTCAACATTTAAAATATATTTCTTGGACCAAAACTATGGAAATTCTTTAAAAACAAATTATCTCTATATGTTTGAGATGAGCCTTGATGTGAATAATTTGATTCTTGGAGCTATGGGTCGCCGGAGTGTGTGGCAGTTGTGGGTATGTATTAAACAACATTTCAAGTCCTCTGATCTCTGACCTTCTCAGTGTTCCCTGTGTATACGAGGCCATAATAATGACCCAAACTGGAAATCATTTTTAATAGACAGACAGGTGTCAAAGAGATTTGAAGATCTTATTCTAGGTGTGCAAAAACAGAGTCTTTATTTGAATAGATCTTCAAAACGTCTTTGACACCTGTTTAATCAAAAAAAACTAGTGAGAGAGAGGTTTCCCAAGTTAGGCCATTACTATACTTAGATACACGGGAAGCACCGAAGGAATGCCAAGGAGGATACCGACAGCGCGAAACGATGTGGGGTTTATACATACCAAATAAAGATTAGGGACAAAACAGTCTGAAATATCCAAACTTATTCAATGATAACTTCAAGGCTGATAAGATATATTAGGTAAATATATTTTCTTTCCATGCGGATTTTGGATTTATTCATGTGCAGGATTTGACACACAGTCAATTTTAAGTGAGGCTGAAGGAGAGATTTGGTTTGAATTCAGGAGGGTGTGTGTGCGAGTGCGTGGCGTGAGAGTGTGTTGCCTAAATAAAACTAAAAGAACTCAGATTGTCGCGTGATGTGGTACGTCATAGGATGAGTCAAGGGTGAATAGAGGGGGGTGAGGGTGGAAATAGAGGGGGGTGGCGGTAGAAATAGATGGATTCATGCTTTTTTCCCACGTGGGTGAAATCAACAGCCTTAGTCAGTATTTTGAAATGTTTTGCTAAGTGCACCTTCTAATTTTTAAGCGAGGTTAATTTTTTATATGACACCAAAGATCATCTCGAGCGACGTAATTAAAGTCTTGACCTCTGACACAATTGGGTAGTTACATCAGTAAGTCGGTCAGGGGTGCCTGAAGTGGGTGATCAGTGTAGAGCGAGCAAGGGAGTCTATCCGCTTGTCACTAGGCTAGACGAAGGGGATTATGTTAACGACTGAGGTGTAAGTGCCACACTACCATCAGCTCCACACTTTAGTTGCCACAGATCCCTGTGGGCTACTCATACTCTGAGTTAGCGAGGGCGATATCGAACTAGCGAACTTGTGGTTCTAGCCGAACACTCTTCTGACTGAGCTAACGCGTGACTCACTTAAATTACAGCACAGAAAGTCATTGTTTTGAGAGGTGCAGTGCCGATTGTGTGGGTTCTTTTCAATGTTTGAGAAATGTTGTTAAACAACATCGAACAGTTTGTTGGCTGGAGAGTGGGTGTGCATGAGGAGATTAGCGAAGATGTATTCAGTGATGTTGTCTTCATTTCAATTGATATTATAGTAAGTTTGTGCGTTTGTACTCTCCAGCCCTCGTTCAGGAATCCATGTGTGCGAAGTTAGTAACCTTCTAGCAATCAAACCTTTAGTTAGAGATGAGCTGTAGCGCGAGAGAAAGTAATCCTTGTCTTGTGATAAGAATCATGACACAGGTTTCAATCTAAACATCTGTACCATTATCGACACACGCAGTGCAGATGAAGAATGGACATCAGAAGGAGATCAGTTTTATTTCGATGGATGGAATAAAGGATTTAGTTCAAAGACATCTGAAGAAGGCCAGATGGAGAGGGGTCGAAATGAGTGAACATGCAAGAGTGAAGACAAAATTTAAATACAAAAGAAATAAAATATTTTTCATTTCACTAAGTTATCTTAACCTTTCCAAGTAGTCCTGTGTCTTTCATCTTAAAATTTGTTGGTTTTACTACATGTCCAAAAAGGAGAAAGAGAGAGAGAAATGTGTTGGCTTTGCTACATGTTCCACAAAGGGAGAGAGAGAGATTTGTTGATTTTGCTACATGATCCAAAAAAGAGAGAAAGATTTGTTGGTTTTGCTACATGTTCCAAAAGAAGAAAGAGAAATTAGTGATTATAATTGTCTTTTATATTTCCACACTGCTATTTGCTTCCCAATCCCCATATCAAAAAATTTGATTTAAAAGATTTATTTGTTCATTATCATAGGCAAAGCTGTTTTCTGTCTATAATGGATTTTATTTTAGAAAAAGAAAGAAAACCGTTTTTATTTGAAGGAAGATATAAAAACAATCATATTAGAAAATAATCCTTCTTCATCATTTCTCACAATGTATTTATCATAAAGGAAAAGTTACTCAAAACATCTTCATCCTAAGTCATACATAAATGAACACTTTTGTGAAAAAACACAAAACAAAACAATTATCCTTTCTTAATATCTTCCTTCCTTATATACTCCAGAAATTAACAATTTGGATTTTACAAACAAAAACTTAATTTTTAGCCATGAAAGAGGTTTTCGTTATATATTGTTGGAAATTTATTAGGGGACAGGCAAACCGGCTTCATCTTCTATCAGCAGCCTTCTGGAGATCGCGTGTGGGTCAGTTATAAAAGCAAATACCCAATGTCTTTCGCCTCTTTCTCTTTTCACCCTTGCTGGGTACGAGCTAGGATTCATCAAGCCCATGACAGCCAGAGATTCTATTTCTAACCCCCCCCACATAAGCCTCTGTCTTGTCAGTGGTTCCTCAAGGCGTATAGCCAAGATAAACAGCACGCATCAAACAATGATGAATGTCTGCTTCTTTCCACCCATTAGGAACTTAGGACCTTCGACTGAAATTGCTATGAACTACCTATTAACATTTGGACAAAGGTACACAGAACTTTGTTACCAAGAGGAAATAGATATTCACAAATGAATTCTTCTGCAATTTTACACATTTACAGGCAAGTGTTGGTGTAATGGTTACCATTGTAGGGAAATGAGACATGACAAGACGAGTTCAAATCTTAGTCGAATGTTTGCATTTCACATAGTGCTAATACCCTATGAATCCAACTATTCTCCATCCAGTTATGGGTAAATAGTAGGGCAGGCTGGGCTCTTTAACCTTGGCTTGGCAACCAGTCTAGAAAAAGGAAAACTCTGAATTCAAACCTGTTAAACTTTGCTTAAGAAATCAACCTTATGTCACATCCTGCTCATGTGGAGGGGTTTGGTGTGTGTATATATATATATATATATATATATATATATATATATATAGGATTTCTACAATCCTAACTTTAAACTTCCCTACCCACCATTGCCGACCTTGTCTGACCTAAACTGAACTGTTTGTACTCTACTAACTAACCACATTTTGAACCTGTAACATTTGTATATATGCCTATTTGTACTTAAATGCATTTCCATAATAAAGATTTTTGTCTTTGTAACTTGTCTTACTAACCTCAGCACTAATTTTCTCTCTGCTACCATAGTAATTTGTAAATTAATTTTCCTAAACTTCATTAATTCCCTTTATTAATCTTTATGATATTGCATGTAATGAACAACCCTATGTTTTGAGGTGAATAATTGGTCTTAAAAAGTCTTTCATTATATATATATATATATATATATATATATATATATATATAGTATTATGTGTACAGAAATAACCTACTCAAGTTTTACCATAAGGATCTTCAGGGTTAAATCCACTGAAGATCCTTATGGTGAAACTCGAGTAGGTTATTTCTGTACATTATGATACTAAATTCACTATACTTACATACTAAGCACTTTATATTTGTTATAATGCTGACTTATCCAAGTAACACTTATACCAACCAAATATTGAGACCAACCTAATATTTTTTTACCGGTAAGTCATTCCCTATATATATATATATGTGTGTGTGTATGTATGTATATATTAACCAACCTCTTCACACAAGTTGGATGAGACCAACCTAATATTTTTACCAGTAAGTCATTATATATATATATATATATATATATATATATATATATATATAGAGAGAGAGAGAGAGAGAGAGAGAGAGAGAGATGTGTATGTATGTATATATTAACCAACCTCTTCACACAAGTTGGATGTGACACATGGTCAGTTTCTTAAGAGGAGTTTAACAGGTTTTGAATAAAGAACTTTCCTTCTTCTAGACCAGTTTCCTCACAAAGATTAAAGAGCCAACTATTTACCCATAACTGGAGGGAGAATAGTTAGATTTGTACCTTTCCCAAGGGTATTAGAATGAATTGAAATGCAAACAGCCTTATCCAAGATTTTAACTCTGATTACTAAGTCCATTTCCTATGATGATAAGCATTACATCACAGACATCTCCTTCATTATATGAGTAGATACACGGTTTTTCCAGCTAGAAATACTGACTCATTACTGTTTATTGAAAAACCATTAATATTTGATGACATGACACTAACAACAATTATGAAGTAATTGTTATAAACGATGTAAAGATTTGAACATATCTTAATTACACTTTTTAGGTTTAGTTTCAAATTTCTTTCATTTTCTTCTAAGAAAATATCCATTACTTGTGGAAAAGTTTTAGGAATCACAAGGTTCCTGGTTCGATACCAGCCCTCACCAACTCAGCATATGAGTAGCACAGAGATCTGTGCGGTAAAATGAGGAGCTGATGGTAGGCATGGCACTCCACCTCAGATGCTAAAATAATCTCCTAATATTTTTATAACATTTACGTGGGGATTTTATGGGGTATTCAGTGACGATCCAACTTGTGATAAGTAATAATGGATCTGCGGGACTAACTTTTTAAAAATCCCCCTCTACCCAGGCAACGCCGGGTAGCCACTTCTAGTACATATATAAAAGGCAGTTGTGTGTATATGTATGTCCAGAGGAAACTTCGAAAATGAAACAATTAACAACAAAGTAAATGTATATACACATTAAATATCACCAGGGCTTGGTTTTTGAGCAAAAAAATAGATATTTGATTTATATTCGTAAAGATAATTAAAAAATAAAATTTAAATGATAACAGCATGGACTTTTTTTTTTTTTCATTTAATATTTTAGATAATAGACATTAAAAAATTTTTTTCAGAGTAGCTGATCAATGCTAGGTCTATATTTTGTTTACATAGAGATTTGAATGGGGCATCCCACAAGGATTCAACTCATGATTCAGTAATAATGGATCCTTCCTCTACCCAGGTGACGCCGGGTAGCCGCTGCTAGTCATAAATAAGTCCTCTTTGGAAAAAGTTTAACTCCTTTCAATGTTTGGCTAGAATCTAATATTACCAATATATCAATGCTGGTATACTATTCTTGGATTGTCTTTGACCAGAGGCTTTACTAATCACAACATTTTATTATATGGCATTGTATTCAAGTAGACAGATTTTTTTTTTTCTTTTTCTTTTTGGTGACCAAGTATTAATGTAACTGATTCATTATTTCATATTTATAGCTACTACTTCTTGGTATCGGTCAAGTTTTTAAGACAATGTATTAGTCATTTTTAGATTCTTGGGTCATGACTACTTTTAACTGGTATTAGAAAAGGAATTAATAGGAAATAGCAAAAATTATGCATCCTTTGGGCGCAAGTATTTATGTTTTTATGTACTAGTCCATAGAGTGGCCCATTGTTGGCACCAGCTGAACAGAGAGGAAGTCTATCCTCTTTTCGTTTACACTAGACCAAGGAAATTCTTTTTGCTGAGATGGAGTGCTACACCTACCATCAGCTCCCAGATGCTTTAAATTCCAATGCAACAAAACATTAAATTACAAAGACAGATGAAACTAAATAAGAATGCATATAAAAAGATTATACTTATTTTAATTTTATCTTAATTGATTTCTATATAAATTATTAATTATTACATCATACTTATTTAAAACAGAGGGTGTATAATAAAAGAATAGAACAATGCTGATGCTAGTTCTTCCCTTCACTCCCGGTTACATTTTCATAAATTAACTATTTAACTAAATTAGACAGTAAAGAATAGAATTAGTCATTTCTTTTTGTTAATGGATTTCTTTTAAGATTTATTGACGGAATTTTTGCCCATATTTATATTTATTAGATATTAAACTAAACATTTAGAAATCAATAAAACCAAGCAAATATTTATCAAAATCAATTTTTTTTATTATACTGTCAACTGCAATTTGGTTGCATATATAATTACATAAAGTGAATGATATTAATAATATTAAAAAATTGTCTTAATAATTTCTTTGTGATTTTTAAATAAAAAAATAAAATCATGCACAATGTGGCATAAATAACTAAAGGAAGTGTGACAATGGTGATGTAGTTTGGTTACAGATAGACAGGTATAGAATCTCCATAAATAAGGTTATGTGAACATGAAAATGGAAAAAAAGAATGGTTTAATCAAGAAATGGTTCGCAATTATATTTTTAAATTATCTTAAAAGCTGCCCTATCGGGCGGTAATTATGCTAGCTCTTATGGAGAACTCTTGATTGCGCCTTTGACCCAACAATGACAGTTCATGCATTGTGTACATATTAAACTTTATTAAATTTAAACTATTTTTCAATCAACAGTTTTCATTTTTTTTTTAATGATATAATTTGTCAATTGGAACTTATTACAAAACTGCATGATAAACAAGATTTTTGGTTTTCCCATTCAGGGTCAGTACAAACTCATATAAGTATAATAATACAACTTATATCATCCACCTATATATATATAATATATATAATATATAATATATATATATATATAGCTTGTTACCATTACCAACCATTGAACAAACAACATAGAGCTGGCCATGAAAAAAAGCAGGGTTCTATTAAATTGTTAACAAAAATTCTTATCATACAAATTAATTTGTTGCTAAAAATCACATGTATAATAATAATAATTATCAAAGATGAATTTTTTTTTTTTAATTATTAAAGATGAAATTTTTTTTTTTAAATCACTAAAAACAATTGCAGTAATTAAAAGTGAAATCCATAATTCAGGATTGTGGGTCTCTATTCAGCCTGTAATGTTTTTGGATTTACTCACAGAATCATCCTGATTCCAAAATGGATGATATGTTGGAGTAAAGTTGAAGAAATGTGACACACTGACACTCACACTTATTAGTGATGGAAATATTCCTGTTTTCAAAATAATGCGGATTTCATTGAAATAATTATTATATTACACCACAAATAAAACACATTTGCCTACATGTATAATTTGCATAAATCTGGATACCTTGGTGTAGATATAAATTTATTTCAAAATTTCTTTGTCTCATCAGTCTGATCTTTATTGATTGAAGACCTCATACCTGGTCTCACAGGTATGACCTTCCCTTTTTCACTTTTTTTTCAAATTCCAGGTTTGTTAAATACCCCAGTTCACATGCATGTGCACACTTGCGATTCTTATAAATTTTATAGTTTGCACATGTTGATCATGTTTTGAAATTTTATTTTTTTTACTTGTGAATATATTATAATTTCATCTACTTTCTGACTGTTGCGATTTTGTATGTGGGTAACATTTTATATCATCAGTGATGCTGATAGTTTTTTGATTTAGTGCATTCTGGGACACATATTTGCTTAGAATGAATCCCCAGGAAATTTTATGGCTCCCAACTAAAGCCGTCTAACTCCTACCTTGTAACATATCCTGTGTAATTCAATTTCTAAGAAACTATTGAAATGTACTTACAGTTAGCTTGAAATAGTGAGGGAAGAAAAAAGAAAAACACTGGGATGCATAGATACAATTTTACTGTATCCTTTTAGATTTGTGTGCATCAGGGATGCAGGACACGTACCTATCAGCATATACATATATATATATGTATGTATGTATTTATTTTGCTGATGTATATTCAAATATGTCAGGAGTTTATTTTTGTTGTCTTGTCTTATATTGTGATTTCCATTTTCTGTAGGGGATGACTTTGGTCAGATCCACAGCACAGAAGGGAGTTCTGACTCAGATTCTGACACAGACATTTCTGCAGATGGATGTGGGTCACCCAGGATGCAACGCAGGAAACGCCAGAAGCATTTTCGTGCTGAAAAAGTGGAGAGAAGCATAACATTCCGGACATTAGATGAGCTGCTGTATAATGACAACCTTCCTGAGGCAAGTCCTAACATCCTTTTTTCATCTCTTCATCTCTTTCTTAATTCTTTCTCTTTCTCATTTGCAATTTGGTGCCATTATTATGCAAAAATGGTAACTATTTTCTTCACTTGTCTGGAAAATATGCCAGAAAAATCAAATGGGCTTTGGTGTTTTGTCATCATGGCACAAAGTAAACAGAAAATTTGTCCCTGCTGAGAAATCTTTCCTAAAAAAACGTGTTTATAAATCTTTTATGTATGTATATATGAATCTGTGTATGTCAGTCTGACTTATCTATCTCTTTATGTCTCATTTCCTGTGTGTATGCATATATATATATATATATATATATATATATATATATATATATATATATATATATATATATATATATATCCCTTTTCTCCCAATAAAGAACATCATTTATATTTACAAGGTGCTACACAAACCAAGTAATTCGTTACCATTTTTGTTTTGGAACTTTTGAAAGAAGTTTGCATATACAGTGTGATTGTAAAGTAACTCTCTTTTTAAAAATCTTATAATTTATTCATTATTCCTTATTTTTACACAAAATAAATATGAGAAGAATACACATAACATGAAGTTTTATTTAAAATTCTATATGGGCACAAGTATTCGCCTCCAGCCTCTTAAGCCGCTTGGTAATCGTATCAACTGATCTTCCTAGGAACTATCATGGAATGGCACAAATAAATTCTCATATTTGTCCTTCAAAAGCTTCCAAAGTGGTTGGTTTCATAGAGTAGACTTGCTCCTTCAACCCCAAAGGAAAAATTTTCAGTGTTAAATTAGGGCTTCTGGCAGACCACATCTACCCATCCATCTCCCAGGAAAATGGTGATTCAACCATTAAGAAATAGCAATAGCAAAATTAAATAAAAATCATGTCTTCAATATTCTCGTAAGTATTGACAACTGGCCAGACTTCCTTAATTTTATGACCGTTATCATCTTGCATTCAAAGTGCCAAAGATGAAATGCAAAAATGTAAATCCTGATTATCAAGTGTTGCTTATATGCATTCTTATTCTTTATGAGCGTTGTTAACTCAGCTAAATAATGGACAATTCCATTTTATTAGAAAGGGAAGAAAAAGGACATGCTACACAGGAAACATGTAAGAAACAGAGTAAGGGAAAGATAAAGAGAGGGGGTGAGTGTGCAGAAGTGATAACACTAATCTGTTTCAATCGAACATAATGAAAAGATGAAAAGAAGGAAAGAAAAAAAAAAAGAAAAACAGTGAGAGGTTTAAATCAAGATTATTATACACTTTGCATATTGAACAATTTTCAATAGCTCTTAAGTAAACATATCAAATGTAGTAATAATCAAATTATCATACTGTGGTATATCAACAGGTCCTGCTATTCTCAAATAATATTTAATTAACATTTTATTTATTTCATTACATTTTCACTCAAACTTTCTCTCAAGTGAGGTTTAGAGCACTTCATATAAAATGTTATTTTTTTTGTTCTTTTAATCATGTGGCCTAATTTATTATGAGCAATATATTTCCTGAGGCCAGATACATGAAAAAAAAAGGGGGGGGTTGCAGATACCTGGGTTTAATTATCTTTAATCTCAATTAACCTGAGATATAGAATTTAATATTAAATAATAACCAAATGAGTCATTCCTCTTCAGATTGTATTTGAAATGTTACTGTCCCCAACTTCATTGTTATTTGTATAATGTTTCAGCCGATGTGCCCTCCGTCCTTCTTCAAGTATTTCTTGTCAGACTCCGGAACATTCTTATTGTAATCAGGAGTCATCACGGAACTTTGAACCTAACCCTTTATTCAGTTCACGGGGGTATCCTGTTCTCATTCTAACTATATCGCTAACCAAGAAATACCTGAAGAAGGCTGGAGGGCATATTGGCCGAAACGTTGTACGAATAACAATGAAGATGAGGAAAATCGTCCGAATAATACAAATAATACTAATTATCAAGCCTCATTTCTAAAATTCATTGAAATGTTTCATTTAGGCAATATTTGCAAAATTAAACAGTGTTATTAAACAGAGTGGTATTAAAAGTGTTTTATAATTTGCTTGAAGCCTTGTGTTTATATTGGTTTGGTGGTTGATTTTGAAGGCCTATCATTTGCATTGTGATAGCCTTTGTAGAATACTGTTAATTGTTATTCTGTGTTACTTTCACCCTTAGCCAGGATTGAACCTGCAGTCTGGAAATGACTGTTACAGATTGTTAACTATTGGACAGTGGAACAGTCAAACACCTCCCCAGCAGTAATTATTTAAGCTGTTATAGTGGGTTCATTTGGAAACTAGTAACTGCATTGTTAGGCTTGGCCAGTCACATTGCTCAAACCAATTGTTGACTGTCTAACTGACTTACTTCAATAGCCTTCAAAAGCAACAACCAAATCACAGTGGTATTAGATTTTGGTTTAGCTTACACAATATTCAACCCTTTCTCTGTGGAATACTTAATTTCACAATTATATTTCTTTTGGTTTCTCACTAATGATTTCAGAGTTTTCCTTCTCCTGAACTGGATGCAATACCAAGATTAAAGAACCCAGTCTGACCTATTATTTACCCATAGCTGGAGAAAGAATAATTGGATTGATACCTTTTCCAAGGGTCTATGTGAAATGCAAACAGACTCATCCAGGATTTGAACTCTGTTCACAGTGTCCATTTCCTATGATGAGAACCATTACACATCTATCATAACTTCATATACAACATAAAACCTCAATTTTATTGTAAATCTGTTATTGTTTATATTAATTTTTGTGGGATTAATATTGCTAAGATGTTCTTGGTATTTACCTAACTCTATCCCCTGGCCCTCCCCTACTCTTTTTGATTTTAGTTTTAGTTCATAAAATCTGCTGAAGTTATTTTAAATTTACAATACAGACTGTCCTTATCTTTATTTACAATAAAGATAATGACAGTCTGAAACATCAAAATTAAGAGAAACAGGTTTTCATTAAAACTTTAGCTGAATTCTTTAATCACATAACAAAAAATAAACATCAGTTTTGATGCACTACAAATGAAATTGTTAAGATTCTATTGGTATTCACCTAACTACAACCCACTGGTCCTCCCACACTCTTTCTTTCTTTTTGATTTTACTTTAGAAAGAAGTTATTTTCAAAGAATTACCAAAGTATTCATTTAACATTTATGTTTACTAAGAGAAACATGTCTTCATTAAATATTTTGCTAAATTCTTTAGTCACATGACAAAAACTAAACATCATTAAGTGATGTTTAATTGCTTATTTTACTTCAAATTGTAAAACACTATCAACAAATATCCTCCAAACATTAATTCATCATTATTCATTTTTCAATGTCTTTTATTTGTCACAAATTGTAAGGACATATTCTTTGTCATTTTGAGTTTTCTTTTTCAAAACATTTTGCTCCAAGTGTCTTATTGATTGGCTGTTTCATTAAATGTTAAACTAATCGGACACTAAAAGTAGAAAGTAACCACTATACATTCTATTTTCTTTATGGTCTTACTATCTCTCTCTCTTCAAAATAGAAATGATCACTTGTCTATTTTGTAAAGACACTTTACAAAATTGTATTCATTTTTTTTTTTTGGGGGGGGGGGTTAAATCTGCACAAATTTTGACTACTATAATAATATAAAATCTCTGCATCTTCTCTTAAATGACTGTTTCCTCTAAAGTTCTAACAAGCGATTTAAAATGCTATTACTATCTCTCTCCAAAATAGAATGGTGACTTGTCTCTTTTGTAAAGACACTTTATAAAATGGTATTTGTATAGATTTAACATTGAAGAAAAAAATAAACAAGTTTTGACTACAATAGAATAAAACCTTTGTATCTTCTCCCAAATAATTATTTCCTCTAAAGTCCTAACAAATGATTTAAAATGCTCATACTATCTCTCTCTCTCTTAAATAGAAATGGTGACTTGCCTCTTTTGTAAATATAAACACAATTTCAAAATTGTATTCCTTTTTTGTTTTTGTTTTTTAAATGTTAAATCTGTACAAATTTTTACTATTACAATAAAATAAAAGCTCTGTATCTTCTCCCAAATGACTGTTTCCACCAAAGTCCTAAACAAGTGATTTAAAAATTCATTACGACTGAGAGAAAAGAAGTTGTCACAATGACAGTTTGAATTTCAGTCATTTTGGTGGTGTTTTCTTAAATAAACCAACAAAAAAAAAGGTACATTTGTGATTTGCTATTTCCAAATCTCAAAGTGTCAGTTATATTTGATCGGCAAGAATGTTGCCTGGTTGCTAAGGCAACAAAGATTTGCAAAAGAACTAAAGGAAAAGAAAAGTTTTGAAAATAAAAGAATTGAAAAAAAAAAAAAAAGATTGAAATGTTATCTTTGCTGGTTGATATGACAAGTGAAACTAATTAATTTGTGAAATGGCCATGTCATCAAGAGACGAGTTTGATTAAAGAAAGGAAATAAGACATCATGAAGGGAAAAGAGAAAACATTCACAATCAATATTGCTCATGTATTGATTATATACAATTCGGGAATCAAAAGAAAAGACATGTAATTGTGCATACACACACATATATATATATATATATACATATATATACAGACACACATACATACATGTATGAGTGTGTGTGTGTGTGCAAATATAATGCACCTATTTCAAAGTATAATGTTCAAATTTAGAACTATCTTATGAGTTTTGGTGTATATATGACCACTCCTGTATATATTTGTGATATATAAGAGAGAAAGATTGAATCTTGATTTTTAATGTGTGTGGATGTATGTATATATAAGGAGAAAAAGATTTTATTTAAACCTGTTTTTTAAATATATAAATATACTTATTAGTGTGTGTGAGTGAGTGAGTATATAATGTATGAAAAAACATGTAATTGTGCATGCATACACACACACACACACACACATATATACATATATGTGTGTGTGCAAATATAATGCACCCATTTCAAAGTATAATGTTCAAATTTAGAACTATCTTATGAGATTTGGTGTATATATGACCACTCCTGTACATATTTGTGAGATATATATAAGATTTAATTGAATCTTGCTTTTTAAATTGTGTAGATGTATGTGTGTATATATATATATATATATATATATATATATATGGAGAGAAAGATTTAATTAAAACCTGTTTTTAAAATATATAATTATACTTATTAGTGTGTGTATATATTAGGGAGGCCCAAAATTGAGGTAAAATGCGTTTTTGACAAAATGAATTTAGCCCCCCCCCCCCCCCACACACACTATGGAAAATAATTTACCAAAAATCAGGGAATTATCGGATTTTAATGAAATTTTCAGTGTTTATTTATGAAAGAATGATTTTTATAATGCATTATCTATTTTATTTTAAAACTTTCTCATTTTTTCAGGTCACTTAATTTTGACCCCCCCCCTTATGTTGGGGGCATAACATTTTTTCGGGTTGGTCTTATACTGTACTAATTACAGTATAGAGATAAAAGACCAAAGTTATGAAAAAAAATAAAAAAATTTTTACGGTGGCTTTTCTATGAGGGAATAAGTACCGAAAATCGGAAAATAAAATGTAAAAAAAAACAAATAAAATTTTTTTGTGGAGATTTCTTTTTTACTCATTTCGATAATTATTTAATTGGCTATTATCTTATAAAAGAAAAAAATTATACATCAATATTTTTTCTGCTTAAAAAGGGGGGGGGGGCATTTTCAATCGAGTTTTTCTTCAAAACGTATACTTTGATTGACTAAAATAAGTTTTGCATTAAATAGATATTTATTTTTAGAATCTAAAAATATAACATTTTAAACTTAACATCAGTCTTTTCATATTTTAAATGAATTTTATATATTCATTTGTTATAGTAAAAATACTTAAGTTTTGAAATAAAATAACTGACGCATTATAAAAATCATTAATTGATAAATCAATACTGAAAATTTGATTAAAATTGGATAATTCCCTGATATTTGGTAAATTTTTTGCAATCGCGAATGTTACATTAAATTTGTAAAAAAAAACATTTTAAACCAGCATCTCAGACCGAAAGCGATAGAAATTGACCAAAAAAATTGTTTTAAATGTTTGTTTTTTTAAATATTTATATGTAATGATATTTTTCTTTTTTTAATGATGGTTATTATGTTACTACTTATCATTTTAGACAAAAGTTAGACTTTAAATAATCGATTTAATTAATTTTAATTTGTTTTTAAAACAAAAAATCTGTTGCAAGCAGATGAATTTTGGGTCAACCTAGTATGTGTATATATATATATATATATATATATATAATGTATGACTTTTTCATAGGAATTAAATCATGTATTGATTAGATAAAGATTTGTTCATTTTAATATGTTCAGCTTGAGAGGAAACTGTTTATTTATTTACTCAGTCTTCATTTTATATTCTGATTATCTATTTCTGATTTACATCAGTGAAACAGGAAAACATTTTAAATAATTCATTTATCTTTGGCTATCTTCATTTTGTGCTTTATATATTTATATGTCTTTTTAACTTTTTGTTATTTAAAAAAATTGGAGAGAGAAAAAAAGAAGCAGATTTCATCCCTTAAATAACCTTTTGGTTTAGATAATGATTGCTGAGAATATCAAATTGTTCAATTTGTTTCTTTGAGTTATTACAACGTTTCAGTTGGGGAATAAAAGAATTCTTGTTATTTCAGGAAAGGAGGACAAGTCAATATTTATTGAATCTTATCAAAAATCAATTTATATAAGAAATCACTAATGTCCGTATATAATTTCATGTCATTTAAAACTCACTTTATAAAATCAGTCCTATTTGTGATTTTGCTCAAAAAATAATTTGTTTTAATATTTTGCAATTTTTCTCACCAAAGTATTAAATTTAAAAACATGTGTATAATGGGGAGAAAGGCAGAGTATGAGAGATGATGAGGGCTCTTACTTGTTACTCTTCTATTTCATTGGTCACCATATTCTCTTGTTGAGGTGTTTCCTCGGGCTGATCTCTTTGGGTTGATTCTTCTTAGGCTCATTTCTTTGGGCTGGTCATTATTTGTTTTAATAACTCAACTTGTTTTTCTTAAGCCTTTTATTATTTAACAACCCAGCACCGAATTCAACCATGTGGTAGAGAACAACTCTGCAGCCTATGCATCCACTCGCTCTGAATCTCTCATCGCATCTCACTAAAACTTCCCACACCTGTAATGACGCACTTTTTAAGGGGTCAAGTAAATAGGTTATTAACTGTCAGTAACTGTTGGGGTAACTTTGCACTAGACCCCCCTTATTCTGAATCTAAGTAACCCTTATTAAAAATTGTTCTTACTACAGGTACGTACACAATTCATTGACTATCCATGAATTATGTAACAATTGTAATCAAAGACATTCACTTAATTCGAAGTGTCAACATTAACTGGTATGTCCCAGATGTATGCTTGGTGTTAAGATTTTGTGTGGGTAGCAGTTGGTTTTGTCATGGCGTGAAGGGCTAGGATGTTGGAAGCTGCGAATTGAAGTACCCAGATGGAGTGGTAATGCCTGCTTTATTAACGCAATATGCAGTGAAGGGTAGGATGGAGAATTCCAATTTTTCATTGCTGGTGGAAAGACTTTGTCAGCAGACATTTGCAGTTAGAAAATCAATTACCTGAATCAGTTGTTTTTTTCATAATTCAAAAATATTAACTCTTAGCTTCCTTAAAATGTACAATACTACACTTTGTCTAGTTTTTGTTTTTTTGTTTTTATCTAATGGTATGCATTGTTTGCTCATCTGTTTAAAAATAATACATTAACTTTTTATACAACAAACCAAATGGTTAGCAAGGTAGTCTTGCAGATCCATTACTACAGAATAGTGAGTTCTATCCATTAATGCAGATCCATTACTACAGTGAGTTCTGTGCTTGCTGGATGCTTCATACTCACAACTTCATGTCATATCATACCCATGGTAAACAGGTTGGGTAAATACACACAACTCAGTGTTATTTCTGAAAATCTTGATGCTCTTGATATGGGAATATGACAAACATTTAACAAGTTAACCATGGCTTATTATAGAGATTAAATTCTATCCTAGGTTTTTGGTGTAGCATAGTTTTTTGGTGTAGCATAATTATTATGGTCTACGGAGAATTTGGGGATTGAAAAGAAAACGGTAATCAGATTTCTGGAGAAAGAGAAGAAAAAGAATTAAGAACAAAAAGAAGTTTGAAATTATAAACACTCAACAGGTGCCAGCCATTAACCGACCAATGACACTTAAACTAGATTTAAAAAATAAAAACAGAAGTCCCAGGTCTTTTGTGAAGGGTGGAAGTGAATGAGTCCCTTCCCCCACCCCTGGGACCACAAACAGAAGAAGAGAAAATGGGCCTTTGTCGGAGGCAGACGTGGGTTTCTGGGGGTCCTACGGTGATATGGTTAGGCTAGCAATGAACAGAGTGCATGAACGTGATTTACGATAGAACAGCTTGACTCTATCTCTCTCTCTCTCCTTCTCTCTGAAAAAGAACCCATGAGCCTAAAAAGAAATAAACAATCCCTTTTCGACTTTCATATGTTGTTTCTCTGAGCTAACAATGGTGACTACTAATAACAACTACTACTAGAATTCGACCTTCGTCCCTACACAACATTACGTAGCACAGGGTATTTTTGGATGGACAAGAAATAGGGAATAATGAACTTTATTCTTGTAAAGTAATCACTTCAGACTAATTTGGTTTGTTTAATGGCATATCAACCCTTGTGGGTTATTTATGCCAAACATTTTGGCCAATAGTTTTTCAATGAGAGCTCTGTATTTATCTAGTTGATTATTGTTGTTGTTGTTGCTAATTTGACTGCCCTCTTGTGTGTTACTTTGGCATTATAGGTGTTCATTTTCATTTAGAATTCCACGATGTTTCTTGCTTCAAGAAATGATATTTCTTACACCAATCTGCCAAGTGAGGAGGGTCTGCTGTGAAAATTAGTATTCAAAACACTGGTTTTCAACTTTCAATTTAAATATTGGTCAATGGTGTCATTGTGTTGTAACTTGTGTATTCAAGTTAACAGATAAAGTAGGAAGAAACACAATGAGTATCTAAGATAAGAACAAAAGGTTTACTCAACAAGGTACAAATGAAACAAGTAATGCAAAGATAAACATTATACTACAAACAGAATTTATGAATCTGTCTTATGGTTGGTTGGTTGGTTTTTAGGGTATGTCAACCCTTGTTGGGTTATTTAATACCAAAGACATTTTGTTTTATTCATTCTTAATGGGTATTCACATTTTTTTTTTTTAATTAATTTTTTTCTATTTAACCCATAATCCTAACAGGTACTATCACTCCAAATCAGATTGGTCTGCCTTAAGATTTCTATTCTTGATACAAAGCCAATTTATGATGGGCAGTGTTAATAGTATTTTATATATATATATATATATATATATATATAATATATATACATACACACACACACACACACACATTTCATTTAAAGAAGTTTTTAGTCATGCTAGGTAGTTTTAATAGTATTATATATTTATACACACACATGTATATGTGTGTGTGTGTATATATATATATATATATATATATATATATATATATATATATATATACACACACACACACAACACACACTTCATTTAAGGTAGTTTTTATTGAAGATTCCAGACAAGATTTGTTTTAATAATTTTCTTTTGTTTTCTAAAAAAACAAGAGAAAAGACTCATTGATAAATTGTTAAAACAAACCATTTGTGTTGTTCAATAAAAAAAGTTTTTAGATGAAACTTTGTTGCCAAAATATACTTTATATATTCCAATATGCTGATGTTTCTGGCTTTATAATTTCTAAGTAAGTTTACATATGTATTCACAAACATAGAATCCATTAGAGATAACAACAAAAATTACATTGACTGGAAACACAAACTCACTGGCAGAAAGAGAGTATGGTTTGGTTTGTTTTATGGCATATCAACCTTGGTGGGTCATTTAATGCAGACAAAGTTTTGAAATGAATTCATTCCTAATGGATACTCATTTTATTATAAACTCATGTTTTTCTATTTAACCCATAGATGGGACTCTAACAGGTACTACCACTCCAGGTCAGAGTGGACCTGGAAGCAATGGTGATGAAGGGGTGCTCCACATTCCCCAAACTTCCAGAACTGGAACCTCATCATCAGATAGAGTTTAACATCATTCCCAGGAAACGAAGACCCTCAGCCAGCATCTTCTAGTCCATATATGATAAAAAGGTTTGGGGTAATCATATAGGGGCTAGGGCTTGACATGACTAGCCGATTGATCAAAGGGGGCCTCTCCAACCGCCTGTCTAGTCTAAGTAAGGGCCAAATGGACTGCTTATCCACCAGGATTCTGCCCTTAAACATCACGGGTCACCACCGACAGCGAATAGGTGGTCCTATTGGGGGGGGGTCTTACCGATTGATCTTTTGTTCCCTTTCTTTATAATAAAAACGGAATGGTCCATTATTCAGCTGAGGTGATGACTGAGAAATAAGAATTTGGTGGATAAACAATACCAGATAATCAGGACGTACATTTTTGCATTTCATCTTGGATGATTTGGAGAGTCTCATTTTTAAGCAGGTGTTGCTAGATGATGATCGTCATACAATTAAGGAACACGAGTATTAATATAAAGATTTGTAATTAAAAAATAGACTCATACAGTCAGAATATGAAAATAGACAAAATAAGGGAAGACAAAATAAGGGAAGACAAAATAACGGAAGACAATGTACTGAAATCTTGCACAAGGTTTTGGTAGAATTACGTTGAAAGATTAAATGTTTAATAAGGGATATTAATTATGATAACTATTGTTTAAATTATTCTATTATTCTTTGCCAGTTTGAATTTCCAGGCTATTTCTCTCCTCCTTCCCCTCCACATCATCATCAGGGATACTAACAGCATCCACCAGTAAAGGTTTAATTAGAGAGAAAGTATGTATTCTGGCAAAGTACTCAGTTGGGTCGAGTCTTAGGAACTTTACAAAAAAAAAAAAAAAATAAATAAATAAAGAGAGAGAGGGGGAGGCCTGACCTTCATGAAAGTGAAAGTAGGTAGATATATTAATGTCCATTGACTGTTGTTTATCAATATTTGATCTATTTTTGGCTTTCAACCAAAAGAGGATTATTATTATTATTATTATTAAATGAAAAAGGGTAGCTAACAACAAATATCAAACTCTAGTATGTTGTCGGGGGGGGGGGAGACATAGGAAGGGGGTTATCTTTTTTGCCTATGAGAATATCAACAAGAGTGTATAACATATTAAAAAAAAAGGTTACTTATTATCAAAGAGAATCACAATACTGGCATAGCTTAGTGCATTGGTTCTTAAAACTTTTTCTCGATCGAGGCACCCCTGGAGATTTTGAAATACCATCCTGCACCCCTAGGCCTAGGGTATAAATCAACAGAACTTGAGTTTTCCTGTCAAATTATCAGCTACTATTAATTAATATAGCACCCATATATATATATATATATATATATATATATATATATATATATATATATATACACACACACACACACACACACACACACACACACACTGGGTGTTCGGGATAAGTTTGACATTTATATTTGGTTAATTTTCTCCGTTGGTTGGAGGTATTGATGCACACTATGCATCATGTAAAAGCTTGGACCCTTCTTCATTCATATACGTGAAGACAGAATGGATAACTGGAACCCGCCTGAATCATGGAAGATAATAACTTGTATCATGATGATCTGCACCAGCCATCAAAATAAGGAGATTATGGTTGCTGCCCAATGCTCCCTGAACAGTATGAAAACAATCAGGCATGAACTGGAGAATTGCAATGGAGACCAAGAGGCTGTGGCTAGATGAAAGCAACATAACAGACAATCTGATTGTGTTCATACAGCAAACTTCCTCAAAAATCTGCAGAAAAAAGTGCTAGAGGACCCTGGCATTGAAATTCGGGCTTTGTCACATGAATTGAATGTTTCAGCCTCTACCATGAAGCTTGCACTCAATGAAGACCTTCGCTACTACTCAATCAAGCATCACAGAAGTCAACTGCTCCCAGAAAAGGTCCGTGAAAATCATCTGACAAATGTAAAGAAACTTCTGAGCAAAGTGAAATATCCTGCTGAACCACAATCTGGTTCTTTTCCGATGAGAAAAACTTTTGCCAAGATCAAAAGCACAACACGCAGAATAACAGATGGCTTGCATATAGTCCAAAGGACACTCCTCGTGTCATGCAGATTTTTTAGACTACCTGTTGGACATGGGTGGTGAACTGTGATGCTTAAAGATGGAATTCTTGTGGCTGAGCAGTCCATGACATTTTGCCCCTTACTTAGGCTAAACAGGCAGGGGACAAGAAAGTAAAATCTTAGCCGATTGTTGCTGGTTAAGTCAATTCCTAGCACCTATATGATTGTCCCAACCCTATTGCCCTTGTGGCAAACCCCCAACCCTTTTTATTATATATGCACTAGAAGGCAGTGGCTAAGGGTCTCATGATGATATGCGCTGGCCATCAAAATAAGGAGATTATGGTTGCTGCCCAATGCTCCCTGAACAGTATGAAAACAATCAGGCATGAACTGGAGAATTGCAATGGAGACCACAAGGCTGTGATTAGAACAAAGAAACATAACAGATGATCTGATTGCATTTGTACAGCAGAATTCCAAAGAAATCTGCAGAAAGTCTTGGAAGACCCTCAGATACCTACGTAGAGTTGCTAAACACTGTAGTCAAGCCCTGGATAACAAGGGTAGCCAATGGTAGGCCATATGTATGCTAGAAGGATTCGGGCCCCCTTTTACACCTCTGGGAAAAGTTCTTGTTGGCAAATTTTTACGACTGCACCAGTCCCAATGTTTGGCCTCCATGGATTATGTATGTGGTGCTGTTGAGAAAGACACCAATCACCATGCTAGTACTACATAAACCCAGTTAATCAATAGAATTAAGGTAGTTTTTGAGACCCTTCCCAGGGAAACTGTGACATCAGCTTGTCCCAGGTTCTGGAGCAGGATAGAGTGTGATCAACGCTGGTTATTTTGAGTGAAACTTGTTGACAGTAGTGTAATTTCTGTGCCTGTTGAATTTCTTTACAATCCATTAAATTTTGTAGTTACCAAGCGCTTTTTTCTTTTCCTTATGAAACTGTCAAATTTATCCTGAACACCTGTATATTATGTTGATAATATGGTTGCTATATTTATAAGTAAACAGAGTTCAATATCATTGATAAAGGATTTATATTGAAGTTAAGCATGAACATGAAGTCAATGGTGCCTGGTTACTGATAGTTTCTCATCTATGCAAACTTCAGACAATGAGAAACTGTCAGTAACCAGACACTGTTAAAGTTTTAGGGCCACAACCCGGCCAAAGGGGCTCTAGCAAAATTCAAGGGCATCCCCATTGTCAGGAATCAACGGCTTTTGGCGTACTTATCACTGCGTCAGTGGAACCTGCAGCAAATAAGGGCATCTCCTTCCTCTAGCTGGGATGTTCATGTAGGATTTGGGAACCGCTTGTGAATTTCTTATTCCCTTATTACTCTTTCCAAGAATTTACTACAGGTGAATTTGTTGGATGTAGATGGACAAAGGCTGCATCCCCAAAGACCTACTGTATGGTGAATTAGTAGAGGGCACCGACCGGTAGGGAGACCACGCCTGCACTTTAAAGATGTCACATGTTTAAAATGTCACAAGAGGGACATGAAGACATGCCATATCAACACCAACACATGGGAGGCTTCTGTAGAAGACCTGGCGCCTTAAGGAAGGAGAGACAACAGCAACTCCAACAAGCATCACTGTCTGTTTGTAGTCACTGCACAAGAGATTGCCATTCAAAAATTGGTCTGTTCAGCCACTAACGCAGTTGCAGATAAAAAAATATTTTAAAAAATTTTTAAAGTGGACACCACGCCATCTTCGTGGAAGGATGCCAACAACAGCTGGCTCAACTAACCCAGGTTGAATGCCGTCACAGAAACAGAAGAGAGAAAAACTTATCTGAAATAAATGTATGTCAGTTTATATTTTAGTAAAAGAAAGTCTTTAGAAAGGTCAAAATTAAAGATAAGGAAACTATCATTTGTATCTTCATCCAAAATTTGTCTACCAATCTGATAATCGATGGAGACCAATTCTGATGCTGAGTCATCGATAATGTTGAATGAATTGTTCAGTTTCTTCTTTTAACGTTTCTCACTGGAGTTTTCATATTCATGGTCATTCACAATAACCAATAAACCGGAAAAACATGTCTACCTCAAGTGGTGCATAACGTTGAATTGAAGACGCAAGTGAATTGAAACTTTCAAGAGTTATTTATATTTGTGCATTGGTTCATGCATCCATGTTGTGACATGAGACCAGTCTCATTAATATCGCACACACATACACTATATATATATATATATATATATATATATATATATATATATACACACACACATATTTGTGCATGGGTTTACTGAGTAAAATCCATAGTGCTTGATACTTTATAGGTAGAGAAATATGCAATAAATATTAAAACTCACAAGAATTTTCCTACAATATTGATTATATATTTCACCCATTTTAAAATGAATCGTTCCAAATAAAATAAAAAAAGCAAAAAAAGAAGAAGAAAAAATAAACAACTTAAAAACAAAACTATATAAAGAACAAAATATAATAAAACCAATATATAGAAAAATCATTTTAATTTATCTGTATATAAATATAGATAAGACATTTCTTTTTTTAACTTTGTATATCTTGAGAGCAATGCCAGGTAGCTCTGATAGTATTGTATATTATAAATAGTTTATAAAGCCACCAATAGTTATTAAATTTACATAAATCAATCTACTGCCTGTAGAACAATAGAAATCCTCATGACACAATGACAGACAAAGTAGAAATACTAATTAATTAAGAATATGAGGAAATAAATTTAAAACAAGATGATTGTGTTAACTAAAGAAAAAAAGAAAACAACAAAAACTGATAATTTTCACAACATTGTTTGGCAAATAAATCCATATTGTTTTTGCACAGTCTTTTGAGCATTCTGAATCAATTTCAAGGACATATCTTATTGCATTTCTTATGCCCTCATGTAAATTTGAGCACATGATTATCTGGAAACACTATATATATATATATATATATATATATATATAAACCTATTTATTGATTACATAAATGAATTAAAATCCTCACATATACTTGCACATTTAATAGAGATAAGTCTACATATTCAAGCTTATATATATATAAAGCTGTACTTACATAGATATATGAAAATATATACACATTAATTTATAGATTCATTTATTTATATCTATGGATATATTTTAGTTTTTGAACAAAAAGAATACATCCAAGGCCAAATAAATAAAATCAGAAATTTTGTCAAAAATATACAATCACAATTAGCATTGCAAACAGTAAATAAAGTGGTAGGAAAAGCACCTCAAGATCAAAGCTAAATTTTGCCAGCCAAGAACATAGACTTCTGAAGTGGAAAGGACACTTCATGAATTGGCTTGGAAACCTTCCTAAAAATCAAAGCTAATGATACTCAACAAATGATAATAGACAACTAGACATGAAGCTATGGACACTTTATGACAAATGAATTTGAATTACTAAAAAATCAAAAGCAGAAAAAGTCATCAACGAAATGAAGTGTTGAAGACAAGACAATTTGACAACTTCAATTATGCAATGCAATGTTTAAACAGATCAGATTCAACTTGAAATACAGCTCAATCCTGATTGGTTGATACAAAATTCTACTGAGTGGATCTCATTTCAGAATATTAGCAGATGTCACCAAAATTGATATCTGGTTGTTTTATTTTACAAACAGTTCTCTTGCGTCTCATGTGTCAGTACAAATTATCAAGACTCATCTTTAAAATTCTTTTTGCTTGATAATGTCTGCTTTTTATATTACCAAGTATTTGTAACTTTCTTTTTTGCTGTTTGCATTTCACATAATGCTAATATCACAGGGAAAATTATGAATCCAACAACTTGACCTCCAGCTATGGGTAAAATAGTAGGACAGATTTGGACCTTTAATCCTGGTATGGCAACCAGTCTAGGAGAAGGAAAATTCTGAATTCAAACCTTTTAAATTTTTTCTCTTGTGTCAAATCCTACTGGTGTGGAGGTTTGGGTAAAACCATGGTATTGGTTACAAGATTGTCTTTTTTTTTTTGGTCTTTCAAAAACTCTTCTTGTGTTTGTCAAACAAAGATGTCCACTGTTTAAAGATGTTATTTGACAAAATTGGCAAACAGTGTCCTTTTGGGGTGGAGACACATGACAAGATCTCTTGGACAACCAAGTGTATTAGTCTTTAAAAAAAAATTAGTCTTCAGTTAATGAGTGTAGACAATTAGTAGATATCATTTATCACTCAAATAAATGAAGTCTATAAGTTTTTTTTCTCTTTTTTTTTTACTGAAAGTTTTACACAATTACACAATATTTCAAAAAAGGATGTAACAGTCTTTTCACAACTTAGAATATTTCAATTAGTTTGGAGACACTAATTACAAAAAGTTGCTAATTACACATCTGTAAACTCTTAAAAAAATTTGAAAGACCCCCCCCCTAAAAAAAAAAAACAACAGCTCAAAAGTAAGTAAAGTGTGTGGGTGGCTGTAATATTTATCAGCCAAACAGCAAGGGAGCCTATCCCCCTTTTCACTAGGCTTAGACCAGGGAGATTTTCTTTGCATGAAAATACCAAGGTTATTACTACTACTACTATATCTAACATAATAAATAAATGTACCAGACTAAATCCATTTTTAATATCTTTTGTTATTAACGTAAAGCAAAGAACATAGAGATTGAAAAGTCAAAGCTTCTATATAAACTGTTATATTTTTTCACTCAAGGAATTAAAAACAAAACAAAAAAAAAAAACAACCCGTGTATTCCATGTTGAACATCTATATATATATATATATATATGAAAGTACGCAAACAGTTTGTTTGATATGGCTATGCCGATAGATTTTTTGGGAGAATATGTGCTTAATTGAAGTCATACCTAATTTTGAAAATTAATTAGTTGATTATTAATGATTAGGCGAATATATCTGTTCAAATGTAAAGCGTAAACTTTTTCTCAATTTTTTTTACACTTTACATTTGAACAGATATATTCGCCTAATTCATTAATAATCAACTAATTAATTTTCAAATTAGGTATGACTTCAATTAAGCACATATTCTCCCAAAAATATATATATATATATATATATATATATATATATAAATAATGTTTCTGGTATTTACGTGTCAACTTATAACTCTGAAAAGATATGTCATTCTGATTTGAAATCCCAGACACATTAATATGTTTCTAACTAAGAAACACACAAAATTTGGTTTTTGATTTTTACAAATTAAGTGATATAATTTAATAATTAAACAAGAATCAACCAATTTCTAGAACACTTCACAGTAAGGAAAAATAAAGTAAGGAAAAATTGGGTCAAAAAGAAAATAAATTAGACTAATACATTTCACTCTAACTCAACAGGCTAGGTACTCCCTCTTTCACCTAGTCTGTTCGTGTCTCTCTCCCTCTCCTGAGTTCTTCTCTCTCAAATAGAATTATATTTTAAAACAAGTTTAGGATTACATTTTTTTAAATAATATTTTAAATGTAAACAAACAAAGCATTTCCTAAAAAAACAAACATTGTAATATACGAATTCTTGGCGATTTTTTTAATTTAATAAAACATTTTCTGCTTATTCCCTCTTACTCCCGTTTTTCTCCCTTTCTCACTGGTGTTCCTGAAAAAAATATAGTCCTCTCATGGACCGGATACTTTTGCTAAAATAATATATAAGTGTATGAATGATTATGTAGGGTATTTGTTTGCATTTATTTAAAAAAAAAAAAAAAAAAAGTTTTGTTGTTATGTAATTAACTGACAAATTACAATCAAGTGATTATGGAAACTTATTATTAAACACATTCTATGATGAACAACAATTCATAGTTAATAGGAAGATTTTTTCTTTTTCAGTTTCAGCCAATCCATCTCCCAATCTCAATCTATTCATCTATCTGCTTATTTATAAAAACTATTCCAGCAATGTTACAGTTTCTATTGGATCTGTCAGTATCCACACACGCTTGTATATATATCTCAGGTTATTATTCTGGTAACTAGTTTTGTTACGAATTTAGTGGCCATCCTTTAGGCTTCTAGCAAAAGCGCTTGTCCAGCGGAGATCCTTTGTGTTAAGCAGAGCATAGTTTTGATCTACGAACCTCTGGTTGTTCCTGTTGAGTATCTGGCAGCCATCCTTCGTTCCAGATGTAATGAATAAGTAAGCAAGCCAGTAAGAATCCAGTGTTAACGTATTCCTTGTAAGTCCTTCGTCCGAGAGAATCCAAATGTCAATGAAATAACTCAGAGTGGTATGTCTATTAATACAGCAGAAGCAGCAGCAGCAGTGCCAGTGATTGGACAATAGAAATCCTTCTCAGGTCACGTGTTTATAGGCGAGTCTATAAGTATGAGTGACCATTTACCTGATGCCTTATATCAATAAAACTGCAACAGTTCCTTGGTGCTCCTCAGTCTTATAAGTCTTTCGACAGTGATTACAAATGGATGTCTCTCAGTATCAGTGATTAAGTAGTCAACCAGCCACCTATTCTGGCTGTTGATTGGCTGAGATTTAAACTATGTGACCTCGGTTAGTCTATAAATTTAAGTGGTGTATTGTAGCAACACCTTATATATAACAAAAATTCCAAGAGAAATCACATACTAGTGGTAAAAGTGTGCATGACTATGTTTGGCATGTAGAATAGGATCAGGAGCGATTGAACTTACATCCTCCTGATCGTGAGTTGTGGCTTGATGCATGTAAATCACTAGACCGTGCGATGGACCTGGATGTCAGTGTCACTATTAAAGGCTTGTTTGTGCAGTCACGTTTTTGAGTTTGTGACGAAGGCAGTGACATATACAAGGAAGTAACCACGAGAGAGGAAAAATTTGTTGGACTGCTAGGATTTTGTTGAGTGAAGGAAGGAGGGAAGAAACTGATTATCCCCAGCAGCAACCGACCATTGCATGAAAGAAATTACTGGTGTCAATTGAATAAACTCCAGTTGAAAGAAAAAACAAAACAATTACAAAGAGCATACAGTATGGATGTACAGTGGGATTTCTATGATCCCAAATAGAATCATCCCTACTTACAGTCAATTTGATTATCATAACACACACACACATATATATATATATATATATATAATATATATACACAGCTTTACATCAAAAATATAACATGTTTGATATTTTGCCCTGACCATACCCAGTGGGAGTTTTGTTGCCAAAGTGTTTCCATATAATTCATCTTTGTGTTGTGTGATATATATAGGCAAAATTATGTTATATTATAGTATACCTCTTATGTAAACACATGCACATTTAGATACATACAGTGTGCATACATATTTCTGCTTGGGTTCTATATACATATGTATATTGTATTATCTACTACGTTAATACACTGCACATTTACATCATATCATGCACAGTGTCTGTTGGGTTCTTATATCATGTGTATATAGTATCACCTACTACTTTTCCTATCTATGGGTTAAATAGAAAATAAAAAACGTGTTTAAATAAAAATTGAGTATCATCAAGTAGGAATAAAACAACATCTTTGGCATAAATAACCCAATGGATTGACAATTCTGTAAAACCCAACCAACTACTATAAACACATGTGCTTACATAATATGAATGATTGCATGTGTACATATATGATGTATGTTAATGTATGTATGACTCCAAACATATGAATTAAGGCCGGGTTAGCTCAGTCGGTAGAGCGTTCGGCTAGAAACCACAAGGTTCCTAGTTCAATACCAGCCAACTCAGCATATGAGTAGCACTGATCTGTGCAGTAAAATAAGGAGCTGATGGTAGGTGTGGCACACCACCTCAGACACTAAAATAATCTTGGTCTAGCGCTAGTGAAAAGGGGATAGACTTCCTCACTGATTGGCTGATACTGACTTAGACCACTCTGACACTTTACTTTTATATATAAATATGTACAAGAGATGTATGTTAATGTATGTGTGCCTCCATTGCACATTTATTTTCCTTTGTTGTTATCTCTTCAAAACATTTTTATTCGGTGCATCCTCACTGGCAAGACTTTTGTTGCATTAGAAGAAATGCAACCATTCTAGTTTCAATGTAAATGTCGTTGGGGATTATGCATTCATCTTTAGTTCCATTCTGCTTTCCGCTTACCTTCAGATGTCATCACAAATTTCAACATTATTCTTTAAAAAAAAAAAAAAAAAAAAAAAAAAAAATGTAGCCACTCAAATTTTACTATCCCCCCCCCCCCTGAAATCAAATCACTACTCAAATGATTTTTTCTTCTCTTGGATTTATTTCTTTCTGAAATAAAAGTTTTTTGTTTTGTTTTAGTTTTTTAATCCTGTAATATAGTTGTTTATTAAGACTAGCAAATATATGCACCCTCTAGGTGCAAGTATTTAGGTTTTAATGTAATGTAATATCGTATTAAATTAGAAAGTCTATAAAGAAGGCAGATAAAAAGATATGTAACAGAGTGGGGGTATAATAGAAAAAAAATAGAAATGAAACTACTTTTCCATCACTCCCGTCTTTCATTGGAATTTTACGTATTTAACCCCCACTCTGTTACATATCTTTTATCTGCCTTCTTATTAGACTTTCTAATTTAATACGATATTACATTACATGAAAACCTAAATACTTGCACCTAGAGGGTGCATATATTTGCTAGTCTTAATAAACAACTATATTACAGGATTAAAAAACTAAAACAAAACAAAAAAACTTTTATTTCAGAAGAAATAAATCCAAGAGAAGGAAAAAATCATTTGAGTAGTGATTTGGATTTCAGGGGGGGGGGGGATAGTAAAATTTGAGTGGCTACATTTTTTTTTTTTTTTTTTTTTTTTTTAAAGAAAATGTTGAAATTTGTGATGACATCTGAAGGTAAGCGGAAAGCAGAAATGCAACTAAAGATGAATGCATAATCCCCAACGACATTTACATTGAAACTAGAATGTTGCATTTCTTCTAAAATGCAACAAAAGTCTTGCCAGTGATGGATGCACCGAGATTAAAAATGTTTTGAAGAGATAACAACAAAGGAAATATAAATGTGCAATGGAGGCACACATACATTAAATACATCTCTTGTACAATTTTTATATATAAAAGTAAAGTGTCAGAGTGGTCTAAAGTCAGTATCAGCCAATCAGTGAGGAGTCTATCCCCTTTTACACTAGCGCTAGACCAAGATTATTTTAGTGTCTGAGGTGGTGTGCCACACCTACCATCAGCTCCTTATTTTACTGCACAGATCACTGGGCTACTCATTGATGCTGAGTTGGCTGGTATTGAACTAGGAACCTTGTGGTTTCTAGCCGAACGCTCTACCGACTGAGCTAAACCCGGCCCTTAATTCATATGTTTGGAGTCATACATACATTAACATACATCATATATGTACACATGCAAATCATTCATATATGTAAGCACATGTGTATTATAGTAGTTGGTTGGGTTTTACAGAATGTCAATCCATTGGGTTATTTTATGCCAAAGATGTTGTTTTATTCCTACTTGATGGATACTCAATTTTTATTTAAACACGTTTTTTATTTTCTATTTAACCCATAGATAGGAAAAGTAGTAGGTGATACTATATACACATGTATATAAGAACCCAAACAGACACTGTGCATGTATGTATGTAAATGTGCAGTGTATTAAAGTAGTAGATAATACAATATACATATGTATATAAGAACCCAAGCAGAAATATATGTATGCACACTGTATGTATCTAAATGTGCATGTGTTTTACATAAGAGGTATACTATAATATAACATAATTTTGCCTATATAGTCATCACAACACAAAGATTGAATTATATGGAAACACTTTGGCAACAAACTCCCACTGGGTTATGGTCAGGGGCAAAATATCAAACATGTTATATTTTTGATGTAAAGCTGTGATATATATATATATATATATATATATATATATGTGTGTGTGTGTGTATGATAATCAAATTGACTGGTAAGTAAGGGATGATTCTATTTGGGATCATAGAAATCCCACTGTACATCCATACTGTATGCTCTTTGTAATTGTTTTGTTTTTTCTTCAACTGGAGTTTATTCAATTGACACCAGTAATTTCTTTCATGCAATGGTCGGTCTGCTGCTGGGGATAATCAGTTTCTTCCCTCCTTCCTTCACTCAACAAAATCCTAGCAGTCCAACAAATTTTTCCTCTCTCGTGGTTACTTCCTTGTATGTCACTGCCTTCGTCACAAAACTCAAAAACGTGACTGCACAAACAAGCCTTTAATAGTGACACTGACATCCAGGTCCATCGCACGGTCTAGTGATTTACATGCATCAAGCCACAACTCACGATCAGGAGGATGTAAGTTCAATCGCTCCTGATCCTATTCTACATGCCAAACATAGTCATGCACACTTTAAACCACTATGTATGTGATTTCTCTTGGAATTTTTTGTTATATAAGGTGTGCTACAATACACCACTTAAATTTATAGACTAACCGAGGTCACATAGTTTAAATCTCAGCCAATCAACAGCCAGAATAGGTGGCTGGTTGACTACTTAATCACTGATACTGAGAGACATCCATTTGTAATCACTGTCGAAAGACTTATAAGACTGAGGAGCACCAAGGAACTGTTGCAGTTTTATTGATATAAGGCATCAGGTAAATGGTCACTCATACTTATAGACTCGCCTATAAACACGTGACCTGAGAAGGATTTCTATTGTCCAATCACTGGCACTGCTTGCTGCTGCTTCTGCTGTATTAATAGACATTACACTCTGAGTTATTTCATTGACATTTGGATTCTCTCGGACGAAGGACTTACAAGGAATAACGTTAACACTGGATTCTTACTGGCTTGCTTACTTATTCATTACATCTGGAACGAAGGATGGCTGCCAGATACTCAACAGGACAACCAGAGGTCGTAGATCAAAACTATGCTCTGCTTAACACAAAGGATCTCCGCTGGACAAGCGCTTTTGCTAGAAGCCTAAAGGATGGCCACTAAATTCGTAACAAAACTAGTTACCAGAATAATAACCTGAGATATATATACAAGCGTGTGTGGATACTGACAGATCCAATAGAAACTGTACATTGCTGGAATAGTTTTTATAAATAAGCAGATAGATGAATAGATTGAGATTGGGAGGATGGATTGGCTGAAATCTGAAAAAGAAAAAATCTTCCTATTAACTATGAATTGTTGTTCATCTAAGAATGTGTTTTAATAATAAGTTTCCATCATATCACTTGATTGTAATCTTGTCAGTTAATTACATAACAACAAAACTTTTTTTTTTTTTTTTTTAAATAAATGCAACAAATACTCTACATAATCATTCATACACTTATATTAATTTTTATTAGCAAAAGTATCCGGTCCATGAGAGGACTATATTTTTTCAGGAAACACCAGTGAGAAAGGGAGAAAAACGGAGTAAGAGGGAATAAGCAGAAAATGTTTTATTAAATTAAAAAAATCGCCAAGAATTCGTATTATTACAATGTTTGTTTTTTTAGGATGCTTTGTTTGTTACATTTAAAATATTATTTAAAAAAATGTAATCCTAAACTTGTTTTAATATAATTCTATTTGAGAGAGAAGAACCGGAGAGGGAGAGAGACACGAACAAGACTAGGTGAAAGAGGGAGTACCTAGCCTGTTGAGTTAGAGTGAAATGTATTAGTCTAATTTATTTTCTTTTTGACGCCAATTTTCCTTACTTTATTTTCCTTACTGGAAGTGGTTCTAGAAAATTGGTTGATTCTTGTTTAATTATTAATTATATCACTTAATTTTAAAAATCAAAAACAAATTTTGTGTGTTTCTTAGTTAGAAACATATTAATGTGTCTGGGATTTCAAATCAGATGACATATCTTTTCAGAGTTATAAGTTGACACGTAAATACCAGAAACATTATTTATATATATATATATAATATATATATATATATATTTTTGGAGAATATGTGCTTAATTGAAGTCATACCTAATTTGAAAATTAATTAGTTGATTATTAATGAATTAGGCGATATATCTGTTCAAATGTAAAGTGTAAAAAAATTGAGAAAAAGTTTACGCTTTACATTTGAACAGATATATTCGCCTAATTCATTAATAATCAACTAATTAATTTTCAAATTAGGTATGACTTCAATTAAGCACATATTCTCCCAAAAAATCTATCGGCATAGCCATATCAAACAAACTGTTTGCGTACTTTCATATATATATATATATATATAGATGTTCAACATGGAATACACGGGTTGTTTTTTTTTTTTGTTTTGTTTTAATTCCTTGAGTGAAAAAAATAACAGTTTATATAGAAGCTTTGACTTTTCAATCTTATGTTCTTTGCTTTACGTTAATAACAAAAGATATTAAAAATGGATTTAGTCTGGTACATTTATTATTATGTTAGATATAGTAGTAGTAGTAAAACCTTGTATTTTCATGCAAAGAAAATCTCCCTGTCTAAGCCTAGTGAAAAGGGGATAGGCTCCCTTGCTGTTTGGCTGATAAATATTACAAGCCACTCCACACACTTTACTTACTTTGAGCTGTTGTTTTTTTTTTTTAGGGGGGGGTTTCAAATTTTTTATAAGAGTTTACAGATGTGTAATTAGCAACTTTTTGTAATTAGTGTCTCCAAACTAATTGAAATATTCTAAGTTGTGAAAAACTGTTACATCCTTTTTTTGAAAATATTGTGTAATGTGTAAACTTTCAGTAAAAAAAAAAAGAAAACAAAACTTATAGACTTCATTTATTTGAGTGATAAATGATATCTACTAATTGTCTACACTCATTAACTGAAGACTAATTTTTTTTAAAGACTAATACACTTGGTTGTCCAAGAGATCTTGTCATGTGTCTCCACCAAAAAGGACACTGTTTGCCAATTTTGTCAAATAACATCTTTAAACAGTGGACATCTTGTTTGACAAACCACAAGAAGAGTTTTGAAAGACCAAAAAAAAAAAGACAATCTTTGTAACCAATACCATGGTGTTTACCCAAACCCTCCCACACAGTAGGATTTGACACAAGAAAGAAAATTTAAAGGTTTGAATTCAGAATTTTCCTTCTCCTAGACTGGTTGCCATACCAGATTAAAGGTCCAAATCTGTCCTACTATTTTACCCATAGCTGGAGGTCAAGTTGTTGGATGTCCATATTTCCCTGTGATATTAGCATTATGTGAAATGCAAACAGCAAAAAAAGAAGTTACAAATACTTGGTAATATAAAAAGCAGACATTATCAAGCAAAAAGAATTTTAAAGATGAGTCTTGATAATTTGTACTGACACTGAGACGCAAGAGAACTGTTTGTAAAATAAAACAACCAGATATCAATTTTGGTGACATCTGCTAATATTCTGAAATGAGATCCACTCAGTAGAATTTTGTATCAACCAATCAGGATTGAGCTGTATTTCAAGTTGAATCTGATCTGTTTAAACATTGCATTGCATAATTGATAGTTGTCCAAATTGTCTGTCTTCAACACTCATTTCGTTGATGACTTTTCTGCTTTTGATTGTTTTTAGTAATTCAAATTCATTTGTCTAAAGTGTCCATAGCTTCATGTCTAGTTGTCTATTACATTTTGTTGAGTATCATTAGCTTTGATTTTAGGAAGGTTTCCAAGCCAATTCATGAAGTGTCCTTTCCACTTCAGAAGTCTATGTTCTTGGCTGGCAAAATTTAGCTTTGATCTTGAGGTGCTTTCCTACCACTTTATTTACTGTTTGCAATGCTATTGTGATTGTAATAATGTTTTTTGACAAATGTCTGATTTTATTTATTTGGCCTTGGATGTATTCTTTTTGTTCAAAAACTAAAATAATATCCATAGATATAAAATAATGAATCTATAAATTATGTGTATATATTTCATATATCTATGTAAGTACAGTTATATATATATAAGCCTTGAATATGTAGACTTTATCTTCTATTAAATGTGCAAGTATATGTGAAGGATTTTAATTTCATTTATGTAATCAATAAATAGGTTTTATATATATATATATATAATATTTATATAGTGTTTCAGATAATCCATGTGCTCAAATTTACATGAGGGCATAAGAAACTGCAAGAAGATATGTCTGAAATTGATTCAGAATGCTCAAAAGACGTGCAAAACATATATGGATTTATTTGCCAAACAATGTTGTGAAAATTATCAGTTTTGTTGTTCTTCCGTTTTTTTTTATTAACAACAATCATCTGTTTTTAAATTTATTTCCTCATATTCTTAATTAATTAGTTATTCCTACTTTGTCTGTCATTGTGTCATGAGGATTTTCTATTGTTCCTACAGGCAGTAGATTGATTTAATGTAATTTAATATATGGGCTTTTATAAACATTTATAATATAACAATACTATCAGAGCTACCTGGCATTGCTCAAGAATAACCCAAAGTTCAAAAAAAGAAATGTTTATCTATATTTATATACAGATACAGATTAAAATTGATTTTCTATATATTGGATTTTTAATTATATTTTGTTCTTTATATAGTTTTGTTTATTAAGTTGTTTATTTGTCTTCTCCTTTTTTGCTTTTTTTATTTTATTTGGAACGATTCATTTTAAAAAATGGGTGAAATATAAATCAATATTGTAGGAAAATTTTGTGAGTTTTTATATTTTATTGCATATTTCTCTACCTATAAAGTATCAAGCACTAATGGATTTTACTCAGTAATACCCATGCCACAATATGGTTGGTGTATATAATATTAATATATATTATATAATAATAAGTATAGGTATGTGTGTGCCGATATTAAATGAGACTGGTTCCATGGCACAAACAGATGCATGAACCATGCACAAATATAAATAACTCTTGAAAGTTTCAATCACTTGCGTTCTTCAATTCCAACGTTATGGCACAACTTGAGGTAGCATTTTTTCCGGTTTTAATTGGTTATTTGTGATGACCATGATATGAAAACTTCCAGTGAGAAACGTTAAAGAGAAAGAAACTGAACAATTCATTCAACATTTATTCGACTGACTCAGCATCAAAGAATTGGTCTCATCATTATCAGAAAAAAAAAAAAAATTAACGATTTGGTAGACAGATTTGGATGAAATACAATGGTAGTTTCCTTATATTAATTTTGACCTTCTAAAGACTTTCTTTACTAAATATAAACTGACATACATTTATTTCAGAATAAGTTTTTTCTCTCTTCTGTTTCTGTGACGGCATTCAACCCTGGGTTAGGTTGAGCCAGCTGTCTGTTGGCATCCTTCCACGAAGATGGCGTGTGTCCACTTTTAAAAATTTTTTAAAATATTTTTTATCTGCAGACTGCGTTAGGGGCTGAAACAGAACCAATTGTTGAATGGCAATACTCTTGTGCAAGTGGACTAAAACAGACCAGTGATTGCTTGTTGAGTGCTGTTGTCTCTCCTCCTTAGGCCCAGGTCTTCCAGAAAGCCTCCCATGTTTGGTGTTGATAGGCAATCGTCTTCATGTCCCCTTGTGACATTTTAAACAATGTGAACATTCTTAAAAAGTGGCAGCGTGGTCTCCCTACCGGTTCGGTGCCCTCTACTATTCACCATACGAAGTAGGTCTTTGGGGTGCAGCCCTTTGCCATCTACATCCAACAAATTCAACCTGTATAAAAATTCTTGGAAAGAGTAATAAGGGTAAGAAATCACAAGCGGTTCCCAAATCTAACATGAACACCCAGCTAGAGGAAGAGACCTTGATTGCTGCAGGTTCCACTGAGGCAGTGATAAGTACGACCAAAAGCCGTTGATTCCTGACAATGGGGATGCCCTTGAATTTTTGCTAGAGCCCCTTTGGCCGGGTTGGGGCCCTAAAACTTTAACAAAGTGTCCTGGTTACTGACAGTTTCTCATTTGTCTGAAGTTTGCTAGATGAGAACTATCAGTAACCAGGCACCATTGACCTTCATGTTCCATGCTTAACTTCAATATAAATCCTTTATCAATGATATTTGAAGCTCTTTTACTTATAAATATAGCAACCATATTAACAACATACATAATTGACAGGTGTTCAGGATAAATTTGCAGTTTTCATAAGGAAAAGAAAAAGCGCTTGGTAACTACAAAATTTAAATGGATTTGTAAAGGAAATTCAACAGGCACAGAAATTACACTACTGTCAACAGTTTCACTCAAAATAACCAGCGTTGATCAACACTCATCCTGCTCCCAGAAACCTGGGAAAGCTGAAATGTCACAGTTTCCCTGGGAAGGTCCAAAAACTACCTTAATTCTATTGATAACTGGGTTTGTAGTACTAGCATGGTGATTGTTCTTCTCAACAGCACCAACATACATAATCCCATGGAGGCCAAAACAGGGACTGGTGCAGTCGTAAATTTTGGCCAACCAAGAACTTTCCCAGAGGTGTAAAAGGGGGCCCGAATCCTCTAGCATACATATGGCCTACATTGGGCTACCCTGTTATCCCGGCCTTGACTAAGTGTTTAGAACTCTACGTAGGTAATCTGAGGGTTCCAAGACTTTCTGCAGATTTCTTTGAAATTCTGCGTAACAAATGCAATCAGATCATGCTGTATGTTTCTTTGTTCTATCACAGCCTTGTGGTCTCCATTGGCAATTCTCCAGTTCATGCCTGATTGTTTTCAACCTACTGTTCCAGGGAGCATTGGGCAGCAACCATAATCTCCTTATTTTGATGGCCAGGCAATATCATCAATAGACCCTTAGCCACTGCCTTCTAGTGCATATATAATAAAAAGGGGTTGGGGTTTTGCCACAAGGCATAGGTTGGACAATCATATAGGTGCTAGGAATTGACTTAAACCAGCAACAATCGGTAAGATTTTACTTTCTGTCCCCTGCTGTTTAGCCTAAGTAAGGGCAAAATGTCATGGACTGCTCAGCCACAAAGAATTCCATCTTAAGCATCACAGTTCACCACCCATGTCCAACAGGTAGTCTAAAAAATCTGCAATGACACAGAGGATGTCCTTTGGACTATATGCTAGCCATCTGTTATTCTGCCGTGTTGGTGCTTTTTGATCTTGGCAAAAGTTTTTCCTCATCGGAAAAGAACTCAGATTGTGGTTCAGCAGGAATTTCACTTTGCTCAGAGTTTTCTTTACATTGTCAGATGAATTTTCACGGACCTTTTCTGGGACAGTTGACTCTGTGATTGCTTGATTGAGTAGTAGCGAAGGTCCTTCAATTGGTGCAAGCTTCATGTAAGAGGCTGAACATTCAATTCATGTGACAAAGCCCAATTTCAATCCAGGGTCCTCTAGCACTTTTTTCTGAAGATTTTTGAGGAAGTTGTGTATGAACACAATCAGAATTGTCTTTATGTTGCTTTATCTAGCCACAGCCTCTTGGTCTCCATTGCAATTCTCCAGTTCATGCTGATTGTTTTCATAACTGTTCAAGGGAGCATTGGGCAGCAAACCATATCTCCTTATTTTGGATGGCTGTGCAGAATCAATCATGATACAAGTTATTTCTTTCCATGATTCAGGCGGGTTTCCAGTTCCATCTGTCTTCACGTATATAATAAAAGGGTCCCAAGCTTTACATGAATGCATAGTGTCATCAATAACCTCCAACCAACGCGAGAAAAATTAACCAAATATAAATGGTCCAAACTTTATCCCGAACACCCAGTGTGTGGTGTGTGTGTGGTGGTGGTGTGTGTGTGTATATATATATATCATATATATATATATAATATAATTATATATATATATGGGTGCTATTATTAATTAAATAGTAGCTGATAATTTTGACAGTGAAAACTCAAGTTCTGTTGAATTTATACCTAGGCCTAGGGTGCAGGATGTATTTTCAAATCTCCAAGGGGTGCCCTCGATCGACGAAAAGTTTTAAGAACCAATGCACTAAGCTATGCCAGATTGGTGATTCCTTCTTTGATATAAAAGTAAACCTTTTTTTAATATGTTCAAGCTCTTGTTTATACTCATAGGCAAAAAAGATAACTCCCTTCCTATTCTCCCCCCCCTCCCGACAAAACAATACTAGATTTGAATATATTTTGTTGTTAAGCTACCCTTTTTTCATTTAATAATAATAATATAATAACCTCTTTTGGTTGAAAGCCAAAAATAGATCAAATATTGATAACAACAGTCAATGGACATTAATATACTACCTATTTCACTTCATGAAGGTCCAGGCCTCCCCCCTCTCTCTCTTTTATTATTTAATTTTTTTTTTTTGTAAAGTTCCTAAAGACTCGCCCAACTGAAGTACTTTGCTCAGAAATAATACTTTCTCTCTAATTTAAACCTTTCACTGGTGGATGCTGTTAGATCCCTGATGATGATGTGGAAGGGAAGGAGGAAGAAATAAGCCTGGAAATTCAAACTGGCAAAGAATAATAGAAAAGTTTAAACAAAATAGTTTATCATAATTAATATCCCTTATTAACATTTAAATCTTTCAAACTATTCTTCCAAAACCTTGTCAAGATTTCAGTACATTGTCTTCCGTTATTTTGTCTTCCCTTAATTTTTGTCTTCCCTTTTTGTCTAATTTTCATATTCTGACCTGTATGAGTCTATTTTTTAATTACAAATCTTATATAATACTCGTGTTCCTTAATTGTATGACGATCATCATCTAGCAACACCTGCTTAAAAATGAGACTCTCCACATCAATCCCAAGATGAAATGCAAAAATGTACGTCCTGATTAATTGTATTGTTTATCCACCCAAAATTCTTATTTCTCAGTCATCACCTCAGCCTGAATAATGGACATTGCCGTTTTTATAATAAAGAAAGGGACAAAGACTCAATCGGTAACCCCCCCAATAGGACAACCTATTTCGCTGTCGTGGTGACCGTGATGTTTAAGGGCAAAATCCTGGTGGATAAGCAAAGTCCATTGGGCCCTTACTTAGACTAGACAGGCGGTTGGAAGAGGCCCCCTTGAATCAATCGGCTTAGTCATGTCCCTAGCCCCTATAATGATTACCCCAAAAGCCCTTTTATCATATTGGACTAAGAAATGCTGGCTGAGGTCCTCGTTTCCCTGGGGATGATGTTAAGACTCTATCTGATGATGAGGTTCCAGTTCTGGAAGTTTGGGGAATGTGAGCACCCCTCACACCATTGCTTCCCCAGGTCCAATCTGACCTGGAGTGGAGTACCCTGTCAGAGTCCATCTATGGGTTAAATAAGAAAAACAATGCGTTTATAATAAAATGGAGTTATCATTAGGATGAAATTCATTCAAAACTTTGTCTGATTAAATGACCCAAACCAAGGTTGATATGGCCAATAAAAACCAAACCATACTCTCTTTCTGCCCAGTGAGTTTGTGTTTCCAGTCAATTATTTTTGTTGTTATCTCTATGGAATTTCTATGTTTGTGAATACATATGTAAACTTACTTAGAATTAGATAAAGCAAGAAACATCAGCATTTGGAATATAAAGTATATTTGGCAACAAAGTTTCATCTAAAAAACCTTTTTTTTATTTGAAAACACAAATGGTTTGTTAAAATTTAATCGAGTCTTTTCTCTTGTTTTTTTAGAAAACAAAAAGAAAATTATTAAAAAATCTTGTCTGGAATTCTTCATAAAACTACCTTTAAAAATGAAGTGTGGTGTGTGTGTGGTGTGTGGTATATATATATAATATATATATATAATATATATAATATTAATTAATAACACCACACATATACATGTGTGTGTATAATAATAATACTATTAAAACTACCTAGCATGAACTAAAAGACTTCTTTAAATGAAATGTGTGTGTGTGTGTGTGGTGTATGTATATATATATATATAAATATATATATATATAATATAAAATACTATTAACTGCCATCATAAATTTGGCTTTGTATCAAGAATAGAAAATCTTAAGGCAGACCAATCTGAATTTGAGTGATAGTTAAACCTGTTAGGATTATGGGTTAAATAAAAAAAATTTAATAAAAAAAAATGTGAATCCCATTAAAATGAATAAAAAACCAAATGTCTTTGGTATTAAATAACCCAACAAGGGTTGACATACCCTAAAAAACCAACACCACCATAGACAGATTCTAAATTCCGTTTGTAGTATAAATGTTATCTTTGAATTACTTGTTTCATTTGTACCTTGTTGAGTAAAACCTTTGTTCTTATCTTAGATACTCATTGGTTTCTTCTCTTTATCTTGTTAACTTGAATACCAAATTACAACACAAGACACCATTGACCAATATTTAAAATTGAAAAGTTGAAAACCAGTTTTTTTGCACATACTAATTTTCACAGCAGACCCCCTCACTGGCAGATTGGGTGTAAGAAATATCAATTTCTTGAAGCAAGAAACATCGTGGAATTAAAATGAAAAATGAAACACCTATAATGCAAAGTAACACACAAAAAAGAGGGCATCAATTATGCAACAACAACAACAATAACAACTAGATAAATACAAGCAGCTCTCATTGAAAAACTATGCCAAAATGTTGTTGCATAAATAACCCACCAAGGTTGAATATGCCATTAAACAAACCAAAATTAGTCTGAGTGATTTACTTTACAGAATAAAGTTCCATTATTCCCAATTTCTTGTCCATCCATAAAAATACCCTGTGCTACGTAATGGTGTGTAGGGACGAAGGTCCGAATTCTAGTATAGTTGTATTAGTAGTCACATTGTTCTCAGAGAAACAACATATAAAAGTCGAAAAGGGATTGTTTATTTCTTTTTAGGCTCATGGGTTTTTCAGAGAGAAGGAGAAGAGAGAAGATAGAGTCACAGCTGTTCTATCGTAAAATCAGTTCAGCACTCTGTTCATTGCTACCTAACCATATCACCGTAAGGACCCCCAGAAACCCACGCTGCCTCCCGACAAAGGCCATTTTCTCTTCTTCTGTTTGTGGTCCCAGGGGTGGGGGAAGGGAACTCATTCACTTCACCCTTCCACAAAAGAC
The DNA here is from genome assembly GCA_023376005.1 of Doryteuthis pealeii. Lineage (NCBI taxonomy): Eukaryota > Metazoa > Mollusca > Cephalopoda > Myopsida > Loliginidae > Doryteuthis > Doryteuthis pealeii. The sequence goes on from CM042154.1 coordinate 92,815,193, forward strand.
CTGGGACTTCTGTTTTTATTTTTAAATCTAGTTAAAGTGTCATTGGTCGGTTTTAATGGCTGGCACCTGTTGAATGTTTTATAAATTTAAACTTCTTTTTGTTCTTAATTTTTTTTCTTCTCTTTCTCCAGAAAATCTGATTACCGTTTTCTTTCAATCCCAAATTCCCGTAGACCATAAATAATTAGGCTACCCAAAAAAACTATGCTACACCAAAAACCTAAGGATAGAATTTAATCTCTAATAATAAGCCATGGTTAACTTGTTAAAATGTTTTTCAATATTCCCATATCAAGAGCATCAAGATTTCAGAAATTAACACTGAGTTGTGTGATTTAAACCCAACCTGTTTACCGATGGGTATGAGATATGACTAAGTTGTGATAATGAAGCAATACCAGCAGCACAGAAACTCACTGTAAGTAATGGACTGCATTAATGGATAGAATCACTATTCTGTAGTAAATGGATCTGCAAGACTACCTTGCTAACCATTTGGTTTGTTGTATAAAAAGTTTAATGTAAATTATTTTTAAACAGATAGCAAACAAGCATCCATTGAGATAAATAACAAAAAAAACAAAAACTAGACAAGTGAAGTATTGTACATTTAAGGAAGCTAAGAGTATATTTTTTGAATTATGAAAAAAAACAAGCTGATTCAGGTAATTGGATTTTCTAACTCAAATGTCCTGCTGACAAAGTCTCTTCCAACCAGCAATGAAAAATTGGAATCTTCATCCTACCTTCACTGCATATGCGTTAATAAAGCCGGCATTACCACTCCATCTGGGTACTTCATTCGCAGCTTCCAACATCCAGCCCTTCACGCCAATG
>CM042154.1:92816129-92919512 GCA_023376005.1 Doryteuthis pealeii
AGCAGATTATTGTTATGAAGACCACACAACAAAGAAATAATAAATAAAAGCAAGGAACCTACTCATCAAACACCTGTAGCGCCCAATGAAATATAAAACAAAACTAAAAAAAGAAATGGTTAGTATTACCTCCAATAGGATATGGAACACTCGTAGCGTCGATGCCAGTTTCAGGAAGGTTGTAGACTTTGTATATGAGTGTATGGGTTTCCTATGTGAGATGATGAGGTAAGCTATGTGATGGAGGATGATGAGAGGACGTTTGGTGTCCCCCCCCATAGAACCCAGCGGGTGATTATAACCAAGAGAGAGAGAGAGAGAGATAGGCGACAGAAGTAAAGAACGCCCCCCTATGGGAAAGAAAGTAAAGCATTTTTGAGAAGAGACACAGAACAAGAGCAAAGAAAACAGATGAGACTGGGTGAGTAGAAATGCGTCCTTTTCAATTTATTCAAATACATACAATAAGTTCATATAAAATACACCAATACATTAGCAATTATATGAGAATAAATCATCGTATGAGAGACCAGACACCCAACTAATCTTATATATAATTACAATCATAAAAAAAAAAACATTGGTGTGGAAGTAAATTATTCTATTCATAATATTTCGTGTCTCTTAAAGACCCTTACTCAGATCTATCACAGATTCTTTTCATTATTGTATTGATATTTTTGGGAACTGTTAGACACACAAATACGTTATATTGTAGATATAGTAAAAAACAAAAACATTTTGGCCATTAGTACCCTCCAGGCCTTTTATCAGGTGATACTTTGTTCCATCTATGGTTAAATAGAAGAAAAAAAATGAAGTTTAAAAATGTGTATTAAAAAATAATTTGGCCCTACCCATCAAGAAAGAATAAAGGCAAAAATGATCTTCATGCATAAACTAACGTCGAGACAGGGGTTAACTGCCTTCAAACGCCACCAACCAGTGAAACATGTTCATCTGAACTATAGCAATGATTCATCCATAGAGAATTTCAATGCTTGAATAGTTTTGTCTAATTGAGCAAACTGTGAATTGAAGATCTCATTCAAACTATGTAGAAGTTTGAGCGATGTGTGTGCCCTGAATTTGGGCCGAAGAGTTAATCTTTAGTCCCTTGTAATGCAAGGTGTTGACCGGTGAGTGCGCGCGACTGACATATTAAAGTGGGACGGTGAAGCGCCAACTATAATAATGTCCTTCCCTCCGCTCCTCCCCCCCAGAGATCACCCTTCAACACCCAAACACACAATCGGTCTAGACCAAATTTTATGTCTGCACCCTTCTTGTGTGGGGGCTTTCTATCTCCCACAAAATGTTAGTAAGTGACATTACATTTATGGACGTAACTCCATAACTTCTCTTGATTTGTATCATTTATGTTAAATCCTCCTGTATACTTCTTATACACGGATTACTTATACAGATGCAGTCCTATTTCTGTATGCCTCTAACTGCTATATTGTACCTCTAGTTCATGTATGTGTTGATGTATGTATCTTAGTCTCATAACATTAATAATAATGACCCTCCAATATACACTCAGTTACATGGTATCTGTCTTCCTCAATCTTGCCTATATATTTATAGAATCCGATTGTGATATTTCACACCGTTGTCGAGCACGCTCCATAAATAAGATCTACTCCATATGGTGGGTACCACACAAGTCTGCGGATACGTAACATAAAGCAAACCAAACTAACAAATAACACCCCTATTAAAATCATAAATACGAATGATCATGTATATTTTGCATGCCGGACAATCAATACATAAGAGAAGTGTCATGATCATTTTAAAAAAAAAGGAGTAATCGCCATATTCTATGCCTATGTCCATAGATTAAAATCATAAAAGCATAATAGATTCAATGGAATCACTCAGTTATCTATCCGACTAATTTTTAATAAAAAAAATAGTAATTTAAAATCTACGATCTATTAATATTTAAAAACAATGGATAAAATATGACGATACCCCGTCACTGAACAAAATCAAGTATAATTCTAGATAATTTAGAATGACTTGTAAAAAACCCGCTTCCTAATTATATGTAACAGACTAGTTAATTGAATTCTTAAAATACCTAACCCCAAAATATTGATTATAAATAACGAAGACATCCGAGAACTCATTCCAATCGATGATGAATTGAAAAAAGTAAAGTCCTGCATTGATCGGATGCCTTACTCCTCCGCCCCTGCCACAAATTCTTATTCTATGATGTCGTCACTCAACTTGATAATAACAAGACATTTCAGCTCTTCTATCCATCACAAAGAAGAAAGGGGACAGAAAAACACCAAAAGAAGAATATGCTACACAGAAAAAATATTGAAGAGAAGAAATGAGTGATAATAGGAAAGATCGAGCAGCGCCGGCATTATAAGAGGCACAAAAGCGAATAAAGCTAATCTAATGTTTCAATTCAACATAATGAAAAGGGGAATAAGAGTTAAATCAAGATTATTATAGTTTTTACATAATTGAACTGTTTTAGCAATAACTAACTTTAGAAACACATCAAATGTATGTAATAATAAATATACATACTGTGGTTATATCCAACAGGTATCCTGCTAATAGATATAAAGTCTCATCTAAAACAATCAGACAAATAAGACTTCAAATATATACTTAATAGGGAATTAAATTCGGACTATTGTTCATCAATCATTTGTTGTTACAAGTTTCTGCCAAATGTGACAGTTAGGCTGCTTCAGATGTTTATTAGAACAAAAAACATCTGGCCAACATTCCAAGCAACACTTATCCCATCATCCAGTAATGTAGCTCCAGAACTTTCTGTGCTATCTTTTAGCTACTTAGATAGATGTGCCATCCTATTCAAAAATTTCCAAATAAAGAATTTCATAATTCAGAAGTCACTGGCAGCTAGCAGTACTAAACATATTATTTCTGAATGCTCTCTCCACACCTGACACTTCATTCTCATTTTCAACAATTCTTTCTTTTCCTAGACATTTTGTAATCGTACGTCGATTACAGCATTTCATGAATGTGTTCCTCATAGCTAACAGACCTGTGTTCCAGATAGTGACTGGAAAATCTGGACTAGAATAGCAATTTCATTAGTACCAATATTTCTAATAAAATTTTGTTACATCCTTACCCCCACCTCTTTTCATTTTGTCAATTTGTAGATCCTCTAAGGAGACAACAATAATTCCTTTAGGGTTATGTATATAAATAACCCATACAAAAATCCTGCATATTTCTTTCTGTAATTCTTTAGCGATACACAAGTACAACTATTGTTTGTCAGAAAGCAAGTTCTTCGGTCCTGTTTCAAACTGGGGTAGTTAGAATACACGGACGTTAGCAACCGTCTGTAGAAGAGCTAAAGCACTCCTGCCGAAATGGGTCACCTTGTTGGCCGTGGGTGGTGAGCGCGGTAATATGTATTGGCTTCTAATGGCCCATCCGGCAGAAATACTGCGTGGCACTTGGTCAGTCGCGATGAACATGCAACATCTAGCCACTTAGACCCTAGTGAAAAGGGATAGCTCCCTCGTTGATTGGCTAATACCACTTTAGGCCACGGCCCCGACAACTTTAACTTACCTTTTACTATTGACTGATTGAATGTCATTTAACTTGCAAACGCGACCTTTGAATATTATTGGATAGATTATTTGTGACATTCTATGGCCAATTATGTTATTATCATATATTGGGTCCCTAAGGACTGTTTAGCTCAGCCTGGCAATTGTAATATTCTGGGTTTGATTACTGGTCCCGCCAACTCAGCGTACGAGAGCATAGATGGGTCTGGATCTGTGCAGTAAAGTGGGGAGCTGACCAGTACGGGTAGGGGCGCGTCCACCAAAAAAAAAACAAAAAAAAAAAAAAAAACCACTCAGCAAGAGTACAAGTCTCCCGGTCTAACACTAGGCAAAAAAGAAGATTAGAAACTAGCACTCTCACGCCTGCCTGGGTGGCTGAGAACTGAGTGAAGTAGGCCCACTCTCGCCTAAACATTTATATGCTTGTTTCATGTATTAATGATCTTGACGGACTCGACAATTCTTGTATAATGGAGTAGTTCCGATAGATGTTTTTTACTGTCATGAAAATACAGAAAAACAAATAATAACATACTTAACTCCCCATTCACCAATCCTACAACCTTGTTAATTTACAATCACATCTGTTCCGTATGATTTGTGATTTTTTATTTTAAACCTCATTCTTTAAATAAAAAAAGTTGTACATGGTTAGACACTACTGTTGACCTATAATTTCATACTAATTAACATTGCGAGTATTATATTTACTACTCACTATACACACTATAAGATAGTAGGTTGATACAGTATGAGAAGAAGGGAGGGCAATAATAACTCGCCCTCACTCCCGCCCTCTTAAATGTTGATTTGTAAAATAAATATATGGGACTATGAGGTTTATTGAATTATAGTAATGTGTTTGGTTTATATACTTATGAATATGGTAACAGCCAAAAACTCTCGAGGGATAATATCTTAAAAGAATCGCGATTATCGAAGGAAGATATTAACTGTTAAAATTAATTCTTACTTGCCATTTGGTAACTTAAGTAGTGCTAAGATTAGGAAAATTTACCAATGAAAGACGGGAGTAATGGAAAACGACGATGCGAAGAGTTAGGTTCAGAAGTTGTTCTATTTTCAATCCATACCCCCTCTGTTCCAAATCGTTTGTATCTAGCGATTTTATGCATGTATCTCTATTAGCCTTTCTAATTTTTAATATGAAAAAAAAAAATATATAATTATTATATTAAAAAATTAACACCTCACACTTAAGCAACCCGAAGAGAGGTTGACAATCACTATTGCTAGTGATTATTGATTAATACTAGGGTATTCCTGATAGGGATTGTGACATGAAGGCACCTCCACCCTCTCGTTCTCCTGAGATATACGGCTTTGTACCATTTAACACTATGATCTAATAATCCACACTAAATAACTCAGCCAACTAATTATTCTATAGGGAAGTAAGAATAGGATAATACCTGCGCCCTAAGCTTAATTATATAACAAGATCTCCAAACTCCTTTAGGAAAAAGAATCATGAACTAAATGTCAAAGTTGGATTATCTGCCACATTTATAAATAGAGGTCTTTCGATACAATAGCCTAACAGGCGGTGCTGGAATTATTTTGCTCAGAAAACTTGCACAAAAATAAATAGTCTTTTAGCTGGCTTCCAACAGGACAACACATATTCATCCAGCCTGCTGGAGCATTGCACTTCACAGAGAGGTAGCCCTGCCCAATGGGTCCCGCTGGAATGCACAAAGTCGTAATTCTAATGTCCACATTAAATCTTATAGTAGAAAACAATAGAAGGGGGAAGAATAAATATTTAACGTCAAGCGAGGTCTTTGTTAGAAAAGGAAGAGGGCAAAAAGAAGCAGATCCAAGTGCCTGTCTCGCAGGCGTAGAAACGACGTACTGTCTTTGTTGGTCATTGTCACAATCTTAGCAGCTAATGTACGAAACACTCGTTTTACTGCCGTTCAGTACACTTCTGGTGTTGCCTTCATACGGTATTACGCTGTTAATCCCCCGATCATCATGGCTCTTTGCCGACAACACATGGAGCGTGTCAAGACGCGCAATCGCCAGCATGCCGGATGTCGTTCCAAGACACCATCATCACACAGAGAAAACAGTTCTGGCCGCTCACATACGAGGACTGTGGCATCCTTCTGACTCTCTAGTACCCGTGCCAATTGTGTCGCCCTATTTCGGAATTCTGATAGGATGGCGGTATTTCTGATTCTAGGGTCAGTCCTACATGCTAGCAAAGCCAAGTCTGCTTTCCGTTGCGGGAAACGGCAAGCCTTCACTGCCTGCACTCACTCGTGTTCTCTGTCACAATTTCTAGGCAATACACCATATTGCTGTGTTGCTTCGGCTGCTCCACCAAGCTATCATATTTTTTCTAAGCCTTAAGCGATTACTGTTTTTTCATCGCCCCAAACCTACTTCACACACATGTATGGATGTGTGGTGACTTAAATATATCCAGTAGGTAAAGATTAGATTTGTTTCTCTCTATACATAATTCCGTTCGGTATTTGTGAGGCCTATTTTAGCTGCGAAGGTATAAGACCAACTACCATCACCAAACTACAACACTTAGACAGAGAGGTTTGAGAGACACATATCCCTAAACAATAGGAGTGTCACCTTGGCTCACTTGGAGGTGGCTCTGTAAAAATGTCTTGTGACCTGCGTTATCAAAGTTCACCATGACCTGACGAATACTGCGAGCGTGTGACCTTTCAGAAGCGGTCACTGAGATGCCCAATGTGAGTGCACTCAGCTGCGTCATTCGTTGAATGCTCTCCTTGCTTCATTATTGATTAAGTCCCAATTGTATTCTGCCTCATACACTTCACCACTTCAATAATATACTCCTTCACCCGCGATGCTAAGACAGGACGATAGCTAAGAGGATCAAAAACACAACTGATCTAATGATACATAAATGAAAAATATATTATTCTGAAATTTATTAAAGATCATAAATAAATATTTGCAGGTTCAAAAAAAAAAAAGAGAGAGTTTACTGAATGATGTACGAGTTACGAGTTAGAGGAATATTGTTCAAAAGTGGTAATCCCGTTGTGTCTGGATTGCTACTAAATATAGTAATATATAGATGTTTTGCGCAATCTAATGAAAACCATGGGCAATGGGATCGTTAGCAAATAAAGGGTAAACATGGAAAGAACCTCATGCAATAGAATAAGCAAAAATATTAAAAATAGTAAGAAAAATTTGTACACACCACCCGATCACATTATATAAATGATCTATTTTTCATCTATGTTGAGTGAGTTTTAAATTTATTTTTTCTTTGTATGTATCAACAACTACACTAAAATTATTATAAATCTAAGAGATATATAAAAAAAACATCACGTTAAAAACTCAAGATAAAAACTGTGCTGAATTATTTTAGAGGAATAAAGATCTATTTCCATAAGATAATTCCTCTTAACCTATGAATTCACAAACAAACAACAACATACAACAGTAAGCTGATAAACTGATATTTGCTATAAAGCTGGTTTTGGTATTAATCTGCACGTCATAGCATCTATTCTCATACTTGTATTTTTTGGAATTCCTGATGGCGTCGCGGCGCTTCCCTTACTGTTCAGTATAATAGGAGAGATTCCACCCTCAAAAATATCCAACCATAAATATGCAATGGAATAAGTTCTAGTATTGAGTACAGTTTGCATATAGCGGGTCTCTGTCAGCCTTATTATACAATGTGTTGATTGGAGTACCAACTATGATCGTGCTGTAGGTAGTTAGATATATGACTTCTAACATTTTACTAACAGTTGTTTTTATGCTATAACTGCGAACAATCGTGCTGATGTGCCAAGTTCTGTGAATTAGGTGAATAAATGTGTTTTATGATTTAAGTCGTGAACTAATATATATAAATTCACCTGAAGAAGTGATACAAAAGAAAAAGAGAACAGAATGAGAAGCGAGCGTGTGTGATTATTTCACAAAAGTAAATGTGGTACGGGAGTGATGTTTCATATTAGAACACTTAAGTAGATTTAGCTGTGTGGTGCAAAAGGTGACAGTGTTGTATAATAAGCAAAGGGAAGGAATGCTTTTATGCATTCATTGACCACCTAGACCTCGTCTAATAAGAGGTTGTGAAAGTCTTCAAAGTGATAATTGGCTTGTAGATCAAACAAATGGCCCAGAATTCTTACACATTAACCATTCCTTCTCTTATTTACTGAGTGTTAGAAAGAATATAAACAGAGAACTCTTTGGAGTCTCCCTCTCTATCTACCTACTCCCTCTTCCCACCATAATATCGTCTCTATCGTAGGTGGGCTAGCCATACCAATGATGTTCATATCTGTAATGACTAGGGTTAGTAACAGACGTGTGTTATGATCGGTACAAGTAATGATTTTGTTTCGGATTGTAGAAGACTAGTGTAGTTTCTTTTAAAAATTCACTGACAAAACAAAATTCACTTATATATAAGTCGGTTATCAAATATTGGCAATAAATAATTTTATAATTCTTCTCATTGCTATTGGATAGTTACTGGCTTAATAGAAATATAATCGCCAAAGATACAGTTTGTGAGTTTTCTTTCTTATGCACATTAACCCATACCATAAAATACTACCCCTACCAATAATAAATCATAAAAAAAAAATAATAAATTATATTGTAATAAATTATATATATATAAAAGAAGACCTACTATGATGCAGACACTATCTAACTCTAGTTCTGTCCACGGAAACGTGGATAATGGGTCTTTTCAGGATAATTCTGTACTGAAGGGAGGTGTCACAAACGGTCTTTTTTGTTGGTTTTATGTTCCAGTATCTGATGGGGAAAAAATAGCATGAAAGATTAAAAAATTAAAGTATTGGTAAGGAAGTGGTTATCATTATTTGTTAAAAAGGACCCGGGAGTTTTTAATCTTTAATTTTATAGAGTTGTATTTTGTGGCTAAGCGTAATAGCCAAATGTAGAAAAATGCGGATGTATTTCCCAATGCCGGAGAATCTAGCATCCTGAGCCCAACCTCCAGGTATGTTACTTCTGTTATCAAGGTGCCACTCCTGTGCTACTGGTACTATGTAACCAGTACTGCTTGGTTCATAGTCAGATCATCGTGACAAAACTGGTAATCCCCACAGATTTTAGTCTGGTAGGAGGGTGGCGAGATTACCTATGCAAAATCGACCTAAATATACAAAATCTTCATAGATAAGAAAAGCGTGGTGGGGGCTACACTATTGCCATCAAACACAGACTAATACAATAACCACATATATATTACCAAGTCCAAAACACTCCATCAATTTACATGATTAAAAGGGCTGATAGATAAAATATTAAGATAAGTGTCTCACGAGCGATATGTCATGTGTGTGGCAATCTTATAGTTCCTGGTAAAGGTCGAGCGGTGCAGAGGTGGGTGGGCGTGTAGGGCCACCCCATATTGGTGCCAAAGTGCTCTATGAATAATCCAAAGGGTCTCTTCCATGCATCGTCACCGGCTACTCCATACGGCTCATTATCGGACATAAACATGAAAACAACATGTATATGTGGAAAACCCTCCTGTAGAGCAAAACAAGAGGCATCTCCTTCCCGATTAGGGGCATGAATGCAGAGTTTAGGGACTGCTTGTGAGTTTCCTATTCCCTTAAAATACTCTTTCAATGAAATATACCACAGCTAGAGCTTGTGGGAGAATAAGCGGAAGCCAGCTCAACTAGAACACCGGACGTGAATGCCGTCACAAAAGAAAAGATAAGTGTAATAATATGGAGGTTAATTCTGAACAAGAGATCAAAGTGAAAGTTTAGCCAAATATAACGTAATCTCCAAATGTTACTATGTACATCATTAAAATGCATCAAACAACATTGTTATTAAAAATGTTATTTTCTTCTATGACCCCCCTACCAAATAATAATAATATTACCAGTGATTTGTATTGATTTGGTGCTAGTGAAACCAATCAAGAATATCATATATATAACGTTTTATACTATGTAGCATATTATTTTATCACCAATACTTAGAAGAAAAAAATTGAAATCACTGGTAGGAAGTTTAAAAAAAGAACCGATTGAGAAGATAAACCCAAATAACAAATTTGATAGTAAACATCTGGTAGCGATTATAATATATTTGTTGGCTGCAAGATATGTATAATGCTGTTAGTGACTATATAGACTACATCCGACACTCCCCATCTGATATCAGTGTTTATTGCAAATGATAAATTATTTCTAGAAATAAAATGAAATATTTCGTCCGAGAAGAAGAATATGTAGTAATTCTATGTTAGGCTTATATTGTAGTGACGTATATAGTATATATAAGTGTGTGTTGTTGTGGTGTGTTTGAATAGACATAGACACTGTCCACAGCACTTGGTAACTGCCAGTTTCTTACTGATGCCAATCATCGGACTATATATGTCGCATTTGCTCAAAAGTATATCAGTTCAGGTAGTGTGGATATGATCTAACGCTGCCTTATGTTTACTTGACGTTTTTTGCGCTATGTGATCTTTAAACCAAGATCATATAGGTTGAGAAACTGTCAAATAACCAGCACCGAAATTCTCTATCCATGATACTGAGCATTAGTTTACATTATAAATATACTACCCCCCATATTCTACATGATAACTATAATAATATATATTAAATATATATAATTATATATTATATAAATATATATTGTTGATTTACAGGCAAATATTATATATATATGTTTAAAGGCTATCATGATTATAGGCAATATTAGTGATCACACAATGATAACGGAAATGAGGAGACTAAAAGGAGGAAAGGAGTGGAAAATAAAACAAAACACAACCACAAAAAAAAAACAAAAACCCACAAAGCTTATTGCTTTCTTGATAAAAACAATGGCCCTTTCATCTGGTACTTTTAAAAGCTTTTACACCTGGGAAATGATTAAAAGTCAAATAGGCATACAATAAACTGAGTCAGGCATAATATATATATATACATATATATCTCAATATCAAGATAGGAACCCTATTAGTATGTTATGTTATGGTGAGCATGGACATGAAGTTGCAACAGCATTTGGTTACTTGACAGTTTCGTTGCCCGATGTTTTCAAAGTCAGTGCAATATAGTCATGAACCAGAAAGGCTAGATAGGCTAGTCTCACAACAAAAACAAAATTAGATAAAAATAAAGAAATAAAAAAAATTAATTGGGCCAAAAGAAAAAATCTAAAAAGAGAAAAACAACAATTAATTGAAAAAAATCAAGAATCAGTGCAGCGTAACAAAGATATTTCTTTTTTACAGCATTTCTTGAAATATTTTGAGAATGAAATTTAAAATGATGGTAGGACAAAAATAAAATTAATTCTCAGTCTTTATTCAATTAGATAAATAATAATGGGCCTAAAAAAGGTTAAAGACAATTTGAAAAAAAAGTGATGAAGAAAAAAATGTACTGAAAATGAAAAAATAATGAAAAATATAAAATGTGATTGTTGACATAACTTTGAGGAAATAAAATTGTCACCAATACTAGAATGTAGGAAATATTTTATTAAAGAAAATGGCTGACTGTGAAGACATTGCCAGAGTTCAGCAATATGAGATAAGAAGGCAGCTCGTTTACATGCTAATATATTATTTTTTTCCTTCTTTATCCTTTGTAAAGTTGTTAGGAGTTTCATGAAAAGATGGACGAAGATTCAATACCCAGACAAATCTAGAGTAATTGTAACCTAATAGCAATCTTCCGATCGATAAAAAAGAAAATAGACCACCCCCTGCAAAAATAGACCATTTAAAAATTATTGGAGCAGAAAGAATGAAATCAAAAAAAATAATGGATATGAGCCCACTGATTGACTGGGGGGGGGAAATTATAGAAAGTATAAAAATAACATTGTTGTTGAGTATTCAATAAAAGAACATGTAAAGTGAAGTGAAGTTACTTTAAACAGAAAGAATGTTTGTGCAACTTGATTTGGGGGGAAAAAAAAATTTATTTCAAAAAGCCCCGAAAATATGGGGAGCATTGTTTGAACATTATATTTTGTGGAAAAAAAAAAAATATACAGAATGAAAGAAAGGAAAAAAAAAAAGTGTGTAAATAATTGTTTGAAAATCATTTTTTATCCTTAATTCCTTGTTTTAATTTGAAACATTCACTTTTATAACAGAGCTCTCCTGTTTTATTATAATCAATGGGGTATTTACTAGATTTTGTACAAGTTATTTACTTGAATTAATGGAAATAAAGTATTGTTTAGGGCAAGTATTGTAAGGAATTGCAAATGTGTAATGTTTACCATTGTAGGAAATGGATGCAATGGAAACAATTTCAAATGATTAATCACTCTACTATTTCTTCAAGAACAGTTATGCAAATCAGTTTTACTTGATAAAGGAAATCCCTGAACTTGACTATTCTGTGATATTGCTTACAGAATTTTCTGATGGAGCTATGAGAAATTTTAGTGCTTAAGTTTATAATTATATATACTTATATATATATATTATTGGATCCTTTCCGTCCACTAGCGACAATGCGTGTAGTGTCCAAATAAATTTAAAAAAAAAAAATTATTTGCATCTGCCGCGCAAGTGACTCTGCAGCAGGCCAATTTTCTGAGTGACAGTCTTTGGTGCACTTGAATGCACACAACTGTGATGACTTTCGGATGCTTGGCTGTTCTCTCTCTTCTGAGCTCTCTTTTCTGTTGAGGCTACTCTCTTTCTTTGCCCTCACCCCTTCTCCGTGCTCTTATTTAATGTTGAGGTGCCAAGCCGCCTCTATTTTTTGCACCTCTAACCATACCCATGTGTTTGGTGTCAATATGGCATACCGGTTGGATTAATAGGCTTGGACATGTCAGAAGAATGGAAAATGGACGCATCCCAAAGAACATTTGTAAGGCCGAATAGTAAAAGGCTCCTGATTGGTTGCGTAGACAGCACCTAGTGCTATAGTTATTTACTATCTAACTTGGTGAAACAGTGGTCGTGCCAATATATGCAGTGTTATTAGGAGATTACGTTTTTCAAAAAATGAAAAGCAGACAACATTTTGGCAATGCCTAAATTACAGTATGAATAAAATGACAAATGTCAGCGCATCAGCTTTAGTTGGCTTCTCACTTTCAGAATCTACCTTCTATTCATTTGATACACAAATGCAAAAGTATACCGATATCCCCAACCCAATTCTGTTTCAGGAACAGCCGATATAGTTAAGATTGCGGTACCTTACTACTCTGGCATAAATCCCCAAATGGGTTTGAATGGGCTCTTTAGCCTTGGTCGGGCAACCCATCAACTAAGGAGAAGTCCTAACACAAAAAACCACTGCTGCGGCTTTGAAGGAAAAGGCTAGGGGAGTAAACCCAAAAATAAATCAGGAGCCGGATTCCCTAAGGTGGTGTGAGCTGAAATCCAGTGCCTACTCATCAACTCCTGGACCACTACATTTGCCAAACTGCCATTGGTCTTTTACACAATAAATACCATATATGGGATCCACAGATGGCAGTATGGAGAGGGAGATTTGCTGCATGGGCAACAGCTCATCCTCCATATGAACCCGCCCCCAAAAAATGAAATCAAAAAACCTTTGACACTACTCCATCGTCTCTTGTAGACGACGGATGCCAAACCAAATAGGAGATTGCACCTCAATATGAGTTTATAGAGCTATTATATAATAAAAACTAAATAATGTATATTGGTTATTGTATATAAATATATATATTCAAATCCATGGCAACTGTTCTATCTGTTTTGCTATATGAACTTTTGACTCATTTATAAACCTTTATACACCAGTATGTATAATGATGAGGTGTTAATATTCAATTCGTACTTATTATTGTGTATGTGTATACTGTTGAGTGTGTATGCAGTTAAGTGAATTGTCTGTATTTACCCCAACCCCCCACCATGGAGAGGAGTGTGACAAAGTCATATTTAAACTGGTTGGAGGTTGTACTGACCCACCCTTCACATAGCAGCACCTACATCACCTATCAATCCATTTACTAGAGGACACAGAATCCCCAATGCACTACATTTCAAGAAAGATTTTTACAGTGAAACATATACTGTTGTGTGTAGATGTTTGATCTAATGCCAACAAATACAGCTGTAAGCAAGTAATTTAAAAACAAAAACTTTTTCACAAAAATATAGACCATCCAGCGAGTTTTACATTTTCTTAAAAAAAATGAGAATTGCTACTTAAATATATGAGATGAAACAATAGTTAAAATCTATACAATATACATTTGTTTTCTACCAACTATCCGCTACAACCAAACTTAGTTTGGCATTAAAATGACCCACTGAGGTAGAATTCAGTTTTTTTTCCACCTAGACTTAATTGCATTTACCAAGCTAAAGAAGTTCTTTCTGCACTATTTTACCCATAGCTGCGGGAGAGGCAAGATGGGATCATGTTTTTCTTTATAGGCGTGGTGTAAGTGGAAAACTCAAACAGCCTCATCAAGGAATCTGAATCAGATCAACGATTCCCATTTACTTAAAACCAGCATAACACATTACACAAGCATGCCTCAAATTTGGTCTATGTTATATAATAAAACAAATACTAATTCACTGACCAGTTATTGAAGTATTGTTATTAAGCTAAATTAATTTCATAAATGTTATTGCGAATTTTTATTTTCATCTTCCTAATTTTATCATTTATCCTATTCATAACTTATTACTGTATTGAAACTGGTGAAATCATGATATATGATAAAACAGCAGATATAATTTTGCATTAACATTCAGCGTAATTTAAGTATCTATTTTTAACTATAATAATATATATAATATAATCTATCATAGCTATACATATACACACTCTTCAACATCTAGCACTTAATAGGCATAACTAATTTTTCAATTAATACTACAGCCACATCAATAATTTTGTCATCTTTATTCATCTCATTTAATTTGTTTGTCTTTATTAGCGTTATTATTTTATTAATATTAAAATCATACCGCGGAAATCCATTGTTAAGGTTTAATTGACCTATTCGATGTTTATTTGGCGGAATTCAAAATGAAACAAAATAATGTATATTAAATTATGTTATTAAATGAATGATTGCAATAAAATTTTAATTTGTATTCATTAACTATATAATAAATGGTGAAATAACAAAAATTAAGTATAGTCTGTAAACATATTTATTGAATTTAGACAGACTAATCTCGCACCGTGTCATGTCATAACATCCTCTGAATGTCAACAAGTATATATATTAATAATTATATTAAATTCTATTATATTATATACCAATAACCGACCTCATACTCTTTGGTTGTAACAAGCAGGATCGGACACAAGGAGTCAATTATACTTACTGTGTGAGTTTAACAGGTCTTTCTGAATTCACCCGATCTTTTCCCTTCTACCCTAAGTGAGTGCTTAACCAAGATCTAACAACGCCCAGTCTCTGCCCTACCTAATTACCCAAAGCTAAAGAGATAATGGTTAGTAATTCATTACCTTTCCGCAAGGGTATTAGCACTTACTCGGAAATGCCCAAACCAACCTCCTCCTAGGATTTGAACTTCTTCGTTGCGAGTTTCAATTTCCCCATATTGAACATATATGATAACACATCCGCTCCATAAATTTATAACATAGTTTATAACCATAATATAAATTTCTCTTTATGGACTGACCTAAACTATACGCGCCAACAAAAACCACATAGACTATAATATATGTAATACATTGCAACGAGAACATAACCCCACATTCTTAAATTTGTACACCAACCCTGAGTTAATGAAAACCTGCCAAAGAATAAACTTTGGCAAAGAGTGAATATGTACACTCCATCATACGCTAATAGTCTTCACACTCATAATACTTTCAGATCATGATCAGCCCTATGACAGCTTTGGCTTGAGACTTGGCGCCACAGCGTTCTACATTTGCTGTCTGTAACAGCTCTTAAGTACTGGTGAATCTTAATTTGCCTACACAGACTAGCTTTTTATGCCATCATTCATGTTTTAAATTGCGAATTAGATAGACTAGATTCAGGATAGCACAAATTGACACTAACTGTGAATTGCACACTGTGATGATTCTGCTGTTGAACCTTTTATAAGAAACTGTGAAAACGAATTGCTACACAGAGAGCTTTTTTTATGCTCATTTTAGTCATGTTAAATTGGAAATAGTTGTATCAGTAATCCAGCATTTCAGACTCCATATTCTCAGACATAGACAAACCCCAATGGCTGTGAGTTGCAGTTACAGAGTTCCAATAGACGCTTAAAAAAGGAAAAAAAAAAATGTTTCAACAGCACTACCATATCCGGGGGCAAAGTTCAAGCATTATTAAAAGAGAGAAAAAAAACTGAAACACCATTAGCTAGATGAAGCATCCAGAATACCACCATTGCAATCACAACCGATATGACAGTTGATTAAAACGTAGAAGATATTTTCTGCAAGTATCCTGTATTATAGTCATCGGGTGGGACCCTACTAGGTTGGTCTCGCGGCACGAAAGGATCTAGTCCCCTTTTCACTAAAGATGACAAATAAGAACCAAAGGAGATAATAGATTATTATTAAATGACATCTGAATGTGGTGAAAGGGGATCTCACACCTACCATCATACCTCCCCTTCACAACTAATAACATACGCCAGATCCTGTGTCTCAATGCTGAGTGTGGCGGAGAGTCCAGTATCGACTGACATAAACCAGCAAAACTTAACAAAAAAAAAAAAAAAAAACTACTTGTGTCACCACTAAATACTATGCTACCGCTAAAAAATATATATTAAATATGAAAATTTCTCCGGGCAATTATACAAAAAAATTCTCATCTATAAAATATATCACTTATAAAATAGAACCCAAATTAACACATGGAAGCTCTATCGGGCACTGAATGTATTCGAGTGTTATATGTAAATTAAACAGCTATTTATCCAGGAGCTATCCCCACCAGGCAACACCTGTCCCTTGATTTAAAGGGCAGGGCTGTTTATTGCCGCGAGTCGGGCCTGAGTGGGCAGCCATCCTTGGGGGAACTACCGACGGGATCAATGCTTAAATTGTCGCCTCTACCACCCATGAGGCTTCGGCTTGTTGGGTGCGACCCACATAAAAATGTTCACATTTGGTCATCGCTCTCATAAGTGGGATGAGAGCAATACTATAAATTGAAAATCTAAGATTTTCTTAATACATGTTGATAGTAGCTATTTGCTTTTCTCTGTACGATAATCAGGAAAGAATAGAGGGGAAAGTGAAATTTTTGCTAGATCGCACATAAGTCGGAACCTTCTCTCTAGTGGACATATTAGTCCACTGTATGTAACATTTCATAAGATCAAAAAAGCTGCAAAGTTTCTATAAATGGGCTCATTAAATGGATTCTTTGAAAGTTGATCAGAGATTCAAAAACTCTTGCCCTCGCATCTCAGAGTACTTTCAAGATGTTTATATAATTTTACAACATAAATCTCTTTAATCTGTGGCTTCTCTTTCTTAAAGTGCAATATACTCTTCTGAAAAGTTGTAAGCAACATACTTCAATGGAGGGTTGAGAATTTAAAATATTTTAAACATTCAACACACACACAGGTTGATGTAAACGCTGGTTTGTCAATGGTTGCACTACATATGTAAGCAATGTCTTGAGAGAGAGAGAGAAGAGAGAAGAGAGTGTGAGTGAGTGATGTGATTGTGTGCACTATAGTCTACTTATATATATTATAAAAAACATCAACTGGCATCAAGCAGATAGATTCCTTGAATTACAAGATTCTTTAATGCCACACACTACATTGTTATATGTAAACATATATCCCAAGAATCCCTCCCTCATATATATAAGAGCATTCAAATTAGAACCTCACCTCAAGAGCGTTTCTTTTCACGGAACAGAATGACTTGCTCACTACCTAATACCTTCCTCTTACCCGGATTATAAATAAGCTATGTCAAACCCCAAAAAAATACTTCAACTTCTATTTATCTTCATATAATGCCTCCACTGTCAAAAAAAACTCACTAAAACAATTCTCTTCAAATAAGAAATTTCTCCTGACAATGAACCTAAGGTTGAAAAATAGTTGTAATAAATAACATAAAGAAATATTCCTCGTTTGTCTTAATACTTTTTGTTTCATACTATATATAATATACTATATATATTCAGAAGACGCATGTTCTGAACGCAATAATTCTCATGGAGACTGCAATGTGGGCAGCGTTCCGAGGCACAAGCCCAAAAAGTCGTTCTAGGGATGCTATCTAAAAACATTAAAACTCTGAACATAAATGTTCATGAGGGGAGAGAATAGCTACGAAATCGTGTTGGCTTTGGAGAAAACTTAGTTTATGATAGCTGCAAGGGTTTGAGGTCTAAGATGGCCTCGAACACTCCATCCTGAAAGCAGTCTCTACATAAAGTGGCACATGTATGGACGTCATTGACACATTTCCTATATTTTAAGCCGGACTATGTGACCAGGGCTTGTCCTGTCAAAGGCTATTTCTCAGTCACATACGGTCGCAACACAAGACGGAAACCGGGAAGGGCGTTCATATGTATGACAGTTGAGTAAAAAACAGGTTCTGAACACTTTAGCCCTTCGTACTCACAACTGAACTTGTAGAATAATGGTCTTTATTCTGTAACAAGAAGTGGCAATCACCATACTATATTATAGTATTTTAATATATATAAATCTGTGTTAAAACTTCCGCTAAGAAATTGAACCTTGTGTCAGCATCCCTACTTGCTCTCGAGGGATGGATGATATCGTTGTTTGGTGTAATCTCCATATATATATACCTATATATACCTACTACCTAATATAACTATATATTATCATGAGAGAGAGAGAGAACATTATTGTTGGTGCACATGGTGTAAGATTGATAAGTCTTGTCATTCCTCTTATTTTCCCAGCTATGGGTTAAATAGTACCACTGCGTTGCTTCTTTTACAGAGGGATGGCTAATTGGCCATATAAATAACCAGAAGGTTAAATATCCATTAAACAGACCATAAAATCCTGTGTTGACATCTTTTAATAATGAAGAGATTCGCTTTCGGTTTTTCTGTAACAAAACTAACATCACTGCTTACGTCACATTACCCAAACAATCGTCATACAGCAGAATTAAATACTCTCAAAATAATTGAGCATGCAAAATCAGTCAACATTGATTTTTTTTATATTAAAAACAAAAGTCTTTTTAATAGATACATCCCCAGTATCAATGGTATTTTATATATAGTTTGTTTTATTTTAATAGCTATTCCTAAGTTAATAGAACTTAGTTTCGATTCCACATTGTTTATATTTTTTTTACTCCTTTTATAAATTGGATGATTCATGATTTATGGTTCAAAACTACTGACATTTAATTTTTACTTATTCCACCTCCTCAAGCATATCTTCAAAAATTATTTTACATCTCCTGGAGGGCGTTTTATATTATTAGCATAGTAGATGTAATATAACTTTGAATGTTTTTATGTATGCAGTTGAACAATCAACATTCCCTGTCAATTGAGGTTCTTAAATAAGGAAAAATACGCACCGACATGCACGCTCATGACAAAGGGCAGACACTCCCCTCCCATAGGGATACCTGTGCCCATGGGTAGGTGACCTGTGATGCTAGGGATGGAACCCTGAGTGGTCTGAGCAGTAGGGTAGGTCAATTTTTCACTTTTAAAAATATTCAAATTGTCATCTTTGCATATTGCTTGTGTGTTAGTATACTGAACTCACCTGATACCAAAAAATTAGACTATTTTATCTTGCACCATTGTTGAGGGAAATAGCATCAAAGATCGTCCTGTACTGCTTAATTAATGAGGAAAAAAAAGCCGCAATATCAGAAGGTGATGGGGTGGGACACTTCAATTTGAATTTCAATTTATAATTATTTATTCATTTCTTTTTAATTAAAAAATAAAATAAATTTCTGATTAAAATAGTTTGAAAATGGGTAACTTTGGCTAACCGAATTTCTAGGCTAGATTTTGTGAAAAACAAGGATTTTTTAGTGCATTTTAGTTAAGTTAGAAAAGCGTCCAATGTATGGGAGTGTAAATAACAAAAAACCAGGAATGTGTTTTTTAAAAAATTTGAAGCTATTCCCATCCAAGAATAAATAAAACACAAAACGTCTTTGTCAAAATGACCAAATGGGTTGACATGCTGTAAAACCCAACAAACTAAGCAATTTTAGTTTTGACCGAAAGTGGGTAAAAGCCATTGTTGTATCAATAGAGACACATTGATGGTTATCATCTCAGAGAAAACTGTTACAACTTATGTTACCATTTGACTCTCATGTTCATAAAAAAGTGTGTTTGTATAATTTGTTAAAAATCTACTTAAAAATCCAGTAAACAAAAATCTTATTGACAATTAATTTTTAGACAATTGCGCATAGGCAACTGGCATTAGATACGACCACTTTCCACATTTTCTTATATGATATCATATATATGTATAAATATATTATATATGACTTTATGCTGTATTAAAGCAGGTGTGTTGGAGTGATGATGTAGGATCTTAGTTCTACCCCTTGGAATCACTTGTGTTTTTTAAAAAACATTTCCTTATTACAAGAAATATGTTTAGAAGACGTTGATAAAAAGGAAAGCTGCTCGTATGGTTGCAGATAATAAAAACTAGTAGAGAAAGAGCGTGGAAGGAAAGAAGTTGATTGTATATTTCACAAAGCGGCTCTTAGTGTAGTGTTGAAATGCAATCAACCTCATCCGCAGCGATTGAACTTGTTCACTGGACTATTTCCTGATTGATGATCAACCAGTACCACCATGTGCCTCCACTCAATACACTAACCTAGACTGCCACTGCCTATATATCAAAACACAATGATAGCTATTTAAAAATAGTTAGTACTACATCCTCAAACAACACCTCTGGAATTAAATACTTAGTGCTACTTGGAGATAGTTTTCAACAGGAGTGTAACGAGTTTTCCTTCTAACTGGTTGCCTAACCAAAGTTAAAGAGCCCAAATCAATAACATACCTCTCCCCATAGCTGGAGGAAGATTTGTTAGATGTATACTTTACCCAAAGGGTAGCTATGTTGAAAATGAAAACTTGTCTCATCGACGGGATGATTTGAACCCGCTTGCCATGTCAAATTTTCACTTATCATACATTACAACAATGGAGGTTTCTCGATGGTGTTGATAATTAAAAAGTGTGCCAATTAAAATCCAACAGCTGTTATATGAAAGAACAAAACCCCGAAAAACATATTAATTAATAAATCTTTGTTCAATTATGGAGCAGTCCATTGATTCCCCAAACACCCCTAAAAAAACATAATTAACAATGAATTGTCTTGACATTTTTGTAAGAAAATAAGAGTCAATATCTATGCGTCTTAGAATATTTCACACCAATTGGACCATTGTCTTATTTGGACCCTTAGCAACCCAATTCATTCAATTCACATACTAAATATTGTCTTCAGCCGTAATGTGCTATTATATATAAAAAGAGAAAAATCTATTTCTGGCAATGCAAATCTGACTGATCCCTTATAAAGGGACAAGACCCTCTGATAATGCAAATCTTTATAAATGGTAGAAAATTTATAAAATCAAAAAGTTAATAGAAAATTTTCATAAAGGTTATTTCACCATTTCATCACATGGACACAATTTTTGGTTATTCTTTTAATTCATAGTTGGATTTAGCTCAGTTGGTAAGAGTATCCGCCGAGAGCCGAAGCGAAAGGTTCTGGGGGTTGATTGTTCCCTGCCAACTCAGCACATAAGTAGCATATATTTGGCGGGTAATCTGATCTGCGTGGTAAAGTGGGGTGATGATGGTATAAGTGTGGTGCTCTACTCTAAGCAAAAACAATCTTCCTCCTGATGTAGCTCTAGTAAACAAAAGAGGGAAATAGACTCCCTCACTGTTCAGCTGATACAGAACTACTGGCCATTCTGCCATCTTTACTTAAGTTCTATAATTCATTCTTGTTAAACAAGAAATTCCAAAATTGTCACTTTTCAGTACTGAAAGCCACAATATATTGAATTTCCATATCCAGTCTGACTTATAAATATAATATTAATTTAATATGCTGATTCTTTGTTTTCTTTATCAATGTTCTTTATCTATTATTTGGGCCCTCCTCCCAAGGAGGGCATGTTTTTGTTACTATCTTTTGGGCCATCCTTGTAGGCCTTAAAGTGGAATTGGATCCTTGGCAAATCCCTTGGTAATGAATCCTTTGGTTCCTCTGGTAAAGAGTCCTCAGTTCCTTCGTCAATGGTCGTAAGTTCCTCTTCAATGATTGCAAGTGAACTGCGGCAAGTAGTGAATCAGCCACGCATTTAGTGTTGTTGATTGGCCGGAGGAGTAAACCACATGACCTTGGCTAGTCTATAATTCAGGGTGGGAAATTGGAGCACATCTTATATCCAAAAAACTCCAACTGTTCTGCGTATACATTTCGGTACGCATCTAATATCTATTTTCAGTGTATAATTTTCCATTATAAATAATAAAATTCTAGTATCTTTTGTTTACAAGAAAATTAACATTTAAAAAAAAAAAAAAATGTCAGGTGTATGCTATATTATATAGTGATAGAGTATCTCTGGTCCAAACTGAAATTTATCCTCTGTACACAAAAACATTATTATCCCCAATTTATAAATGGAGATATACATATTATGTTCTTCAGACAGAATCTTTGTAGGATGAACAAAGCTTCATCTCTTTGGTACATTGTTAAGAAATCTGATCGTATTGAAGTTTATCATGACAATAGTTTTAGAATATCAGCCAAGATGCAATTCAATGAATAATATGCCAAGTTCACTGTCGGCCCTATAGAAATTTACCTGTGTTATCATAGGAAGCCTTTACATATAGAGTAGTTAACTATGATGCTGAATCAATTGTTTAACTCTTTAGAAGTAATATCAATCCTTGTGTTATATATTTTCTTAATTTCTTCTTCAAATGTCTACCGCACTGTTGGCTGGGGTGTTAGAATGCACAGACTGCACCTCTGCAAGAGGGTAAGACCCCCCCCCCCCAATGGGGCCACCTGATGCTTAAGAATAGAAACCCAGGTGGTTGAGCAATCCATGACTTGCAATGCTCCAACTTGCCCCATCTTGGGCTAGACCGGCGGTCGGAGAGGCCCCCTCCAATCAATCGGCTGGTTATGTCAACCCCTAGCACCTATATGATTGCCCCAACCCTATTGCCCCTTAATAGCAAGCGCCAACCCTTTTTAATCATATAGGTGCTAGAAGGTGGTGGCTGAGGGTCTACATGTCTTGGGAAATGACGTTAAACTCTATCGGATGGTGAGGTTCCAGTTTTGGAGGTTTGGGAATGTGGAGCACCACTTCATCACTATTGCTCCCTGGTCCACTCAGGAGTGGTAGTACCTGTTAGGGTCCCATATATGGGTTAGATAGAAAAAATTATATTTATAAAATTTGAGCATTCCATTAAGAATTAATTATTTCAAAACTTATTGGCATTAAATGACCCACTGAGGTTGATATGCCATAAAATAAAATGAACCAAACCAACAAACCAAACCAAACCAAAACTTCTAACATCTGCTTCTATAAGCTATATCTATCTTCCATTTGCAATGATGTGGGATCTTTTTTATTCATTTTTACGACCACTAAATTCACTGTTTTGTTTAGTATTCTTCTGTTTTTCTGTGACAGTTCTCATGCTGGGTCAGTTGAGCTGGCTCCATCCAACGAATCACCTGTGTGAATTCATGAGCAGTGAAATGGGAAATAGGAAATTCACAAGCAGTCCATAAAAGCCATTGATTCCTGACATGATGGAGACACCCTTTGGATTTTTGCCAGAGCTCTTTTGGCTGGGTTGTGGCCCTAATATCACTAGGTGCTAAACCTGTTGCCATGGGTGTCTCTACCAGGAACTTAAGTTCCTGACGCCATAGCTCTGACACTACCAAGTTAACATGGCCCAAAAGGGGTTGGACTTTAGAAATAATTTGCTAGATGGCCATTATCAAACCCAATTTTGTTAAAATCTAACTCAGAACGTCATAGACATAGTTAATAAATAAGATTTATTCTATGCATTAATGATTTTGTGTATAAATTAAATACTCATTGATAAACTTATGCTATTCTTGAGGGTATTGTGATATAAACAGTGATATAGTTTCAGTTACAAACAGATACAGAATCTCCATTATAACAAGATCAACATAGTTCATGATTCAAAAAGTGAATGACGACAAACATTTTTTTTTTGAGTCCTAACAACCTGTACAGAAAGGGGAATGTTGCACTTTTATGTACAAAAAAAGTTGGGTCAGGTTATTTTTTTTTTTTTTTTTTTGGTTTTTTTTTCAGTCATCTACAGTGACTCAGAATATGAGATGTTCTCTTTCCACACAGATTGAAGAGATACACTACCAATAATTCTTCAGGTATTGAACGTTTTTTGCTGCTTTCTGTTTTTAGCAAAATGTTTCAGCCAATCAACAACAAAAAGTTGAAATGTCCAAATGTCTCTTGAAATGATAATAGCTCACCTTTAAATTAGAGAAAATATCAGACATTTCATCTCACAGAGATAAATTAAGGTTGTATGCAAAACTGAAGAACGGTAATAATGATTCAATTAGGAATGAAATTCTAAGAATAAATTACAAAGAATTGCAATATTCCTTGAACTATTCTATCTTGAAAATTCTTTAGGATAGGCAACTCAAAATATAATTGAAGGTCATTTACAAATAGTCTCCCCCCATCTCAAATAATACATATTTTCTGATAATGGCTGCCATAGAGCAAGGTTTAGCAAGCCGCCCTCACATTACATTGTTCGTGAGTTCAATCCTCACTAGAGGAGTTATATTTTGAAATATCAACTGTAGACAGAAAACATTGATTTTTTTTTATCAATAGCAAAAAAAAAAAAATGGTAAGAAAAAGTTTTAATCGAAGAATTAAAACTCTTTTTTTTTACCATTTTGTCTTTCTATGTCTTTTGATAAAAATCAATCTGTGCTCTTTGTTTCCAAATATATATATATTATATATATATATTGTAAAGAATGAAAATTTGCTTTGACTTTTAAATAACCAGTATATTTTCACCCAACAATATTTCTATCTAACCATCTTTCTATATAAGAATTAAAACTTTCTTTTAAAGAAGCAATATACTTTCACCCAACAAATTTGGCTTACGATCAAGTCATGTTGAAACCACTAGTTCCCACTAGATAACCAAAGTTCAGCAACAATGAGCTTGTTCCATACTTAGATGGGTGACCATTTATGAAACAGCAGGTACTGTAAGCAATCTGATATCAAAAGGACTTGTTTTGGCATTAAATGACCTGAAAAGGGTTGATATGCTGCTAAAAAACAAACTAACAAAAACAACAATAAACCAACCAAACCTAACATATTTACAATATATCTAGTTAACCATCTCTTTTTTCATATAAGAATTAAAACTTACTTTTAAGGAAGCAGTATACTTTCAACCCAACAAAATTACAATATATAAATCAATGATATTTATACTGGGGAGTTACCAATTTAAAAAGTAGAGCAAATCCTATAGGTAGATATCTAATTAATAAGTCTAGAATATATACAAACTATTTCCTGGTTGCAGAAAACAGAAGATCTCTCTGAATGAAGATGAACACTATTGGATGCTGTGTAATTTCCTTCTCAGCCAATCAATATAAGAAAGACATTAATCAATTAAGAGACTGATTACCAAAAGCCAAAATTGTTGCCAAATAGAGAGACGACGATGATGATCTTTGAAAATTTCTCAAAGAAAGGAATTTTCTTTTCTCTTTTTTTTTTTTTTTTTCTCTTTCTTTTCTATTCTACTTTTTTGTGCAGGTATAGGAAATAAAAATAGATCCTCATTTATTATTTTCTTGATTATCATTGGAATCATTTTTATCTTCATTAACGATCCGTTCATTTGTTGAAGGGTCAGTAATTTGGGGAAATTTCCTATTGGTATACTAGTTCTAAGAATAAACTGCCAAGCTTCGGTTTGACTTAATAAAAAAAATATCATTTATCCGTCTGTGAAAACTATATTGAAGAGGCTACCCTGCCCTTGAAAATAAAAAAGAAAAGAGGGGTCATTGGTATGGCACTTAACTGCAACTGATGGTAAGGCTCCAGTTCTGGATCTCTGGAGAGTGTGGAGTACCCCTTCATCATCCAGACCTGTCAGCTGGGGCTTTAAAATACACTGTGCACTTCTTCAGAGGGGTAAGACCCCCTCCCCCAAATGGGACCACCTGTTGGCTGTGGGTGGCAACCCGTGATGCTTAAGTTGATGCTTACTTGTTACTGAGCAGTCCATGACGTGCAACACTCCACTTTGGCCCTTACTTAGGCTAGATGGGTGGTCAGAGAGGCCCCCTCCAATCAATTGACTGGCCACATCAGTCCCTAGCCCCTATATGATTGTCCTGACCCTATTGCCATTAAGACAAACCCCAAACCTTTTTTATCATATGGGTGCTAGAAGGCTAAGGGTCCTTATGTCCTGGGTATAACGTTAAACTCTGATGGTGAGGTTCCACTTTTGGAGAATGTGGAACACCCCATCATCACCATTGCTCCCAGGTCCAGTCTCTGGGTTAAATAGAAAATTTATTTACAAAAAGAATTGAATTTAAAAAACTTTCTCCAAAACTATCGCTACAAATCTTTCAAAACTTTGCCGGCATTAAATGACCCACTGTAATTGATATGCCATAAAACGAAACAAACAAACAAATCTACCCGACCCTCAGGCCCTGTGTTCAGTAGTTTGACCATTAGACCTGTAAGATATTTAATATTAGCGTGATCCAAGGGGGCTATCCCCCAGGCAAACACCTACCCCCTTGATTGAAAAAAACTCTTAAGAAAACACTACACAAAAAAATTTAATATGAATGAACAATATTCCCAAACCTTTAGGAATAAAATAACCCTAGACGGGTTGGCATGCTGTTAAGATCAGTCCATCAGATTAGATATGTCTACATTTGGATATTTGAAATAGGTGTATTTAGGCATCTTTGCATTCAAACAAATTTCATTAAACAAAACAGAATCCTTATTATATTCAAGTTTTTTAATTTTTTTTTTTTTCAAGCTTCCTAATAATTCTTTTGATCTTAAAATCTTGAAAAGCATTAATGATTTCTTCAAAAGAGCCATTTTTGGCTGACCAAGTACTTTTTGTTTTTATCTGAACCATTATCAAGGTAGAATATATAATAATAATATAATAATAATATCTTTTCAGCTAGTATATTAGGTCTGAGACCTGTCAGCTGTTCCTTGCAAATATTCATTTTAATTCCACAGAATATTTATAATCATTCCACAGATTATCCAACCTTGCCTTGAAGGAGTTTAGAGATGGAGCATTCACTACTGATGAAGGTAGTTTATTCCATGTATTCACCACTCTGTAGCTAAAATAATTTTGTCTTGCGTTTGCTTTACAAGATTTTTTAAGGAGTTTTAATTTATGTCCCTTGTATAGGTATTATGAGCAATGTTTTAGTAGTCAGAGTTCGCTGAATAGAAACCATGCATGTATTTGTAGCTTCGATCATATCCCCTCTCATACGTCGGAAACCATACTTGGTAGGTCAATGTTCCTAAGTCTTTCTTCATATGAAAGGGATTTTAGATTATTCACTAATTTAGTAGCTCTCCTCTGGACTCCCTCAATAAGTTTTGTGTCCTTGGATGTCTTTCATTATTAAAACTGTTTAAATAATGTTAATGTAACTGTTAAAGTAATTGTTTTGTTTTTATCACCAAGATTTGATATTCAAGTTGGTTAATTATTTGGATATTTATAAAAACTCAAATTATTCAGCACAGGTGAAACACAAAATTCAGTTTTTCAATGGAAAATAAAACATTATTTTTTTTAATTAGCAAGAAATTGCCTCTAAAAAAGAAAGAAAATTATTAATTTGCTATATTTCAATAATCAAATTTCTATTTAAAATATTTTTTTTATTACAAATGCAAAAAAACAATGAACAAGAAAAAAAATAATATATAATGATAAATTATTAAATGTAAAATGAATCCTCTCTTCTTCACTGTTAAAATACTTACCCAAGTTAATTCATTAGGTACAAATTTCCCTGTGAAAGGTTACCCACCCCCTAATATTTGACACAATGAACTTGCATAAAAGTTTAATATATCTTGAAAAAATTTTTTCAATCGAACGAAGAAACATTAAACAAACTCCTGATGATTTTTAAACATTTTTTCAAAGCTTACAGAAATAATGATTATAAATGAAAAACAATGTTTTTTATTTTTTGCACGTTAAATCAATTAAAATTTAACGTAGCCAAAACAGAGGCTTTTTTAAAAATTCTATGAAAAATCAATTATGGTCCAGTTTTCACGAAAATTTCCATAATTACTTACCTTTAATGAAAATGTCCTGAAATATTTTTTTAGGAGTCCTACCCTCCCTCTATTTTATTTTATGAAATATGAAAATGAAACCGACAAAAAACATTTTTACTTTTTTTCCTATAAAGATAAGAGTTGAATAATTATATCAGATATTTTTATAAGTCTCAGTACCAGAGCTTTTTAGTAAAGAACCATGAATACAGAATTCTGCTAAAAAAATATTAATAAAAAACTGACGTCATTAAAAAATGGACTGTTTTACTTATTTTTCATGATAACAGTGAGTAATTTTCCACAAATCAGATAATTTGAATCTTTGAATTAACTGTTTTTCTTTGTAACAACTCTTTAAGTTCATTATTATTTTTTTGAGATTTAAAAAAAAAAATAGTTTAAAAATATTTACGTTCTTCCTTCAATATGGCCTAAAACAGATCATGTGACCTATTTTGGTGTACCTATTCATGATTAAATGTGGCGATGTGTTTTTATGTTAATTAATGTTATCCTTTTTTGTACTTCAATAACATTCTTAAAAATGCATAAGGAAAACAAATTTTTTTTTTTTTGTTAGGGTACAATTTATATTTTGAAAACGAATAGAAGACCAATTCCCTCCCCCCCAAAAAATCCAGATGAAAAGAATATTTAATAGAGTTTAGGTGATATGATTATTCTTTTTATGGTTCTCATATTCAATAGGTTTGTTGCAAAAAAAAAAAAAAAAAATGAAAAACAAAGTCTTAAACAACTCCCCCCTCCAAATGTCCAATGGAACATACAATGAATGCAATTCCCTAACCTGTAGATATAACATAATCTAGAAGGGTTTATCATACTGTTAAAATCAATAGAATCAATCAATCATCATACTCAATACACAATAATATAAATATATATATTATTTTATATACTTATATATTCGGGTTATATAAACAACACACAGTTGAACATTATAATAACAAACATTACCTGTATTTGCTCTTGCAGTTGAATCTTGTTTCACTAGGAGACCAGTTTCTCTACCAATGCTATTTTACTTGTATCAGAGTAGATCAATGCTAAATACTTGTATCTGAGTAGATCAATACGCAATACTTGTATCTGAGTAGATCAATACATAGTAGTAGTACTGAGTAGATCAATACTTCAATATTTGTAAGAGTAACTGAGTAAATCAAACTTGATACTCATATTGTATTTATTAAATGATTATATGAATGTTTTGTAGTATCTTCTGAGTAGATCAATACTCAATACTTGTTATCTGAGTAATCAAACTCGTATCATATTTATTATGATTTAGATGTATTTATCATGATATAGAGACTAATCAATACTTGTATGGTATTGATTTAGAATGCTGTGAACCCATGTCAGGTTGAAGAGCTAATCCATGATGATATTGAGAATAATTAATTTACACTAGAGTTCAATAATGAATGGTAATAACATAATGATTCAAATATTACACATAAACAAAATAACAAATGCTGAATAAGTCAAACGATGTCTTTTCTTTTTGGTAAACAGGGTGGGTGGGGTCTCTGTTGTGTAATGGCTAACATGCTAAAAAAACTGCTAACATCATAGTAGCAAGGTCAAACTCCTATTAGGCTATTTACATTTACTTACAGACTAATACCCTTGGAAAGGTATGAAAAAACTCACTCCCTCCAGCTATGGATTAAATAATACCCTTACTGTATTTCTAAAAGAATGGATTTTGGCATTCATAACCCATTAAGTGATACATAAGAAACCA
Organism: Doryteuthis pealeii; assembly: GCA_023376005.1. NCBI lineage: Eukaryota > Metazoa > Mollusca > Cephalopoda > Myopsida > Loliginidae > Doryteuthis > Doryteuthis pealeii. The sequence continues at coordinate 92,845,976 of CM042154.1, forward strand.
AAACAAAACCTTTTTTGTAAAATTTTGTGATACTATTATTGGTTATAATCTGTGAAGCCATTGTGGTTGTAATAATTTAAAAAATAATTAGCATTAGCATATTAATATAATTAAGTATATTATCTAATAAAGTATATTAAATTATTAGTATTAAATACAGTATACTTATTAATTTATATTTAAAAGGCAAGTTACAATATTTATAATATAGTGTCCAATGTATGGACACTATTTTAACGCATTGTAATTGCCTTAAAATATAAATAATAGATACTTTATTTAACAATGCTTCAAGCAAATCATCAAATGCATAATACAGTTATTTAAATATGTTGTTTTTACATCTCATTCAGATTGTTAACCAAAGGCTGTTGTCTTCTGACAAAATCTAACAGAAATCCTTGGTTTTTTCTAAAATATAAAAAAGAATATACATAAATAAATAAAAAAAAAAACAACCTTTCTGAACTTAATATGATTTCCTGACCTTATTGTTCTTATAGTAAACCTCAACTATTTTTATCATATATGTGCTAGAAGGCAGTGCTGGGGTCTTTGTGTCCTGAGTTTAACCTAAACTCCATCTAGTGGTGAAATTCCAATTTGGAGCTCTGTGGCGATTGTGTAGTACTCTTCAATGCTATTAATCTCGTCACTCTGACCTGGAGTGGTAATTACCTGTTAGGGTACCATCAATGGTTAAATAAAATTAAAAAAAAAATGAGTTTTAAGAAAATGTGTTTACAAAAAAATTAAAAATGAGCATACCCTAACAAAAATGAATAAAAACAATGTCTTCGCATAAATAACCCAACAAGGGTTTGAAATGCATAATAATCTACCAACCAACCTCTTTTTGAAATTGTCAGAAAAGACAAAAAAAAACAAAAACTGTTTAATAAATACTCACCTTTTGTCTCAACTTGCTTTTTGAAAGGATTCAGATCTTTGAAAACTATTATAACTTAGCGCTGCGTCAGCACTGCAGGATAAGTCTCTTCGAACTGTCCAACTAATCTCAAGTAACAATATTTTTTTTTTGGATTGGTGTTTTTTAACTCAGACAGGACTGTATGCTTGTTCTTCCCTCGTACACCCTCCTCTCGCACTTCCGGTCGTGAGTCCAGCTTCGGGACTTAACGGCGAATTGGAGAGGAAGGGAGGGAAGACTTTTTTGTTGTCTTTACTAGAGAGTCCCCGATGGAGCGCACTTCTTTTTTGCAGCGTCTGATAATAATTGGATGCAGTATCAACTGAACCATGTTTTTTTGAGGCATTCTTTTAATTGAGAGTGATGGGAACTACATGTACTCTCGCGAGGCGCTATCCTCTTCTGTGTAGTGAGAATCGAGGCTGTTCGGTGGTAATGTATATAGGGGGAGGGTTTGTCAGTGTTTCTCTCGGATACAAGAATCCTGTGAAGTGAAGGTATAAGGGGGTAGTGTTCTCCGTCTGGCAAAGTGACGAGGGACCAGGTGACCTACAGTCTTGAAATTGTGTTGCCTCTAGGGGGAGCTCGGAGCTGTCACCGATTCATCGCCGATGTGATCGCAAGCTTATGTCCTGGCAAGGGTCGGCCCAACGAGGCATGTCATCGGCCAGTTCTGTTCGGAGAATGGCTTCTTAGTTCAGTCCTTGGGTGGTGGGATTTCACTGAGCACAATGCTTCTGCTGAGACCAGTGTCCATGTATCTTTGGAGGTTGGGGTTGGTCGGATACCTTGGCCTTGCTCCTAAGCATTGGTAGCCGTCCATTGGTTATTACATTGTCACTATTAGTTGAAGTTGAAATACAGTTATTGCTGTCTCCACGTGGATGTCACGTGAATTGTGTTAGCCTGGCGAGATTTTTGCTGCTGGCGTTGGCTTGCCTATTTGTGGCGAATCCACCAAAGTTTGGCGCCTCTGAAAGACTTGCCGCCAAGTCTTCCCACGATCATAGTAATTGATGTTTCAATGTGATTGTCAGTGATTAGTTCCTAGAGGTCCATTGGGTAATGGGACGCCAATTCTTGAGGTGGGGTCGACTGAGGAACTCTGGTATAGGCTATGTCAGGAACTATACCGTTTGTGGCACCCTCTGAGTCATTAACAAATTCTAACCCTTAAATAAAAGAAAAATATCATTAAAAATAATGCATGACAATAACATAGTAAATATTGCAAAATCATGAAGTTAGTATTTGACCTAGAGCAGAGGTTCTCAACCAGTGTCCATATGGACCCCCAGGGACCATATAACATTTTTTTGTCCATTCAAGCAAAAAATATCTAATCATAAAAATACAATAGGAATTTTTAATATTGAATTCTATGGAGTGGGGGGGGTCCACCTGGAGTAAAACAGGAATCAAAAGATCCATAGGTTAAAGAAAAAGGTTGAAGAAACCACTGCAAAGACAATTTATTTTTTGCACTGATCTAGGATGAAAATTAATTTTTAGATAATTCATTGCAGAACTTTAATCAAATTAAAAACCTATATATATATAAGTAAAGAATCACAAATTAGTAAAAATCAGACTGAAAGAGGCAAAAATGTCAAATTAATTTATATCTGAACTATGTATATATATATATATCACACATACACACATGAAATACCTTAGTTCCAATATAAATTTATTTTGGCATTCTTCTTTGCCTCTTTCAGTCTGATTTTTACTAATTTGAACATTCCTATCTGGTATTATGCATGATTTCCTGTCTGAAAGAGGCCAAACAATGCTGAAATAAATTTATATCTGAACTAAGTATCCATTTATTCATTTATATATAATATTCCTTTTATAATATGAAAATGTATATGCAAATCTTGATATGTACATTTGAGTTCTCAATTTGGTTGTAATCCTATCAAGGTCTTGTAGACCTGTTTTCATGTTTATCTTTCGATTCAGCTATTTTTGGCAAATGAGATATTGCAATTGTGGTTGTAGGCCTTCAAAAAACTGTCTCAAATCTCTGTTTGATAGTATGGATACTTTCGACCATCTTTGGCATTTTGATGATGTAGGTGCCCCTATACTGTGGTAGTGCAGGTTTGGAATCTGTGTTCAAGGAATTTTTAGGTAGACATGGATATTATGTGTGAACATGTAGGCTATTGGATTGTTTGAAGTGTAGGAGATTGCAGTAATGTGACTGGAATTCACAGAGGCTGTAGGGCCTTGTACCTATATCAAATGCATTTTAAAACTCCCACACGAAAGCCAAAAGATTTTGTTAAATCTAGGGTGTCTACTCTTTATGTCTTGTTTTCATCCTGCAGGGTGTCTAGCCATCCTCCTCACAAAAAGCAATCTGTTCAATTACCAGTTTAGTTGCCATAATCTGACTAGGGCAAAGGAAAGCTTATGTCATCTAGACATTATTCTAAAGTCCCAAACCTCATCGCAGCAGGGACATGTAAACCTTGTTTTTTACAGAGCCATGCATCATTAAATAACCCATGTTTTTCAGTGTTACTTTCACATTTCATAAAATAAAAATAAAAGGTTATTTATTAATTATTTTCAAGTCGGTTACTGATCTGTGTAGTCCGTGTGTCATAGTGGCTAAAATGCTGGACTGCAAGATCGTAGTGTGTTCAAACTCCAGTTACACTATATGTTCATTTTAGGACAATATCCTTAGAAAGGAAATTATATAACACATCATCCCACCAGTTATGGGTTAAAAAAGTAATCACTATTGTCTTGTACAATTAATTCTTACATTAAAAAAACTGAAAGGCCCTGATAGCTTGTTAAACAAAGAAACCAAAACAAAATGAGTGTAATCATCATCATAATCTGATTTTTACTGTTTTTCATCATCATCATGTCGCGCATGTAGCACGGGCATCCATGACATCTTTCGCCAACCCTCCCTATCATTCATTACACCTGGAAGCTCCTCTGCGGAGCAGCCAAGCATCTTCATAACTGGTCAATGTATGTCCTTGCTGGCGCCGCCCCAACTTGCATGTCCATGTGTTGGCTTCCACAGGAGAAACGTCGCTTATGAGTTCATCCTGCTTCTCCAGCAGTGTCCTGCCATGGCCTTGTCCGTCTCACTCGATAGTTTGTGAGATGGGGGGAGGTGATCCGTTACAGCTGTTTCCTTGGTGGGGTGCTTGTTTCCACGACTTATTCAAGACTGGCAAACGCCAGCATTCTTGTGCAGCTCCCACTAGCTATTCTCAGACGCTTTGTCAGGGTCCAGGTGGTGCAGCCATACAGGCAGCACCGACAACAACCAAAGCCTGGAAGAACTGTCCTTTAGCTTGTCAAGGAGATCGGATCTCATAATGACTGATATCTATTTTGTGGCCGCCCATGCCTTTGCTATTCGTGTATTAACATTGTGTATACATTAACTGTTTTAGTTAAGTTATTTTGTCCATAAACTTTATAATTTATACTATATCAGCAAAAAATGAACACATTTCTGTTCAAACATTTGATATAAAAAATCTTTTAAAAAAAAGCAATTTTCAATCCAATTTTCAAAACTTATAACAGCATGGAATTCCTGGCATTCATATTCATGCCAATATATATATATTATATATATTATATATATATCGTAGTATATAAATATATATAATGGACTCTCCCGTCGATTTCGACGTATGAGGGTTTCAATACACACAATAACTCCCACACAGGGATTTGTTTTAATAGGGTGACAGGCTTGTGTTGGACCAAATCCACACTTTTTTTGGCACAGTCGAATAGGAAAGAATTGGTGGCATCAGGGTTGCCACAAACCCAAATCAATGCGACCGCAGGAACTTTGAATTCAGAAGTTATCCCTCTCCGCTAGACGTTACCTACCCAATGGCTGACGGCCAGTTCTGCCCTACTATTTAAACCCATAGCTGGAGGGAGAATATTATGAAATTCACTTTCCCAAAGGGTATAACACTATGTAAATGCCAACAGCTCGCTAGGATATTGAACTCAAATCGATGAGTCCATTTTCCCACGACTCTAACCACTAGCCCACGCGCCTCTATCTATATATAATATGATATATATATATATATATATAATATATATATATATATATAATAATATATTATATTATATATAATATACGAGAGAGAGAGAAGATAAAATAACCCATGGGTTGATATGCAGTGAAAAAACCCAATCAACCACATTAAATGCTATGTATTGGATATTTCCCTTTATCATGTTCCAGCAATCTAAATTAAGCAATGCCCTATTGACATACTAACTTGAATATAAATGAGGATGGTCTTCCTTATGTGAAACCAGAAGCAGCTACCCAGTGTTGCTTGACTAGAGGGGGGAGGGGGCCTGGTGTTTTGTTACTTTTTAGATTACAATGCTGGCACATTTCTTTAGTAGAATTCAATACTATTTTATATTATATTTTTATTTTAAATATCTTCGAAATAAAATCAAACTTCATAATTTTTGCACAGAAACAAGAACTGGTGATATTTAATGTGTGTGTGTGTGTGTATAATATATATATATAAATCTTTATTTTATTTCATAGTTTCATCCAGAACAGTAACATGATGCAAGCCACTGCTCTTACATATTAACTCTAGAGGTGCTACCCAGCCACGCCTTGGTAGAGGAGGGTACAAAGGTAGTTCTAGCAGATCCATTAATTGTTGAATCGGTGTTGGATCCTCAAGGATGTCCCATTAAAATCCCTATGTAAAAAAAGACCTATTTTGTACAAGACACTCTGAAAAAACAAATTGTCTCCTATATTTAAAATATTAAATGCCAAAAAAAAAAAAAAGAAAAAAAGTTCCATGCTGTTATCATTTATTTTAATCTTTTAATATCTTCACAAATATAAATCCAAATCTTCATTGATTTTTGTTCAAAAAGCAAGATCTTGAAGACGGTGAAACATAGGACATACCGTAACACAAACTACCCTTCATATACGTATAGAAAAATGGATAGATTGGGTTGATAAAAGCTTTAATTAGACCAATTCAAAGCTTCCTTTTTTTTTCTTCCCAGTGTGATGAAGTGCATTTAGATTAATAAAAAAACCCTTTTTTGTATCGCCACTTAGATGGGATTTAAGGCTTTTTGGTCTGTCTATTACTAACCATGCAGTTATTACTTTAGTCTCTTACCTAATTCCTAACCTATGTCCAAAAGATTTGGGAGAATAAGTTAGGAATTAAAGGGAATTAGGGGATCTTAATCTTTTTCACAAAAAGCTGCTTAGTGGATGAGATAAAATGGAACAAATGCTTAGCTATTGCAAGTGAATATTTTTTCTCTTTTCAGAAGAAAATATTAATCCCTTTAACTTAATCCAAGATTGTACTATCTTAAAGAAAAAATTAAATTATTTTCTTTTTTTTTAAAATTTCTGAATTTCATTTTTTAAATTCTTTTATTTTTTTTAACCATTTTCTCTAAGGAAAGAAATTGGCTTTTAAAAAAAATAGTATAGAGGAATAAAATGGCAACACCTCAATAATATTTTTGGAATTTAACCAATGATTAAACATTCCAGTAAATAATAAACTAGCAGGATGTGGATTATTACCACATATGAATAGATTTAATAATTACAAACTTGATATGGTTTAATCATTGGTAAAATTCAAAAATATATTGAGAGTGTTGCCATTTTATTCCTCTATACTATTTTTTTTAAAGCCAATTTCTTCCTTAGAGAAAATGGTTTTAAAAAATAAAGAATTAAAAATGAATTCAGAAATTTTAAAAAAAAAGAAAATAAATTTAATGTTTTTTCTATTAAGAATAGTACAATCTTGTGGATTTAAGTAAAGGGATTTAATAATTCTTCTGAAAAGAAAGAAAAATATCACTGCAATAGCTAAAAGATTTTCTTTTATGCCATCACTAAGCAGCTTTTGTGAAAAGATTAAGATCCTAATTCCCATTTAATTTCCTAAACTATCTCCAAAATCATTTGGACATGGTAGAAAATAGGGTAAGAGACTAAAAGTAATACTGCATGGTTAGTAATAGACAGACCAAAAAGCCTTAAATCCCATCTAAGTGGCGCATAACAAAAAAGGGTTTTTATAATCTAAATGCACTTCATCACACTGAAGAAGAAAAAAAAAGGAAGCTTTTGAATTGGTCTAATTTAAAGCATTTTATCAACCGCAATCTATCCATTATCTATACGTATATGAAGGGTAGTTGTGTGTAGTATGTCCTATGTTCAGATCTCAAGATCTTGCTTTTTGAACAAAAATAATGAAGATTTGATTTATATTGTGAAGATAATTAAAAGATAAAATTTAAATGATAACAGCATGGAACTTTTTTTCTTTTTTTTTTTTGCATTTAATATTTTTAAATATAGGAGACAATTTGTTTTTCAGAGTGTCTGTACAAAGTAAGGTCTTTTTTTAACATAGGGATTTTAATGGGACATCCTTTGAGGATCCAACTACCATCAACAATAATGGATCTGCTAGACTACCTTTGTTACGCCTCCTCTACCAAGGCGATGCTGGTAGCCACCTCTAGTACATATGTAAAGAGCAGTGGTGCATTCATGTTATGTCTGGATGAAACTATGAAAAATAAAAATAGAAGATTATATATATATATATATACACACACACACAACACATTAAATATCACCAGTTCTTGTTTTCTGTGCAAAAATTATGAAGATTTGATTTATATTCGAAGATATTTAAAAATAAAAATATACATATAAATAGTATTGAAATTCTACTAAGAAATGTCCAGCATTTGTAAATCTAAAAAGTAAACAAAACACCAGGGTTCCCTGCCCCTCTAGTCAAGTAACACTGGGTAGCTGCTTCTGGTTTCACATAAAGGAGACCATCTCATTTATATTCAAGCTTATGTCAATAGGGATTGTAATTTAAGATTGGGAAATGAATAAAGGGAAATATTCAATTATTAGCATTTAATAGTTGGTTGATTGGGTTTCACTGCATATCAACCCATTGGGTTATTTTATGCCTATCTATATATATATATGGAGGCGCGTGGGCTAGTGGTTAGAGTCGTGGAAAATGGACTCATCGATTTGAGTTCAATTCCTAGACGAAGCTGTTGGCATTTCACATAGCGCTAATACCCTTGGGAAAGGTATGAATTCATATATTCTCCCTCCAGCTATGGGTTAAATAGTAGGGCAGACTGGGCCGTTCAACCTTGGGTAGGTAACCAGTCTAGGAGAGGGATAACTCTGAATTCAAAGTTCCTGCGGTCGGTCATTGATTGGGTTTGTGGCAACCCTTGATGCACCAATTCTTTCCTATCGACTGTGCCAAAAAGTGTGGATGGTCCAACACAAGCCTTCACCACTATAAACAAATCCCTGTGTGGGAGTTCATTGTGTGTATGAACCCTCATACGTCGAAAATCGACGGAGAGTGCATTATATATATATATATATATATATATAATATATATAATATATATATATTTGGGATGAATATGAATGCAGAATTCCATGCTGTATTAAGTTGAAAATTGGATTGAAAATTGCTTTTTTTAAAAGTTTTTTATATTAAATGTTTGAACAAATGTGTCAATTTTTTGCTGATATAAGTAATAATGTATAAAGTTATTGGACAAAAAATAAATCTTAACTGAAAACAGTAATGTTTAATACACGATGTTAATACACGAATAGCAAAGGCATGGGCGGCCACAAATAGATTATCAGTCATATGGAGTCCGATCTCCTGCAAGCTGAAGCGACAGTTCTTCCAGGCTGTGGTTGTGTCGGTGCTGCTGTATGGCTGCACCACCTGGACCCTGACAAAGCGTCTTGAGAATAAGCTAGATGGGAGCTGCACAAGAATGCTGCGTGCAGTCTTGAATAAGTCGTGGAAACAGCACCCCACAAGGAAACAGCTGTACAGTCACCTACCCCCATCTCACAAACTATCCGAGTGAGACGGACAAGGCATGCAGGACACTGCTGGAGAAGCAGGGATGAACTCATAAGCGACGTTCTCCTGTGGAAGCCAACACATGGACATGCAAGTGTGGGGCGCCCAGCAAGGACATACATTGACCAGTTATGTGAAGATGCTGGCTGCTCCGCAGAGGAGCTTCCAGGTGTAATGAATGATAGGGAGGGTTGGCGAAAGATTGTCATGGATGCCCGTGCTACATGCGCGACATGATGATGATGAAAAACAGTAAAAATCAGATTATGATGATTTGATTACACTCATTTTGTTTGGTTTCTTTGTTTAACAAGCATATCAGCCTTCTCAGGTTTTTTTAATGTCAAAGCAATTATTGTACAAGTACAATAGTGATACTTTTTTTAACCCATAGCTGGTGGGATGATGTGTTATATAATCCTTTTCTAAGGATATTAGTCCTAAAATGAACATATTAGTGTAACTGGAGTTTGAACACACTACGATCTTGCAGTCCAGCATATTAGCCACTATGACACAGGGACTACACAGATCAGTAACCGACTTGAAAATAATTAAATAAATAACCTTTTATTTTTATTTTATAAAATGTGAAAGTAACACTGAAAAACATGGGTTATTTAATGATGGCATGGCTCTGTAAAAAACAAGTTTACATGTCCCTGCTGCGATGAAGAGGTTGGACTTTAGAAATAATGTTCTAGATGACCACTGAGCTTCCTTTGCTCTAGTCAGATTATTGGCAACTAAACTGGTAATTGAACAGATTGCTTTTGGTGAGGAGGATGGCTAGACACCCTGCAGGATGAAAACAAGACCATAAAGAGTAGACACCCTAGATTTAACAAAATCTTTTGGCTTTCGTGTGGGAGTTTTAAAATGCATTTGATATAGGTACAAAGCCCTACAGCCTCTGTGAATTCAGTTACATTACTGCAATCTCTGCACTTCAAACCAATACCAATAGCCTACATGTTCACACATAATATCATGTCTACCTAAAAATTCCTTGAACACAGATTCAAACCTGCACCACACAGTATAGGGGCACCTACATCATCAAAAATGACCAAAGATGGTCGAAAGTATCCATACTATACAAACAGAGATTTGAGACAGTTTTTGAAGGCCTACAACCACAATTGCAATATCTCATTTGCCAAAAATGAAAAGCTGAATCGAAAGATAAACATGAAAACAGGTCTACAAGACCTTGATAGGATTCAACCAAAATTGAGAACTCAAATGTACATAAAGATTTGCATATACATTTTCATATATAAAAGGAATATTATATATAAATGAATAAATGGATACCTTAGTTCAGATATAAATTTATTTCAGCATTGTTTGGCCTCTTTCAGACAGGAAAATCATAGCAATAATACCAGATAGGAAATGTTCAAATTAGTAAAAATCAGACTGAAAGAGGCAAAAGAATGCCAAAATAAATTTATATTGGAACTAAGGTATTCATGTGTGTGTGTGTGTATATATATATATATACATAGTTCAGATATAAATTAATTTTTGGCATTTTTGCCTCTTTCAGTCTGATTTTTACTAATTTGATTCTTTACTTATATATATAGGTTTTTAATTTGATTAAAGTTCTGCAATGAATTATCTAAAAATTAATTTTCATCCTAGATCAGTGCAAAAAATAAATGTCTTTTGCAGTGGTTCTCAACCTTTTTCTTTAACCTATGGACCCTTTTGATTCCTGTTTTACTCAGGTGGACCCCCACCCTCCATAGAAATTCAATAATTAAAAAATCCTATTGTATTTTTATGATTAGATATTTTTTGCTTGAATGGACAAAAAAAAATGTTATATGGTCCCTGGGGGTCCATATGGACACTGGTTGAGAACCTCTGCTCTAGTCAAATACTAACTTCATGATTTTTGCAATATTTACTATGTTATTGTCATGCATTATTTTTAATGATATTTTTCTTTTATTTAAGGGTTAGAATTTGTTAATGACTCAGAGGGTGCCACAAACGGTATAGTTCCTGACATAAGCCTAATACCAGAGTCCTCAGTCGACCCCACCTCAAGAATGGCGTCCCATTACCCAATGGAACCTCTAGGAACTAATTCACTGACAAATCACATTGAAACATCAATTACTATCGATCGTGAAAATCTTGGGGCCAAGTCTTCAGAGGCGCCAAACTTTGGTGGATTCGCCACAAATAAGGCAAGCCAACGCCAGCCAGCAAAAATCTCGCAGGCTAACACAAATTCACGTGACATCCACGTGGAGACAGCCAATAACTGTATTGTCAACTCAACTAATAGTGACAATGTAATAACCAAGGACGGCTACCAATGCTTAGGAGCAAGGCCAAAGGTACCGACCAACCCCAACCCTCCAAAGATTACATTGGACACTGGTCAGCAGAGCATTGTGCTCAGTGAAAATCCCAAACCACCAAGACTGAACTAGAAGCCATTCTCGAACAGAACTGGCCGATGACATGCCTCGTTGGGCCGACCCTGCCAGACAGAGCTTGCGCGAACATCGACGATGAAGTCGGTGACAGCTCCGAGCTCCCCCTAGAGGCAAACACAATTCAAGACTGTAGTCACCTGGTCCCTGTCACTGCCAGAAGAGAACCAACCCCGCTTATACTTCACTCACCAGGATTCTGTATCCGAGACAGAAACACTGGACAAACCCTCCCCCTATATACATTACCACCGAACAAGCCTCGATTCCACTACAACAGAAGAGGATAGCGCCTCGGAGAGTACATGTAGTTCCCATCACTCTCCAATTAAAAGAATGCTCAAAAAACATGGTTCAGTTGATACTGGCATCAATATATTATCAGACGCTGCAAAAGACAGTGCGCTCCATCGGGGACTCTCTAGTAAAGACAACAAACAAAGTGCTTCCCTCCCTTCCTCTCCAATTCGCCGTAGTCCGAAGCTGGACTCACCGACACGGAAGTTGCGAGAGGAGGTGTTACGAGGGAAGAACAAGCAATACAGTCCTGTTCTGAGTAAAAAACAGCATCGTTACTTGAGATTAGTTGACAGTTCCGAAGAAGACTTATCCTGCAGTGCTGACGACAGCGCTAAGGTTATACATAGTTTCAAAGATCTTGAATCCTTTCAAAAAGCACAGTTGAGACAAAAGGTGAGTATTAAACAGTTTTTGTTTTTTGTTTTGTCTTTCTGACAATCAAAAAGAAGGTTGGTTGGTTAGATTTTATGGCATTTCAACCCTTGTTGGGTTATTTTATGCCGAAGACATTTTTGTTTTATTCATTTTTGTTGGGTATGCTCAATTTTTAATTTTTTGTAAACACATTTTCTTAAAACTCATTTTTTTTTTAAATTTATTTAATCCATTGATGGTACCCTAACAGGTATTACCACTCCAGGTCAGAGTGGATTTGAGAGTAATAGCATTGAAAGAGTACTACACAATCGCCAGAGCTCCAAAATTGGAACTTCACCACTAGATGTAGTTTAGTGTCAAACTAAGGACACAAAGACCTTCAGACACTGCCTTCTAGCACATATATGATAAAAAAAAGGTTGAGGGTTTGCTATAAGAACAATAAGGTCAGGACAATCATATTAGTTGCAAAAAAGGTTGTTTTTTTTATTTATGTATATTCTTTTTTTATTTTAAGGAAAAAAAGAAAAAGATTTCAGTTAGATTTTGTTAATCTGAATGAGATGTAAAAACAACATATTTAAATATACTGTATTATAGCATTTGATGATTTGCTTGAAGCATTGTTAAGTAAAGTATATTATTATTTATATTTTAAAGGCAATTACAATGCGTATAAAATAGTGTCCAGACATTGGACACTATTTTATACACATTGTAATTGCCTTTAAAATATAAATAATAATATACTGTATTAGATAATATACTAATTATAATTAATATGCTAATTGCTAATTATTTTTTAGATTATTAACAACCACAATGGCTTCACAGATTATAACAATAATGAGTATCACAAATATTACAAAAAAGGTTTGGTTTGGTTTCTTTGTATCAACCTTTATGGATTATTGAATGCCAAATCCATTCTTTTAGAATAACAGTAAGGGTATTATTTAATCCATAGCTGAGGGAGTGAGTTTTTTCAGACCTTTCCCAAGGGTATTAGTCTGTAAGTAAATGTAATAGCCTAACTGGAGTTTGAACCTGCTTACTATGATGTTGCAGTTCAGCGTGTTAGCCATTACACAACAGAGACCCCACCCACCCTGTTTACCAAAAAGAAAGACACTCGTTTGACTTAGCCAGCATTTGTTATTTTGTTATGTTAATATGAATCTATGTTATTACCATTCATTATTTAACTCTACTTGTAAATAAGATTCTCAATATCATCATGGATAGCTCTTACAACTGAATGGGTTCACAAATTCTAAATAAATACCATACAAGTATTGATTAGTCTCTACATCATGATATAATACATCTATAAATCATAATAAATATGATATGAGTATCAAGTATTGATTTACTCAGATACAAATATTGAGTTTTGATTTACTCAAATACCACAATACATCTATAAATCATAAATACAATATTAGTATTAAGTATTGATTTACTCAGATACTACTATTGAGTATTGATCTACTCAGATACAAGTATTGGGTACTCAGATACAAGTATTGGGTATTGATCTACTCAGATACGACTATTTAGCATTAATTTACTCTGATACAACTATTGAGTATTGATCTACTCAGATACAAGTATTGGGTATTGATCTACTCAGATACAAGTATTTAGTATTGATGTACTCAGATACGACTATTTAGCATTAATTTACTCTGATACAAGTAAAATAGCATTGGTAGAGAAACTGGTCTCCCAGTGAAAACAAGATTCAACTGCAAGAGCAAATACAGTTGAATGTTTGTTATTAATAGTGTTCAATCTGTGTGTTGTTATAATAAAACCAAATATATAAGTATATAAAATAATATATGTATTTATATTATGTGTATTGAGTATGATGATTGATTGATCTATTGATTTTAACAGTATGATAAACCCTTCTAGGATTATGTTATATCTACAGGTTAGGGAATTGCATTCATTGTATGTTCCCATTGACATTTGGAGGGGGAGTTTGTTTAAGACTTTGTTTTTTCATTTTGTTGTTTTTTTTTTTTTTGCAAACAAACCTATTGAATATGAGAACCATAAAAAGAATAATCATATCAACTCTAAACTCTATTAAATAATTCTTTCATCTGGATTTTTTTTTTTGGGGGGGGAATTGGTCTTCTATTCGTTTCAAAATATTAAATTGTACCTAACAAAAAAAAACAAAAAAAATTTGTTTTCCTTATGCATTTTTAAGAATGTTATTGAAGTACAAAAATAGGATAACATAGTTAACATAAAAACACATCGCCACATTTAATCATGAAATATAGGTACCACCAAAATAGGTCACATGATCTGTTTAGGCCATATTGAAGGAAGAAACGTAAATATTTTTAAACTATTTTTTTTTTTTCAAATCTCACAAAAAAGAAATAATGAACTTAAAGAGTTGTTACAAAGAAAAACAGTTAATTCAAAGATCAAATTATCTGATTGGGGAAAAATTACTCACTGTTATCATGAAAAATAAGTAAAACAGTCCATTTTTTAATGACGTCAGTTTCTTTATTAATATTTTTTTAGCAGAATTCTGTATTCATGGTTCTTTTACTAAAAAGCTCTCGCATTGAGACTTATAAAAATCATCTGATATAATTATTCAAACTCTTATCTTTATAGGAAAAAAGTAAAAATTGTTTTTTGTCGGTTCATTTTTTCATATTTCATAAAATAAAATAGAGGGAGGGTAGACCTCCTAAAAAAATATTTCAGACATTTTCATTAAAAGGTAAGTAATTATGGAAATTTTCATGAAAACTGGACCATTAATTGATTTTTCATAGAATTTTTAAAAAAGCCTCTGGCCATAACTTGTTTTGGGCTACGTTAAATTTTAATTGATTTAACGGTGCAAAAATAAAAACATTGTTTTTTGTTTATAATTTTCATTATTTCTGTAAGCTGAAAAAATGTTTAAAAATCATCAGGAGTTTGTTTAATGTTTCTTCGTTCGATTGAAAAAAGATTTTTACAAGATAATATAAACCTTTATGCAAGTTTCATTGTGTCAAATATAGGGGGCGGGTAACTTTCACAGGGAAAATTGGTGGTACCTAATGAATTAACTTGGGTAAGTATTTTAACAGTGGAAGAAGAGAGGATTCATTTTACATTTAATTATTTATCATATATATCATTTTTGTCTTGATCATTGTTTTATTTGCATTTGTAATAAAAAAAAAAATTTTTAAATAGAAATTTGATTATTGAAATATAGCAAATAATAATTTTCTTTCTTTTTTAAGAGGCAATTTCTTGCTAATTAAAAAAAAAAAAAAAATGTTTTATTTTCCATTGAAAAACTGAATTTTGTGTTTCACCTTTGCTGAATAATTTGAGTTTTTATAAATATCCAAATAATTAACCAACTTGAATATCAAATCTTGGTGATAAAAACAAAACAATTACTTTAACAGTTACATTAACATTACTTAACATTATTTAAACAGTTTTAATAATGAAAGATCCATATTCTACCTTGATAATGGTTCAGATAAGAACAAAAAGTACTTGGTCAGCCAAAAATGGCTCTTTTGAAGAAATCATTAATGCTTTTCAAGATTTTAAGATCAAAAGAATCTTGAAAAAAAAAAATTAAAAAACTTGAATATAATAAGGATTCTGTTTTGTTTAATGAAATTTGTTTGAATGTAAAGATGCCTAAATACACCTATTTCAAATATCCAAATGTAGACATATCTAATCTGATGGACTGATCTTAACAGCATGCCAACCTGTCTAGGGTTATTTTATTCCTAAAGGTTTGGGAATATTGTTCATTCATATTAAATTTTTTTGTGTAGTGTTTTCTTAAGAGTTTTTTTCAATCAAGGGGGTAGGTGTTGCCTGGGGGATAGCCCCCTTGGATCACGCTAATATTAAATATCTTACAGGTCTAATGGTCAAAACTACTGAACACAGGGCCTGAGGGTCGGGTAAATTTGTTTGTTTGTTTCGTTTTATGGCATATCAATCACAGTGGGACATTTAATGCCGGCAAAGTTTTGAAAGATTTGTAGCGATAGTTTGGGAGAAAGTTTTTTTAAACTCAATTCTTTTTGTAAATAAATTTTCTATTTAACCCATAGACTGGACCTGGGAGCAATGGTGATGATGGGGTGTTCCACATTCTCCAAAACTGGAACCTCACCATCAGAGTTTAACGTTATACCCAGGACATAAGGACCCTTAGCCACTGCCTTCTAGCACTCATATGATAAAAAAGGTTTGGGGCTTGTTTTAATGGCAATAGGGTCAGGACAATCATATAGGGGCTAGGGACTGATGTGACCAGTCAATTGATTGGAGGGGGCCTCTCTGACCACCCGTCTAGCCTAAGTAAGGGCCAAAGTGGGGTGTTGCCACCCACAGCCAACAGGTGGTCCCATTGGGGGGGGTCTCTTACCCCTCTGAAGAGGTGCACAGTGTATTTTAAAGCCCCAGCTGACAGGTCTGGATGATGAAGGGGTACTCCACACTCTCCAGAGATCCAAGAGGTCTGGAGCCTTACCATCAGTTGCAGTTAAGTGCCATTCCAAAGACCCCTCTTTTCTTTTTTTTTAGCCTCTTCAATCTAGTTTTCACAGACGGATAAATGATATTTTTTTTATTAAGTCAAACCAAAGCTTGGCAGTTTATTCTTAGAACTAGTATACCAATAGGAAATTTCCCCAAATTACTGACCCTTCAACAAATGAACGGATCGTTAATGAAGATAAAAATGATTCCAATGATAATCAAGAAAATAATAAATGAGGATCTATTTTTATTTCCTATACCTGCACAAAAAAAAGTAGAATAGAAAAGAAAGAGAAAAAAAAAAAAAAAAAAAAAAAGAGAAAAGAAAATTCCTTTCTTTGAGAAATTTTCAAAGATCATCATCGTCGTCTTCTCTATTTGGCAACAATTTTGGCTTTTGGTAATCAGTCTCTTAATTGATTAATGTCTTTCTTATTATTGATTGGCTGAGAAGGAAATTACACAGCATCCAATAGTGTTCATCTTCATTCAGAGAGATCTTCTGTTTTCTGCAACCAGGAAATAGTTTGTATATATTCTAGACTTATTAATTAGATATCTACCTATAGGATTTGCTCTACTTTTTAAATTGGTAACTCCCCAGTATAAATATCATTGATTTATATATTGTAAATTTGTTGGGTTGAAAGTATACTGCTTCCTTAAAAGTAAAAAGTAAGTTTTAATTCTTATATAAAAAGATGGTTAGCTAGATATATTGTAAATATGTTAGGTTTGGTTGGTTTATTGTTGTTTTTGTTAGTTTGTTTTTTAGCAGCATATCAACCCTTTTCAGGTCATTTAATGCCAAAACAAGTCCTTTTGATATCAGATTGCTTACAGTACCTGCTGTTTCGTAAATGGTCACCCATCTAAGTATGGAACAAGCTCATTGTTGCTGAACTTTGGTTATCTAGTGGGAACTAGTGGTTTCAACATGACTTGATCGTAAGCCAAATTTGTTGGGTGAAAGTATATTGCTTCTTTAAAAGGAAGTATTAATTCTTATATAGAAAGATGGTTAGATAGAAATATTGTTGGGTGAAAATATACTGGTTATTTAAAAATCAAAGCAAATTTTCATTCTTTACATATACATACATATATATATATATATATATATATATTTGGAAACAAAGAGCACAGATTGATTTTTATCAAAAGACATAGAAAGACAAAATGGTAAAAAAAAAGAAGTTTTAATTCTTCGATTAAAACTTTTTCTTACTATTTTTTTTATTTTTATGCTATTGATAAAAAAAAATCAATGTTTTCTGTCTACAGTTGATATTTCAAAATATAACTCCTCTAGTGAGGATTGAACTCACGAACAATGTAATGTGAGGGCGGCTTGCTAAACCTTGCTCTATGGCAGCCATTATCAGAAAATATGTATCATTTGAGATGTGGGAGACTATTTGTAAATGACCTTCAATTATATTTTGAGTTGCCTATCCTAAAGAATATTCAAGATAGAATAGTTCAAGGAATATTGCAATTCTTTGTAATTTATTCTTAGAATTTCATTCCTAATTGAATCATTATTACCGTTCTTCAGTTTTGCATACAACCTTAATTTATCTCTGTGAGATGAAATGTCTGATATTTTCTCTAATTTAAAGGTGAGCTATTATCATTTCAAGAGACATTTGGACATTTCAACTTTTTGTTGTTGATTGGCTGAAACATTTTGCTAAAAACAGAAAGCAGCAAAAAACGTTCAATAACCTGAAGAATTATTGGAGTGTTATCTCTTCCAATCTGTGTGGAAAGAGAACATCTCATATTCTGAGTCACTGTAGATGACGAAAAAAAAAAACCCCAAAAAAAAGAAAAAAAAACCTGACCCAACTTTTTTTGTACATAAAAGTGCAACATTCCCCTTTCTGTACAGGTTGTTAGGACTCAAAAAAAAATGTTTGTCGTCATTCACTTTTTGAATCATGAACTATGTTGATCTTGTTATAATGGAGATTCTGTATCTGTTTGTAACTGAAACTATATCACTGTTTATATCACAATACCCTCAAGAATAGCATAAGTTTATCAATGAGTATTTAATTTATACACAAAATCATTAATGCATAGAATAAATCTTATTTATTAACTATGTCTATGACGTTCTGAGTTAGATTTTAACAAAATTGGGTTTGATAATGGCCATCTAGCAAATTATTTCTAAAGTCCAACCCCTTTTGGGCCATGTTAACTTGGTAGTGTCAGAGCTATGGCGTCAGGAACTTAAGTTCCTGGTAGAGACACCCATGGCAACAGGTTTAGCACCTAGTGATATTAGGGCCACAACCCAGCCAAAAGAGCTCTGGCAAAAATCCAAAGGGTGTCTCCATCATTGTCAGGAATCAATGGCTTTTATGGACTGCTTGTGAATTTCCTATTCCCATTTCACTGCTTCCATGAATTCACCACAGGTGAATTCGTTGGATGGAGCCAGCTCAACTGACCCAGCATGAGAACTGTCACAGAAAAACAGAAGAATACTAAACAAAACAGTGAATTTAGTGGTCGTAAAAATGAATAAAAAAGATCCCACATCATTTGCAAATGGAAGATAGATATAGCTTATAGAAGCAGATGTTAGAAGTTTTGGTTTGGTTTGGTTTGGTTTGGTTTGGTTCATTTTATTTTATGGCATATCAACCTCAGTGGGTCATTTAATGCCAATAAAGTTTTGAAATAAATTAATTCTTAATGGATGCTCAAATTTTATAAATAATTTTTTCTATCTAACCCATATATGGGACCCTAACAGGTACTACCACTCCTGAGTGGACCAGGGAGCAATAGTGATGAAGTGGTGCTCCACATTCCCCAAACCTCCAAAACTGGAACCTCACCATCCGATAGAGTTTAACGTCATTCCCAAGACATGTAGACCCTCAGCCACCACCTTCTAGCACCTATATGATAAAAAGGGTTGGCGCTTGCTATAAGGGCAATAGGGTTGGGGCAATCATATAGGTGCTAGGGGTTGACATAACCAGCCGATTGATTGGAGGGGGCCTCTCCGACCGCCGGTCTAGCCCAAGATGGGGCCAAAGTGGAGCATTGCAAGTCATGGATTGCTCAACCACCTGGGTTCTATTCTTAAGCATCAGGTGGCCCCATTGGGGGGGGGGGGTCTTACCCCTCTGCAGAGGTGCAGTCTGTGCATTCTAACACCCCAGCCAACAGTGCGGTAGACATTTGAAGAAGAAATTAAGAAAAATATATAACACAAGGATGATATTACTTCTAAAGAGTTAACAATTGATTCAGCATCATAGTTAACTACTCTATATGTAAAGGCTTCCTATGATACACAAGGTAAATATTCTATTAGGGCCGACAGTGAACTTGGCATATTATTCATTGAATTGCATCTTGGCTGATATTCTAAAACTATTGTCATGATAAACTTCAATACGATCAGATTCTTTAACAATGTACCAAAGAGATGAAGCTTTGTTCATCCTACAAAAGATTCTTGTCTGAAGAACTATATGTATATCTCCATTTATAAATTGGGGATAATAATGTTTTGTGTACAGAGGATAAATTTTCAGTTTGGACCAGAGATACTCTATCACATATAAATAAGCATACACCTGACATTTTTTTTTTTTAAATGTTAATTTTCTTGTAAACCAAAGATACTAGAATTTTATTATTTATAATGGAAAATTATACACTGAAAATAGATATTAGATGCTACCGAAATGTATAGCAGAACATGTTGGAGTTTTTTGGATATAAGGTGTGCTCCAATTCCCACCTGAATTTATAGACTAGCCAAGGTCATGTGGTTTACTCCTCCAGCCAATCAACAACAATAATGCGTGGCTGATTCACTACTTGCCGCAGTTCACTTGCAATCATTGAAGAGGAACTTACGACCATTGACGAAGGAACTGAGGACTCTTTACCAGAGGAACCAAAGGATTCATTACCAAGGGATTTGCCAAGGATCCAATTCCACTTAAGGCCTACAAGGATGGCCCAAAAGATAGTAACAAAACATGCCCTCCTTGGGAGGAGGCCCAAATAATAGATAAAGAACATTGATAAAGAAAACAAAGAATCAGCATATTAAATTAATATTATATTTATAAGTCAGACTGGAATATGGAATTCAATATATTGTGGCTTTCAGTACTGAAAAGTGACAGTTTGGAATTTCTTGTTTAACAAAGAATGAATTATAGAACATAAGTAAAGATGGCAGAATGGCCTATAGTCTGTATCAGCTGAACAGTGAGGGAGTCTATCCCCTTTTTGCTAGAGCTACATCAGGAAGATTGTTTTTGCTGAAGTAGAGCACCACACTTACCATCATCACCCCACTTTACCACGCAGATCAGATTACCCAATATATGCTACTTATGTGCTGAGTTGGCAGGGAACAATATCAACCCCCAGAACCTTTCGCTTCCTCGGCGGATACTCTACCAACTGAGCTAAATCCAACTATGAATTATAGAATAACCAAAAATTGTGTCCATTGATGAAAATGGAATAACCTTTATGAAAAAATTTTCTATTAACTTTTTGATTTTATAAATTTTCTACCATTTTAAAGATTTGCATTATCAGAGGGTCTTGTCCCTTTATAAGGGATACAGTCAGATTTGCATTGCCAGAAATAGATTTTCTCTTTTTATATATAAATAGCACACCTGAACAAATTTGTTATTGAATGAATTGGTTGCTATGGGAACCAAATAAACAATGTGTCCAATTGTGTGAATAATTCTAGAAATGATAATGACTCTTTTCAAAATTCAAGACAATTCATTTTAATATGTTTATCATAACTGTCATAATTGAACAAAGATTTTTAATTAATGTTTCATATAACAGCTGTTGATTTTATGCACCTTTTAATATCAACACAATAGAAACCCCATTGTGTAATGGCTATGATAAGTAGAAAATAGACATGGCGATACGGGTTCAAATCCTCGATGAGACAGTTTGCATTTTACATAGCTACCCTTGGGAAAGGTATACATCTAACAATTCTTCCTCCAGCTATGGGTAAATAGGAGAGATTGGGCTCTTTAACTTTGGTTAGGCAACCAGTCTAGAAGGAAAACTGTTAAACTCTGTTGAAAACATTTTATCCAAGTAGCACTAGTATTTAATTCAGGTTTGTTTTAGGATGTAGTATACTATTTTTAATAGCTTATCAATTGTGTTTGATATATAGGAGTGAGTCTAGGTTAGTGTATAGTGGAGGCACATGGTGTAATGGTTATCATCATAGGAAATAGTCACAGTGACACAAGTTCAAATCCTGGATGAGGTTGATTGCATTTCACATCACACTAAGACCCTTGTGAAAGGTATACATCCAACTATTTTCCTTCCAGCTCTTTTCTTACCTATTTATTATCTGCCAACCAGAAAGAGCAGTTTCTTTTTATCAACGTTCTAAAATATTTCTTTAATAAGAAATGTTTTTAAAAAAAAAGTATTAAAGGGGTCAAATAAAATCTAATCATATCCACACACCTGTTTAATACAGATAAGTATATATATATATATATATATATATATATATAAGAAAATAATGTGAAAGTGATTATTATGCCAGTTGCTATGGAATTTGTCTAAAAATTATTGTCAATAAGATTTTACTGATTTTAAGTAGATTTAAAAATTATAAAACACCTTATGAACATGAGAGTCAAATGGTAAATATTGATAAAGGTTTTCTCTGAGATGATGAACCATTCAATGTGTCTCTTATTGATACAACAATGGCTTTTAACTTTTGGGTTCAAAATAAGAATTGTTAGTTGGTTGGGTTTTACAGCATGTCAACCCATTTGGTCATTTTATGACAAAGACGTTTTTGTTTTATTTATTCTTGATGGATACTCAAATTTTTTAAAACACATTCTGTTTTATTTAACCCATACATGGGACCCTAACATAACTAAAATGCACTAAAAATCCTTGTTTTCACAAAATTTAGCCTAGAAATTGGTTAGAAAAGTTACCATTTTCAATATTTAAATCAGAAATTTTATTTTATTTTATTAAAAAGAAATGAATTAAATATTATAAATTGAATTCAAATTGAAGTGTCCCACCCCCATCACCTCTGATATGCGGCTTTTTTTCCTCATTAATTAAGCTGTAACAGACGATCTTTGATGCTATTTCCTCAAACAATGGTGCAAATAAAATATCTAATTTTTGGTATCAGTATTCAGTATACTAACACACAACATATGCAAAGATGGACAATTTGATATTTTTAAAAAGTGAAAAATTGACCTACCCTACTGCTCAGCCACCAGGGTTCCATCCTTAAGCATCACAGGTCACCACCCATGGCCAACAGGTATCCCTATGGGGAGGGGAGTGTCTTAGCCCTTTTCAGAGGTGCAGTCGGTGTATTCTAAAGCCCTCAATTGACAGGGCTAAATGTGATTGTTCAACTCATACATAAAAACATTCAAGTTATATTACATCTACTAGCATAATATAAAACGCCCTCCAGGCGATGTAAAAATAAATTTTTGAAAGATATTGCTTGAGGAGGTGGAAGTTAAAAATTAAATGTCAGAGTTTGAACCATAAATCATGAAATCATCAAATTTATTAAAGGAGTAAAAAAAATAAAACAATTTGGAATCGAAACTAAGTTCTATTAACTTAGAATATCTATTAAAATAAAACAAACTATATATAAATACATGATACTGGGGATGTATCTATTAAAACTTGTTTTAAAAAAAAACAATGTGACTGATTTTGCATGCTCAAATTTTGAGTGTATTTATTCTGTTATGACGATTTTGGGTAATGTGACGTAAGCAGTGATGTAGTTTTTGTTACAGACAAAAACCGAAAGCGAATCTCCATTATTAATAGATGTCAAACAGGATTTATGGTCTGTTTAATGGCATATTAACCTTCATTGGTTATTTAATGCCAAAGCCATCCTTGTAAAAGAACAGCAGTGGTACTATTTAACCCATAGCTGGGAAAATAAGAGGAATGACAATTTTATCATTTACACATTGTGCACCACCATATGTATCTCTCTCTCTCTCATATATATATATATATATTATATATATATATATATATATATATATATATATACACACAAACACGTACACCATCCCCTCGAAGCAAGTAGGATGTGACACAAGGTCAATTTCTTAGGCGGAGTTTAACAGATTTATATATATATATATATATATATATGGTGATTGCCACTTCTTTACAGAATAAAGCCATTTCTACAAGTTCAGTTGTGAGTACGAAGGGTCTAAGTGTTCAGCCTTGTTTTTACTCACTGTCATACATATGAACCCCTTCCCCGGTTTCCTCTTGTGTGCGACCGTATGTGACTGAGAAATCCAGCCTTTGACAGGCAAGCCCTGTCACATAGTCCGGCTTAAATATAGGAAATGTGTCAATGACGTCCATCATGTGCCACTTATGTAGAGACTGCTTCAGGATGGAGTGTTCGAGCCATCTTACCTCAAAACCCTTGCAGCTATCATAAACAAGTTTTCTCCAAGCCACACGATTCGTAGCTATTCTCTCCCACTCATGAACATTTATGTTCAGAGTTTTAATGTTTTTGATAGCATCCCTAGAACGCTTTTTGGGCTTGTGCCTCGGACGCTGCCCACATTGCAGTTCTCCATAGAATAATTGCTTCAGGAACTGCCGTCTTCTGAATATATATATATATATATATAGTATGAACAAAAAGTATTAAGACAAACAGGAATATTTCTTATATGTTATTTATTATCAACTATTTTCAACCTTAGGTCATTGTCAGGAGAAAATTTCTTATTTGAAGAAATTGTTTTAGTGAGTTTTTTTTTGACAGGGAGCATTATAGAAGAACAATAGAAGTTGAAGTATTTTTTGAGGGTTTGACATGCTATTATAATCCGGGTAGAGGAGTGTATTAGTAGTAGCAAGTCCATCTGTTCCGTGAAAAAAACCTCTTTGAGGTGGGTTCTTTTTGAATGCTCTTATATATATGAGGGAGGATTCTTGGGATATATGTTTACATATAAATGTATGTGTGGCATTAAAGAATCTGTAATTCAAGGAATCTATCTGCTTGGTGCCAGTTGATGTTTTTTATATATATATATATATATACACACACACACTCACTCACACTCTCTCTCTCTCTCTCTCTCTCTCAAGACATGCTACATATGTAGTGCAACCATGACAAACAGCTTACACAACCTGTGTGTGTGTTGATGTTTAAAATATTTAAATTCCAACCTCCATTGAAGTATTGTTGCTTACAACTTTCAGAAGAGATTCACTTAAGAAAGAGAAGCCACAGATTAAAGATGAGTGAAATTATAAAACACTTGAAATGACTCGAATCATCAAAGTTTTGAATCTCTGATCAACTTTCAAAGAATCCATTAATGAAGCCCATTTATAAAACTTTGCAGCTTTTTGATCTTAGAAAGTTACAACAGTAAAATCATCCACTAGAGAGAATTCCACTTATGTGCTGATCTAGCAAAATTTCACTTTCCCTCTTTTCTTTCTGATTTCGTACAGAGAAAAGCAAATAGCTCTATCAATGGTTTAAGAAAAATCTTAGGATTTTCAATTTATTAAGGTATTTGCCTCTCATCCCACTTATGAGGGCGTGACACAAGGACATTTTTATGTGGGTCCACCCACAAGCCGAAGCTCATGGGTGGTAGGCACAAAAATGCATTGATCCCGTCGGTATTCCCCCTCAAGGATGGTGCCTCAGGCACTGGGCAATAAAACCAGCCCTGCCCCTTTAAATCAAGGGGACAGGTGTTGCCTGGGGGGATAGCTCACTGGGATCAAAGCTGTTAATTTACATTAACAAACACAGGCCCCGAAGAGCCCATGTTATTAATTTTCAATTTATTAAGTGATATAAAGATAGAATTTTTTTTTTGTAAATTGCCCGGAGAAAATTTCAATTAAAATATTTTTTTAGGGTACAAGATATGTGAACAGTATTTTTTTTTTTTTTTTTTGTTAAGTTTTGGCTGGTTTAGCTCAGTCGATACCGACTCTCGCCAACTCAGCATATGAGTAACACAGGGATCTGTGCAGTAAGGTAAGGAGTTGATGGTAGGTGTGGTACACCACATCAGATGCAAAAAAACAATCTCCTTGGTCTAGCACTAGTGAAAAGGGGATAGACTCCCTCGTTGCCTGGCTGATACCAACTATAGGCCACCCCGATGACTATATACAGGATACTGCAGAAATATCTTCTACGTTTTAAAACTGTCAACGGTGTGATGCAATGGTGGTATTGGGAGCTTCATCTAGCTAATGTTTCAGTTTTTTCTCTTCTTTTATAGCTTGAACTTGTGCACCCTGTGTATATGCTGTTGAAATTTTTTTTTCTTTTTTAAGCCTATTGAATCTGTAACTGCAACACACAGATTTTTGCTATTCTGGATATGGTTGAAAATTCTATACTGAACAACATTTCCAATTTAACATGAAATGAGCATAAAAAAGCTCTCTGTGTAGCAATTACAGTTTCACCAGTCTTAAAAAAGGTTTCAACAGCAAACACACAGTGTGCATCACAGTAGTGTCAATTTTCTATCCTGAACAGCATCATTCCAATTTAACATGAAATGATGCATAAAAAGCTATCTGTGTAGCAATTACAGATTCACCAGTCTTAAAAAATGTTTCAACAGCAAATGTACGCTGTGCACCAGTCCAAGCCAAAACTGCAACTGATCATATCTTGAAAAGTATTATGGTAAGACATTAGCTAGATGGGAGTTACTATTCCCCTTTGCCAAAGTTTACTTGCATCAAAACAGGTGTGACAATTTAAAATGTGGGGTTATTTCTGCTGCAAACTGTATTACAAAGAGATCATTTTCCTCCATATTTATTAATAATCCATAAAGAGAAAATTTATATTAGGTTATAAACTATGTTATAAATTTATGGAGGAGTGTACAAAATGTGTCAAAGGAAATGAAAACTGCAAGAAGAGTTCAAATCCTGGAGGAGGTTGTTTGGCATTTCCCATAGTGCTAATACCCTTGGGAAAGGTATGAATACAACCATTATCTCTTTAGCTTTGGGTAAATAGTAGGGCAGAGACTGGGCTTGTTAATCTTGGTTAAGCAACCACTTTAGGAGAAGGAAAATCTGAATTCAAACCTGTTAAACTCCACATAAGAAATTGACCTTGTGTCACATCCTGCTTGTGTAAACACGTTGGTGTGTATATATATATATATATATATATATATATATATATATTAAAATTATATTTTGAATTCAAGGATGTATGACATACCCTCTCAAAGCTCCAAATCAAAAATATGTTTACAGACTAACAATTATTTCACATTATATAATTATGAATACAAATAAAATTTATTGAATCATTCATTTAATAACAATATTTTAATAACATTATTTTGTTTCATTTTGAATTCAAAATAAACATCAATAGCATTAAACTTAACAATGGATTTCCCGTATGAATTTAAATTAATAAAATAATAACGCTAATAAAACAAACAAATAAATGAATGAATAAAATGACAAAATTATATTGCTGTAATTATTAAAAATAGTTATGCCTATTAATCTAATTTGAAGAGTGTGTATGTATATATATATATATATATATATATATATATATTATTTAAAAATGATACATTAAAATTACTTTGAATGTTAATCAAATTATATCTGCTTGTTTTATCATAATCATATTTCACATTTCAAATACAGTATAATTATGAATAATAAAATGAAAAATAAAATCCAAATAACATTTATGAAATTATTTACTTAATAACAATACTTAATAACTGGTATAATATTATTTATATTTATATAAACATAGACAAATTTTGGAGGCATGCTTTGTGTAATGGTTATGGTTTTAGTAAATGGAATCGTTGATCTGAGTTCAAATTCTTGATGAGGCTGTTTGAGTTTCACTTTACACCAACGCCTATAAAGAAAAACATGAATCCATCTCCTCTCCCCGCAGCTATGGGTAAATAGTAAAGCAGAAAGAATTCTTTAGCTTTGGTAATGCAATTAGTCTAGGTGGAAAAAAAATGAATTCTAACCTCAGTGGGTCATTTAATGCCAACTAAGTTTTGGATTTGTAGCGATAGTTTGGTAGAAAACAAATGTATATATGTATAGATTTTAACTATTGTTCAATTACTCATATATTTAAGTACAATCTCACTTTTTTTTAAGAAAATGTAAAATCCTGGATGGTCTTATTTTTGTGAAAAGTTTTTGTTTTTAAATTACTTGCTTAGCTGTATTTTGTTTGCATTAGATCAAACTCTACACACTAACAGTATATGTTTCACTGTAAATCTTTCTTGAAATGTAGTGCATTGGGGATTCTGTGTCCTCTAGTAAATGATGATAGGTGATGTAGGTGTGGCCTATGTGAAGGTGGGTCAGTACAACCTCCAACCAGTTTAAATATTGATCTTTTGTCACATCCCTCTCATGGTGGGGGGGTTGGGTAAATACAGACAAATTCACTTAACTGCATACACACTCAACAGTATACACATACACAATATATACTGGAATTAATATTAACACCTCATCATTATACATACTTGTATAAAGTTTTATAAATGAGAAAAGTTCAATATATGCAAACAGATAAACATCCATGTAATTGAATATATATATATATATACAATAACCAATATACATTAATTTATTTTTATTATATAATAGCTCTATAACTCATATTGAGCAATCTCCTAATTTGGTTGGCATCCGTCCGTCTACAAGAGACGATGGAGTAGTGTCAAGGTTTTTTATTCATTTTTTGGGGGCGGGTTCATATGGAGGATGAGCTGTTGCCCATGCAGCAAATCTCCCCTCTCCATACTGCCACTGTGATCCAAAGGAAAGGTAAAAGACCAATGCAGTTTGGCAAATGTAGTGTCGCAGGAGTTGATGAGTAGCACTGGATTTCAGCATCACACCACCTTAGGGAATCCGGCTCCTGATTTATTTTTGGGGTTTACTCCCCTAGCCTTTCCTTCAAAGGCAGCAGTGGTTTTGTGTTGGACTTCTCCTTGAATTGATGGGTTGCCGACCAAGGCTAAAGAGCCCATTTCAAACCCATTTGGGGATTTATGCAAGTAGTAAGTATCCCAATCTTACTACTATCGGTGTTCCTGAAAAGAATTGAGGTTGGGGATATGGTATATTTTGCATTTGTGTATCAATGAATAAGTAGATTTCTGAAAGTGAGAAGCCAACTAAACTGATGCGCTGACATTTTGTCATTTTATTCATACTGTAATTTAGGCATTGCCAAAATGTTGTCTGCTTTTCATTTTGAAAACGAATCTCCTAATAACACTGCATATATTGGCACACCACTGTTTCACCAAGTTAGATAGTAATAACTATACACTAGGTGCTGTCTACCAACCAATCAGGAGCCTTTTACTAATTCGCCTTACAAAAGATCTTTTGGGATGCGTCCATTTTCCATTCTTCTGACATGTCCAAGCCATATTAAGCCAAGGATATGCCATATTGACACAAACACATGGGAGGTAGATGCAAAAAATAGAGCGGCTTGGCACCTCAACATTAAATAAGGCACGGAGAGGGGTGAGGCAAAGAAGAGAGTAGCCTCAACAGAAAAGAGAGCCAGAAAGAGAGAGAAAAGCCAGCAGTCCCAGAAAGCATCACAGTTTGTGTGCATTCAGTGCACCAAAGACTGTCACTCAAGAATTGGCCTGCAGAGTCACTTGCGCAGATGCAAATAATTTTTTTTTTTTTTTAAATTTATTTTGGACACTACACCATTGTCCTTAGTGGACGGAAAGGATCCAATAATATATATATTTATATATAATTAAAACTAAGCACTAAAATTGTCTCATAGCTCCATGCAAGAAAATTCTGTACAATATCACAGAATAGTCAAGTTCAGGGATTCCTTTATCAGTAAACTGAATTTGCATAACTGTTCTTGGAAGAAATAGTAGAGTGATTTAATCATTTGAAATTGTTTCATTGCATCCATTTCCTACAATGGTAAACATTACACATTGCAATTCCTACAATACTTGCCTAAACAATACTTATTTCCATTAATTCAATAAAATACTTGTAAAATCTATAAAACCCATTGATTATAAATAAACAGGAGAGTCTTGTTATAAAAGTGATGTTTTCAAATTAACAAGGAATTAGGATAAAAAATGATTTTCAAAACAATTATTTACACACTTTTTTTTTTCCTTTCTTTCCATCTGTTCATTATTTTCAATAAAGTTCAGCCAATCTGATTTCATCAAGTGACAAACATTCTTTCTTTTAAAGTAACTTTCACTTTCACTTCATGTCTTATGAAACTCAACACAATTTATTTTAACTTTCAAATCCCCCCACCCCCAGTCAATCAGTGCCAACCATTATTTTGATTTCTTTCTCTCTACCAATATTTAATCTATTGCATCTTTTTTTTTTATCCCAGAGATTCTATTGTTATTCTAGTTCTGTATTGAATCTGTACCATTTTTCATGAAACTTCCCTACAACTTTACAAAGGAAAGAAGAAAAAAATAATAATAATTAGCATGTAAACGAGCTCCTTCTTATCTCTGTTGCTGAACTCTGCAATGTCTTCACAGTCAGCCATTTTCTTTAATAAAATATTTCCTATCATTCTAGTATTGTACAATTTTATTTCCTCAAGTTATGTCAACATCAACATTTTATTTTTGTTTTTTTTCATTTTCAGTATTTTTTTATTCATCACTTTTTTTTCAAATTGTCTTTAATCCTTTTTATCCATTATTTTATTCTATTATAAAGACTGGAATTATTTTATTTTTGTCTACCATCATTTTAAATTCATTTCAATATTTCAAGAAATGCTGTTAAAAAGAAATATCTTTGTTACCTGCACTGATTCTTTGATTTTTTTCAATTAATTTTGTTTTTCTCTTTTTAGATTTTTCTTTTGCCCAATTAATTTTTTATTATTTCTTTTTATTCTATTTTGTTTTTGTTGTGAACTAGCCTATCTTACCTTTTCTGGTTCATGACTACTTGCACTTGATTTGAAAACATGGGCAAGAAACTGTCAGTAACCAAATGCTGTTGACTTCATGTCCATGCTACCATAACATAAATATACATACTCTATCATTGATATTGAGCAATATATATATATATATATATATCCCGACTCATTTAATTTACTATTTGACTTTTAATCATTTCCAGGTGTAAAACTTTAAAAGTACCAGATGAAAGGGCCATTGTTTTATCAATAAACAAACTTTTTCCACTCCTTTCCTCCTTTTAGTCTCCCATTCCGTATCATTGTGTAGATCACTATATTGCTATACATGATAGCCTTTAACATATTATATAAATTTGCCTGTATCAACATATATATATATATATATATATATATATATATATATATATATATATAGTATTATGTAGAATATGGGTATTATATTTATAAGTAAACAATGCTCAGTATCATGGATAGAAATTTCGGTGCCTGGTTATTGACAGTTTCTCACCTATATGATCTTGGTTTAAAGATCACATAGGCAAAAAACTGTCAGTAACTAGGCAGCGTTGACTCCATATCCACACTACCTGAACTGATATATTTATACACATGCACATATATAGTCCGATGATTGCATCAGTAAGAAACTGGCAGTTACCAAGTGCTGTGGACAGTGTCTATGCTATTCAAACCACACACACACACATTATATATATATATATATAAATATATAACATAGAATTACTACATATTCTTCTTCTCGGACAAATATTTCATTTTATTTCTAGAATAATATTTTGCAATAAAAACTGATATCAGATATTATTCATTACAAAACTCTACAGCATTAAAACTGCAGCCAAAAATAAAATTGTACAATTATATAAATGATGGACTTATTTTTTTAACTTTTACATATTCAATTTTTTCTTTCTAGAGTTTGGTGATAAATAATAGCTAATAGTATATTTTATATGTATAATGTTTCATTAGAAATCATAAAATCCTGGTATTTTTTTTTTTGGGGGGGTCTAGAAGAAAATTAACATTTTTATAACAAGTTGTTTGATGCATATTTAATGATGTACATAGATATTGGAGATTACTTATATTTGGTAAATCACTTGACTTGCAGAATTAACCAATATTTACACTTATTTCTGTGACGGCATTCACCCAGGGTCAGTTGAGCTGGCTCCATCCAACAAACTCAGCTGTGGTGAATTCATTGAAAGAGTAATAAGGGAATAGGAAACTCACAAGCAGTCCCTAAACTCTGCATTCATAGCCCAATCAGGGGAAGGAGATGCCCTTGTTTGCCACAGATTTTCCACAGATACAGTGTCAAGTATGCCAAAAGCCGTTGATACCTGACGATGATGGAGATACCCTTTGGATTTTCATTAGAGCCCCTTTGGCCAATTTGTGGCCCTAAGACCATTGAGTGACCTTACCAGGAACTTAAGTTCCCAACAGCTTCTCTTTGACACTACTAAATTTACACAGCCCTACCATGATGAGGAGTGTTGGACTTTAAAAATAATGTGGTAGATAGCGGTTGAGCAAAGAGTGCCCCCCACCTTCTACAGGTTTTGTTTATCATTTTGCAGGGTATCTAGCCACCCTCCTCACCAGACTAAAATCTGTGGGATTACCAGTTTTGTCACTGATGATCTGACTATGAACCAAGTAGTACTGGGTTACATAGTACCAGTAGCACAGTGAGTGACCTGATACAGAAGTATACATACCTGGAGGTGGGGCTCAGGAGGCAGAATTCTGGCTTGGGAATCCCCATTTCTACATTGCTATTGGCTAGCAAAAATAAAATTAAAATAAAGATAAAAACCCAAAAATAATTATAACATTCTTACAAATATTTAATTTTTTAATCTTTATGCTAATTTTTTCCCAATCAGATATGGAAATAAAAAAAAAAAACCGTTTGTGACAACCTCCTTCAGTCAGAATTATCCTGAAAGACCATTCAGGTGAAACCTAGGTAGATAGTGTCTGACTCATGTAGGTCCTTATATATATATATAATATATATATATATATATATATATATATACTTTCAATAAGAAAGAAAAACTCAAAATTTCATTTGGCCATTATAAATTTTTTTAGCCAGTAACTCCATAAATGAGTACAGAAATAAAAAATATTTATGCTCAAATTTTGAACCACAAAAGGAATTGGTGTACGAGATCTTTTAAAAGAAATACATAGTCTTCTACAATCGAAACAAAATCATTACTTGTACCGATATAAACACTTGTTACTAACCCTAGTCATTACAGATATGAACATCATTGTATGGCTAGCCCACAAAGATCAGAGAGATTAGGTTATATGATATATAGACAACTCCAAAGAGTTCCTGTTAATTCTTCTAACACAGAAAAGAGAAGGAATGGTTAATGGTGCTAAGAATTCTGGTGCCATTTGTTTGATCTACAAAGCCAAATTTATCACTTTGAAGACTTTCACCTCTTAGTTAGCAGCAGTGTTCAATGAAGCATAAAGATTTTCTTTGGCTTATTAATACAACACTCACCTTTTGCAACACAGCTAAAATCTATTAAGTGTTCTAATCATAAACATCATGTAAACATTTACCTGTGAAAAAGATACAAGTGTTTCATTTTTCCTTTTTTTTTGTTATTCTTCATAATAATAAAGTTCACCTTAAATCAAACACATTTATTCACCTAATTCATAGAATTAGATAGATTTATTCAGTTAGAACATAAACAACTGTTAGTAATGTAGAAGCAATACAATACTCACCATCATAGTTGGATTCCAATAACCATTGAATAGGCTGACAGGGCCGCAAGCAAACTGTAACTCAATACAGAACTACCATGCATAATGGTGGATATTTATCTAACACCATAACTACACTAAGACCAGGAGCCAATCAGGATTCAAAAAAGATACAAGTATGGAATATTCTTGAGTGCTTTAAATACCAACCGCTTTATAGACAAATTCAGTTATGCTTTGTTGTTGTTTAATTCAATAGTTAAGAGATTTCTTATGGAAAATGATCTATCCCAAATATTCAGAAACTGTTTTTATCATTTAACGAGATGTTTTATAACCAGATAAAATTGTGTAGATAATACAAAGAAAAAATAAATTTAAACTCACTAAATGTGAAAAATAGTCATATAAAGATCTTCAATTTTTTATATTAATATTTTTGCTTATTATTGCATGACTCCAAGTTACCTTACTGCTAACAGATCCATTGATGGTTTTATTAGATTGGAAACATCTATATATTATTTAGTAGCAATAGAAAAGGGATTACATTTTGAAATATTTTAATGTACTTACCTCATTCAGTATTGAACCTGCAAATATAAGAATCAAAAATTAGAATAAATAACTTCATATGTATTAATAGACTGGTGGTTGATCCTCAGCTATCGCCTTCTAGCACCTTTAAGATAAAAAGAGTTGAGTGTTTGCAGAATACAATTGGGACTTAATCATAATGATGCAAGGGCTTCACATGACCAGCTGAGTGATCAAATTGGGCATCTCTGACCGCTCCTAAAGGTCATAGTGAGTATTGTAGGTCATGTGACCACTTTGTACCTAGGTCACAGACATTACAGGCCACCACCCATGGCCAACAGGTGGCCCCATTAGGGAAGGGTGTCTCTCAACCCTCTGCAGAGGTGTAGTTGGTGTATTCTACACTTCCAGCTAATAGGGCTAAAATACAGAACGGAATATGTATAAGAGAAAACAAAATACTATCTTATACTACTGGATATATTTTTAGTCACCACACATCATACATGTGTGTGAAGTAGGTTTGGGGATGAAAAAACAGTAATGTTAAGCTTAGAAAAAATATGATAGCTTGGTGGATCAGTGAAGAAACAGCAATATGGTTATTGTAGAATTGTGACAGAGAACACGAGGTGAGTGGCAGGCGTGAAGGCTTGCCGTATTCTCGAAGGAAGCAGACTAGGCTTTGCCTGGCATGTAGGACTGACCTAGAATCGAACCCGCATCCTTCAGAATTCGAAAAGGGCGACACATTGGCACGGGTACTGGAGTTGAGATGCCACAGTCCTGTATGTGAGCGCCAGATGCTCGGATGATTGCTGCGAGCATTCCGGCAGCTGGGATTGGGCTGACAGTCCCATGTGTGGGGCAAAGATGCCCGGATGATAGGGGGAAACAGCGTATAAGTAGAAGGCAACACCCAGAAGTGGTGTGATGGCAGAAACGAGTGTTGCTACATTAGCTGCTAAGGATTGTGACGATGACAACAAAGAAGTCAGTGTTTTAGCCTGCGAGAAGGCGTTGGACTCGCTTCTTTTTGCCCCCCTTCAACAAAGACCTGTTGAGTTAAATATTTATTTTCCCCCCTCTATTTTTTTCCTACTATAAGAATTTAATGTGGAAACATAAGAAATTACGACTTGGCATTCAGCAAGTGCCCCATGGGCACAGGGCTCCTCCTTGAAGTGATGTCCAGCAGGTGGATGAAATATGTGTTGTCCTGTTGGAAGCCAGCTAGAAAGAATAATTTTTGGCAAGTTTTCTGAAGCAAAAATAATCCAGCCGCCTGTAGGGCATGATCGAAAACCTCTAATAAAGGGCAGATAATCCAACATTGACATTATTCTGATTCTTTTTCCTAAAGGAGTTTGGAGGATCTGTAAATTAAGCAGCCATGACCTATCTACTCCCTAAGAAAAATGCTGAGTATTATTGATTTTATTCATATATATGAAAAGCCTGTAACCAAAACAATGTCACTGCTTATGTCACAATACCCTCAGGAATTACCTAAGTTTATCAATAATCACTAGCAAATATATGCACCCTCCGGGTACAAGTATTTAACTTTTAATATAATAAAATATCATATTAAATTAGAAAGGCTAATAAAACTGAATAAAAATGCAGATAAATGATTTGGAACAGAGGGGGTATGATTGAAAAATAGAACAACTTTGAAACTAACTCTTCCATCGTTTTCCATTACTCCCGTCTTTCATTGGTAAATTTTCCTAATTTAACTACTTAGTTAAAATAGGAAGTAAAGAATAAAATTACAGTTATATCTTCTTGTTAATGGATTTCTTTTAAGATTTATCCCCGAGATTTTTGCTCATATTCAATAAGGCAAAACCAAACAATTATAAATCAATAATACTAAGCATATATTTATTAAAATCAAATTTTTAAGATCTATATGCAAATTAGCCTTCCCATTCATACTGTAAACCTCTATTTTATTGTATATATAAATATAACTGCATGTTATTAGTATGTAATTATGGTCAACAGTATTAATAATGTAAAACAATTTTATTAAGAATTGAGGTTTAAATAAAAATAAAATCATGGAGAATGTGATGTAAATAACAAAGGGAATTGTGAATTGAGTAGTAGTATAGTTTCGGTTACAGACAGAAAAACACACAATCTCCATTATAATAAGATTTCATTCATAGTCAAAATCATTAATACATAGAATAAAGCAAATAAAGTTAGCAGAGTGGCCTATTATCAGTTTCAGCCAGGCAGTGAGTGAGTCTATCTTCTTTTTGCTAGCGTTAGACCAGGGAGATTGTTTTTGCTGAGGTGGAGCGCCATACCTACCGTCAGCTCCCCACTTTACTGCACAGATCAGACCCAATCTATGCTACTCGTACACTGAGTTGGCAGGGACCAGTATCAAACCCAGAATATTACAATTCCTAGGCTGAGCTAAACCAGTCCCTTAGGGACCCAATATATGATAATAATCGTAATAGGCATAGAATGTCACAAATAATCTATCCATAATTTCAAAGGTGGTTTGCAAGTTAAAATGAGATTCAATCAGTCAATAAGTAAAAAGTAAGTAAAGTTGTCGGGGTGGCCTAAAGTTGGTATTAGCCAATCAACGAGGGAGTCTATCCCCTTTTCACTAGGGTCTAAGTGGAGTGTTGCATGTCATGGACTGCTCAGCCACCAGGATTCCATCCTTAAGCATCATGGGTCACCACCCACGGCCAAAAGGTGACCCCATTGGAGGAGTCTTATCCTTCTGCAGAGGTGCAGTCGGTGTATTCTAACACCCTAGTGACAGGTCGAAGATTGTTTCTGACAAACAAGTATTTGTACTGTGTATCCTAAAGAATTACAGAAAGAAATATGCAGGATTTGAGGGTTTTTAATATACAAAATAACCCTAAAGGAAATTTTGTTGTCCATTAGAGGATTACAAAATGACAAATGAAGAAGGGGGGGGGGTAAGGATATAACAAAATTTTATTAGAAAAGGACAAGAAAGCATCAAGCCAGATTCAGACACTTATCTGGAAAAGGTTGTAGCTATGAGGAATACATTCATGAAAATGTGTAATCCGTCGTTAGAAATGTTCTAGGAAAGAAGTTGTTGAAATGGAATGAGTGTCAGGTGTGGAGAGGATTCAGAAATATTGTATACTGCTAGTGAGTGACTTTGAAATGAATTCTTATTGGAAATTTTTGAATAGGAGGAACATCTATGAAAGTAGCAAAAGAAGAGAGAAAAGTTGGCTACATTCTGATGATTGGAAAGTGGTTGAGGAAAATTCCAGAGTTTGTCAATAAACATCTGAAGCAGGCCAACTGTCACATTGGCAGAAACATGTATATAACAAAGATGAGAACAATAGTCTGAATAATCCTAATAATATAAAGAATCTTATTTGTCTGTATTTTTTTAGATGAGACTTTATATCTATTAGCAGGACCTGTGGATATACCACAGTATGATAATTTAATTATTACAACATTTGATGTGTTTACTAAAGAGTTATTGCAAAACAGTTCAATATGTAAAAACTATAATAATCTTGATTTAACTCTTTTCATATTTTCATTATGTTTGATTGAAACAGATTAGCTTTATCGCTTTTGTGCCCTAAACCCCTCTCTATCTTTCCCATACACTCTTTCTTTCTCATATTTTTTCTGTGTAGCATATCCTTTTTTTCCCTTTCTTTCTTTATGATAAAAACTGAATGGTCTGTTATTTAATTGAGGTGATGACACTCATAAGAAATAAGAATTCAGCAGATAAGCAACTCCAGATAATCAGGATTTACATTTTTTCATTTCATCTTGGATGATTTAGATGGTCTCGTTTTTAATCAGAAGGTATTTCAAGACAATAACAGTCGTACAAAATAAGAACACAAGTATTAATATATAGATTATTTTGATTTTTCATACTTTCGTCTTTTATCATGTTAAATAAAAGACTAGATTAAATTACTTTAAAAATTAGTGGAAGAATGATACCATTGAATTTTTATGCTTTGATTTTTCTATGGAATGGCAATAAAACATTTTTTTTTTTAAATGATCATGACACTTCTCAGATTGATGGGCATGCAAAAACAATGACATTGTAAGATTTAAAGGTGTTATTGTTAGTTGGTTGGCTTAGACATCCCAACTTGTGGTACACATATGAGTACAAACAATACTCTGACAAGGTGTGAAATATAACAATGGATTTTAATATATGAGCATGTGGAGACGATACATGTAATAGGAATACATATAAGAGATAAGATATATAATCAACACATACATGAATAGAGGTACAATATAGCAGTTAGAGGCATACAGAAATAGGACTGCATCCTGTATAAGTAAAGGTGTATAAGAAAGTATACAGGAGATACATAAATGTACAATAGAGAAGTTATGGAGAGTACATAAAGTAATGTCACTTACTAACATTTTGTTGGGGGTGAAGCCCCCCCCCACAAGAAGGGTGCAGACATAAATGTCTAACCATTGTGTGTTGGTTGAAGTACCGGAGATGAAGAGGATTCAAAGTTGGCGCTTCACTCATTTAATAGTCAGGGGCACCTAGCGGTCAAACCTTGCAACAAGGGAAGATAACTCTTCCAGCCCAAACAGGGGCAACAATCGCTACAACATAATTATTTGAATGAGATCTTCAATTCACAGTTTGCTCAATTAGACAAACTATTCAAATGATTTCTCTGGATGAATCATTGCTATGTTCATATGAACATGGTACACTTGGTTGGTTGGTTTGAAGGCATGTCAACCCCTGTTGACTTATTTTATGCTGAAGACATTTTGCTTTATTCTTTCTTGATGGGTATGCAATTTTTTAAAACACATTTTAAACTCATTTTTTTCTTCTATTTAACCCATAGATGGAACAAAGTACACCTGAAAAAGGCCTGAGGGTACAATGGCCAAAATGTTTTGTTTTTATATATCACAATAACGATTTGGTCAACGTTCCAAAAATATCAAAATAATGACAAGAATCTGTATAGTATCTGAGTAGGCTCTTTAAGAGACAGAAATATATGAATAAAAATTACTTCCACTACCAACGGTTTTTTTTTTTTTATGATTGTAATTATATTAAGATTGTTGTCTTGGCCTCATACGTATTTTCTTTAATTGCCAGATTTGGTGTATTATATGGACTTATGTATGATTTGAATAAATGAAAGGACGCATTTCACTCACCAGTCTCATCTGTTTCTTTGCCTGTCTGTGTCTCTTTCTCAAATGCTTGCTCTTTCCCAATCCCCTCCTTACTATCTGTCTATACCTCTCTCTCTCCCTCTCTCTCTGAAACACCGCTCAACACCAAGTCTCCATCCCATCCTCTCTCTAGCTTCCTCTATGAAACCCTCCCTCTATCCAAAGTCTCCTTCTGAACATGACTACAGTGTATCATTCCTATTGGGAATGTAATCCTTTTAGTTGTTATACATCTCTACAGTTTGATGAGTAGGTCCTGCTTTTATTTATATCTTGGTGGCTCATAACAAAATCTGCTAGATCTTCCTTCTGATGTAGAAAGTCTCCCTCTAAAAAAAGACAAAGACTGATAATTGAATGTATATGTAACACCGGCAAATAGAAATGTTATATTACAAATCTCATAAATCTTATGCTGTCGTCTCATTATTTTGCTGTACAAAAGAAAATATCACAGACATAAATAAGTGCAACTGCTTAAACGATTGAAGCAATTTCTTTGATTTGTCTCCACATAAGTTATAGACTATTTTTGGTGATTTGTATTATTTAGATTTTTCTGACCATTGTCCTCATCTTTATTGTTATATACACAATATTTCTGCCAATAAGCCCTCCAACATTCTTCAGGTATTTCTTGTTAAACTCAGGAACCTTAAATAACCTGTATATAACAATAAAGATGAGGACAATAGTATGAATAATCTAAATAATAGTAATACAAATTATCAAGCATCATCTAAAAAAATTCAAATATTTTTGGTGAGATTTAAAGAAAACACAAGAATATTAGGACCAAGTATCCAATAGGCACCCCAAATCATCAACTTGATGAAAGGTTCATATTTTAATGCATCACCAGTAACTTCGACTCGCAAATATTTGAAAATAAATGAACAGATGATTTTTTTTTAACTTATATTGTATCTGACTAAAACAAATTTGACAAATTTTGTGATACTGTTTCTGAACAGCATCCTTTTATTTAAATAAACATAAAAAAATATTTTGCAAATAAAAACTGTATAAACATAATTGCATTTCTCTTCTGATTAAGTAAAAACTATTTTCGTGTTTTTTTAATTCATCGTAAGTGTTGAAAAATAATCAAACTTCTGATTAAGAAGTATTTACTAAAAAAAGGTTTTGTTATTGAATTTTAATTTGATTATGTGTACCAACCATCTATTTATTTAATTTATCCTAAGTTCAACATCTCCATAAACTTCTGATTAAAATCATTTGTTTACAAAAATTTGTAAGCGGAAGTTACCGGTTATAAGTTAAAATGTGAAGCTTTCATTAAGTTGATGATTTGGGGTGCCTATTAGCCAAAAATTACTTGAATCTGTTCATGCTATTCTAAACAATAATTTTATCCTTAAAAATCTATTTGAAAAAATTCACAAAAAATACATATTGCAGTACACACATAAAAGGTTGTCTACAAAAGAGAGGAGGAGTCCTTGTGGTGAAGTGGTTAACACACTGGATTGCAACATCATAGTACGCGAGTTTGAATGTAATGCTATTCTATTCACTTACGGGCTAATACCCTTGGGAAAGGTATGAATCCCCTCATTTACCTCAAAAATTCAGATGAATATTTTTTTATATTTAAAAAATCAAAGAAAGTAGAAAAACATAAAAGATTTTGTCTTTTTAACAGCTGCAGCAGCCAACAAGTTTTCAGGGTAAAACAATAAAACGGAAGAAAAAGATTTTTCAGGATAAAACAGAAGAAAATGATTTGTGTCTGTTTGTGCCATCAGACAGGGGACTGCAATAATGTTATTCTAAACAATTTCCTCCTTAAAAATCTTTTCAAAAAAATTGATTGACAGTAGAACAGCTGGTACTGTTAAGAGTTTGAGTAAACTTCAAATGCTTTTCTACAACACTGCATATTGTAAATGCCATAGGTGTTTGTGGTGTAATGTTTTCAACATAGGAAATGGATGACATGAGTTTGAATCCTGGGTGTGACTGTTTGCATTTCCCATATTGTTAATACCCTTGGGAAAGGTATGAATCCATTCCCCTTCCAGTTATGGGTAAATAGTAGGACAGAGAGGGCTCTTAAACCAATCTAAGAGAAGGAAAACTGCATTCAGATCCTCCACTTAAAAATTTACCTTGTGTTACATCCACCTTGTGTGGAGGGGTTGGTTTGGGTTTTATGGCATATCAACCTCGGTGGGTCATTTAATGCCAATAAAGTTTTGAAATAAATTCATTCTTAATGGATAATACAATTTTGTTTATAAACTCATGTTTTTCTATTTAACCCATAGATGGGACACTAACAGGTACTACCACTCAGGTCAGAGTGGACTTGAGAGCAATGGTGATGAAGGGGTGCTCCACATTCCCCAAACCTCCAAAACTAGAATCTCACCATCAGATAGAGCCATGGACTGCTCACCCACCTGGGTTCTATCCTTGGACATCACGGGTCACCACCCACGGCCAACAGATGGCACCATTGGGGGAGTCTTACCCCTCTACAGAGGTGCAGTCGGTGCATTCTAACGCCCCAGCCGACAGGGTGGTGGAGGGGTTGGGTAAATGCATATTGTTTTTTTAACATAACTATTTGAAACTGCTTATTTACCAGAGATCCCTGTGTTATTTATACACTGAGTTGGTGAGGGCCGTTATCAAGTTAGGATGCTCTACTGAGTGGAAACACTGGATACCAAAAACCTATTTACAACAAAAACATATTAGTTCATTTTTTCATTTCTTTTGAAGCATATAAACTCTTTTAAAAATTAATTTTTTTAAATAAAAGTAAACTTTTCTTCACTTCCTGACGATGACTCAAGGTCAAAACTAATTTCCAGTTATTTTGACTCTGCATTCACAAAGTAAAAAAAAGATAAAACAGTTGTTATTCTTACCAAATGAAAACTGAATTCATTATTCTTTTTCTTTTTGTTGTTCAAAGAAAATTGTTTACAAAAAATAATGAAAGAGTGACAACAAAGGGAGATAATTAGGTGAGATAAAATTCAAATTTCTTCTTTCTGGAACCATGCAGAACTAAGTATATTCTTTCTTTTTTTTTTTTTCCTCCTTGGAGTATATAGCACCATTAAGACAGTTAACTTCAATACCATGACTAAGTGTGTGGGGGGGGGGAGATGTTCTAACCCAAAGCCAATAGACAAAAATGATCAATACTCAAAAATTGACAAAAAAAGCAATAATTGATTGAATCAATACAAAAATCCTGTTTAGCTTTATTTAACTCAATGTTTTTGAGTGGAAATTTTAAAGAATATTTTCATGAGGGTAGAAGGGGAGACTTCCGCTTTTTACTAATTAGCCTTTGTATCCAGAAATAGGAAGTGCTTTCCAGTTCCATCTGTTTTGAGCCAATGAAATCAAA
The DNA here is from genome assembly GCA_023376005.1 of Doryteuthis pealeii. Lineage (NCBI taxonomy): Eukaryota > Metazoa > Mollusca > Cephalopoda > Myopsida > Loliginidae > Doryteuthis > Doryteuthis pealeii. Next base: position 92,888,583 of record CM042154.1, read on the forward strand.
TCTTTTTGCCAAACTTATCTTGCCTTTTTTATTAATAGTCAACAGAATTGTTAAAATTTATTCTCTATTGCATAAATAAAAATTTATTTTAGGGAAGAAAAAGGCTTGGTTTGGTTTATTTAATGAAATAACAACAGAGTAATGGGGATGAATGGATACTCATCAGACATGAAATGTCCATGTTCAACAAAATATGTATAAAAGAAAAAATGCTGGCTATATATATATATATATATATATATATATATTCTTTGTCCATTGTTGATAATCCAAATTTTATAAAGGAAAGACTGCTCTCTGGATATATATATATATATATATATATATATATATGATTTTTGGATGTTTGTTTATTTTTTAGAAACGTTGCTGAATAAAGTATATATTAAATTTTTACTTGAAGGCACTTACAACACATGTATCGCATAAAATTTGTTATTATTCTCTCAAAAACGCCCCCCTTACCTATTATGGTAGAGGCGTGTAGTATCATTTGACAAGCTTAATTTCACTAGGATCGTTAGCTGTGTACTGTGGTCGAGGCGATATAGTGGTTCACTATGCTCGCTGAGGTCCCGGTTTCGATTTCTGTCGGAGGGAAATCGTTAGTATATGTCGCTGATGAGACTTAATAAAGTCGAAACAGTCTGTACGACATTCTACACACCGAGCGATCCTTTGCCGGGATTACACTTGTCAATTTCATTTTCTATAAGAAAAAGTATCGAATTTTATGCGATACATGCGTTGTAAGTGCCTTCAAGTAAAAATTTTATATATATATATATATATATAAGTAAAGTCATCGGGGCAGCCTAAAGTCGGTATCAGCCAATCAGCGAGGGAGTCTATCCCCTTTTCACTTGCGCTAGACCAAGGAGATTATTTTGGCGTCTGAGGTGGAGCGCCACACCTACCGCCAGCTCCTTACTTTACCGCACAGATCCCTGTGCTACCCATACGCTGAGTTAGCAAGGACCGATATCAAACTAGAAACCTTGTGGTTTCTAGCCGAACGCTCTACCGACTGAGCTAACCCGGCCCATACCTTCAAATTATAAATTTATTTCAGGTGTATGTGTGTGCATAAATTTGTTTTATATATACATTGAGCTCTCATGTTCTTCAACATAAGAATGTATGTGATTAAAAAATGAGGAACAAAAAGATTTCTGATGAAGCTTCATAAATACACAGAGATGAAATATTAATTGATTGATATTGTTTGTGTTTTATCCACTTTTGTTCCCAACTTTTAATCACATTTTGTTGGATTTTTATCCAATCTATTACTTCCTCGGAAAAATGTATCCAAATACCAAAATATTTCAATATTAATCATAAATATATATACACACACACATTTATGATAATCATTTTGGGGGGAACTGAATTATGTTATCAATAATTTTGTCCTGATATTTGTATGTATTTGTTTGTTGAAATTAATTTTTTTTTAAGCTTGGTAGAGGCATGTACTCTGCCTGATTCAAACTGTTAATTTTGAATTTGTCTATGCATGCAATTTAAATTTTATTTTAGTATTTGTTCTTTTATTTTTTTTTTTTATAATCGATTTGTTTTATTTGACAAGAACTGCATAATAAAATCTTCTTTACTTTTCCAGATGACTGCAGAAGATGTGTTTATTTATTTATTTTTTTTAGATGATTCAATACAAAAATGCAATGACAAAGATATTATGAAGATTGACCATATCTTAAACATTCATGTACTATATACAACTTGTTACCGTAGGCAACCAAAACTCTCTAAAGCCAATGATATTTGGTTATAGTTTGTTTTTAACTAAAATGTTATCAGCTTTAATATATATATATATATATATATATATATATATACAGGGTGTTCATAAAGTCTTGAAGCAGTTTTAAAACTGAAAACTTAATAAATCAAGTAGTACAAATGATTCTTTTCGAAGTCCGTCTCAGACAATGATGACATCACTCCCTATCTTCATTTATGGAGCTCATTAGTCCAATTCTGGACTTGCAGATGCGGTCATACACATTGCAGGGGAAATTCCCATCTACATTTGGTTGTTCATGACGACGAAGACATCATCGCTCTGCAGTCCTGTTCATCTCATTATTGAGCTGCTTAGCTCCTGTGCGACAGGCGTCTCACCAACCTGTCTGTTAGAGGCCAGACCTTCCACACTTGAAGGTGTGATGTTACATTTCTTCAGCATTGTCTTAATATGGTCTTTGAACCACTTTTGGGGGGCTCCTGTCCTCCATGTGCCATCTGTGAGTTTACTGTAAAGTAGTTTACAGGGGGAGTCTATCTGCAGTACAAATGATTAAACCATTTAGTAAAAACCATATGAAAGTTCAACTCTTGTATTTTTTTTTTAGTTTTATTTTTCATCTATATTATGATTATTGCAACAAGACTTATATTTAATTATGAAAACTGAATCACTAATAATTGCTGCTCAAAATATATCAAAGCAAAAATTGATAAGACCCAACAGAACAGTAAATGTAGACTTGCGGTGACAGAGATGAGACTGTAAACCATGTACTAAGCAAATGTAGCAAACTAGCACAATGGGAATACAAAACTAGACATGACTGGGTTGGGAAGGCGATCCACTGGAATTATGCAAAAAATTAAATTTTGACCATACAACAAAATGGTATATGCATAAACCAGAATCTGTTCTTGAGAATGAAACGCATAAAATTCTCTGGGACTTTGAAATAAAGTTAGGAGACAAGACTGTTGTTTGATTTTAAATCAGTTGCAGGACTTTATAGACACCCTGTAAATATTTTTTTTAATTAGATTTATGAAGATAGAAAAGAAAGAAGTTTTATTTACCAATATTGAAAATTTAGTTCTTTTAACAAAAATAGTCTATTTTTGTGTCATCATATTGCAAAACAAAAAAACTTTTTATTTATTTATTTTTTTCAGTTTAAATATGAAGTAACCATAAGAACCAAAATTAAAAGTTGACACAAATTTTTGAATAATTTTCTGACTGTTGTCCTCATCTTTGTGGTATGTATAAACACAACATTTCAGCTGCTGTATCCTTCACCCTTCCTCAGATGTTCCTAGTGTATTAGAGCATAGTAATTACCAAACCTGGGAAATCATTTTTAATAGTTTGACAGTTGATCAAACAGTCGTTGGAACTTTTGAAAATCTTATTCAAATAATGATGTCATTGTTTTTGCATATGTGTCATAAGAAGAATTACAATCATTTAGAAAAAAAAATGTTCTTTTCTAAATGATCATGAAAGTTCTTTAATGCCTGTCTGATCAACTGTCAAACTATTAAGAAGGATTTCACAGTTTGGATCATTACTCAGATACAGTAAACACCTGAGGAAGGCCGGAGGTTACAGCGGCCAAAATGTTGTGTTTATACATATCATAATAAAGATGAGGACAACAGTCTGAAATATCAAAATTATTCACATCAAGCCTCATCTCAAAAGCAGACAAAAGATAGTTTTTTTTGTTTCTTTTTTATTTAATTTGATGAAGAATATCATCGCAACACTGTTTTTGTTAGAAAAGCTTGAAGGATTTTATTATAAAAAAATAAAACATTTTTTGCAATATATTATACCTAAACATTGTCTTAGAAATTAATTGACCATTTGTTTTATTTTTTCACCTTGTTTAGCTTGAACTAAAAAATAGTTTTATAATTAAATGATAGGGGGGGCATCAACTGGGCGATACAGGATTTCAAAATAGAAAGATCAGGAATCATATGAATGGTGGGGGGATCACATTCATATTTTAACATTATCAATATTTTGAATGTTACTTTTTTTAAAAACTATTAACAGCATTAATAATCTAGAGGTTATAACAACTAAAAGTAAATATTAATTAATGCTACCATGTAACCAAGTACTGCCTGTTACATAGTTGGTAACCCCACAAATTTTGTCTGGTGAGGAGGGTGGCTAGAGGCTCTGCAGAATGAAAAACATGACCTGTAAAAAGGGAAGAGGAAGTTCTTTGCTTAACGGCCATCAAGCATATTATTTCTAGTCCAACGTCTCCTCATTGTGGCAGGGCCACAACTTAAGTTCCTGGTAAGGTCACCAAAAACGATTGGTCTGGCACCCAGAGGTATTATGTCCACAACCTGACCAAAAGGGCTTTGGCAAAAATCCAAAGGGTGTCTATCATCGTCAGGAATCAATGATTTTTGGTGTACTTTTCTGCCTTTGTGGAAACTCTGCAGCAAACAAGGATGTCTCTTCCACTGACATGGATATGCAAGCAGGGTTTGGGGAGCAGCTGTAAATTTCATATTCCCTTGTTACTCCTTCCATTAATTCACTACAGGTGAATTCGTTGGTTGAAGCCGGCTCAAATGATCCAGGGTGAATGTTGTAACAGGACACCATGCAAAAGTTGTTTTCTCCATTTGGCTTGATGTCTGGTTGCGTCTTCACAACTTCCTATGGAGATGTTCAAGTCCTCCAGGTTTCTCTTGATGTTGTCTTTCTACCTGAGATATGGTATACCAATTCTACGTGATCCTTCTCTCAGTTAAGAGTACAGAATCTACTTTGGCAGTCTTTCATCTCCAAGTCTGTTTAAGTGGTCAGCCCATCTCGGGTTGCACTGGACAAGTATGTTGTATATGCCAGAGAGACCAGTTCTCTTCAGGATGGTCCTATTGGAAACAGGCTTCCACCATTTCTTGCACATGTGATGCGACATGTAGCTTTGTATACTGTTCAGGCTTCTGCATCATACAGGAGGGTTGAGAGTACTATAGTGCAGTATATTGCAGATTTATTTCTCAAGGAGATGTCACTGTTGAACCTAAATATCAATTATAAGCAGAGTCATGATTATCATTCTTTAGTGTGGATAACTACATATGGACACACCAGTATAGGCTGACCAATAAAAACCTACATCAATCAGAAAAGAAAGAAGAAAAAAACAAATTAATAATATTATATGCATATTCCCAATAACCTCATAAAGACTATTAATGTTAATAAACATTTTTAAAAAAGGCATTCTAAAAATATATGGTGAAAGTTAGAAATAATTCTTAAAAAAAACAAAAAAAAACAATGCAACTATTGCTATCATTTTTAGGGGAGAAATTTTGTTTGTTCCTTTTTCTGACTTGTCTCCGTCTCTTGAATTCCAATCCACAAAAAGAAAAATGGAAAAGATATGAGAAGAAAGAAAAAAAGATTGAAAACTAATTGAAACCCTGTGTTGAACTGAACTTTTCACTTACTTCACTTGCTAGCAAAACATACGTAGCAGAGAATTGAGACGGAATTGGAGACTGACCAGTGAGATGGCCGCTGCATCTTTTCTTGAAAGAAACTGTCAGCAGATTCCAGTAGACACAACGGAAAGGCACGAAACAGACACAGACTGGCTGTCAAATATTGACGATGTATGTTTTAAGAAACAAAGTTTATTATTTAGATTATTATTATTATTCATTATTCATTATTATTGGTTATTTACTCTTTCTCATTTCTAATTATTCTTGTTTTAAGAGAAAAATAAACCTGGGTTGTTGGGACTCTCTGTATATAGGATTAATAATTATAAAATTGTTAGAAATAATAAATTGAGATATATTTGAATATGTTTTGAATTTGTGAGAGAGAAAATCATCTAAGAATTGTAATGTTCTTAAATTGAATTATTTCTCAACAACTATAATATATATGGAATAAAAAATAAAATAAAAAGACTAGTTTCCACAATACTAAGACCAAAAGACTGAATTATAGCTTGGAAGTATATCTTAAATTATATATATATATATAGCCATAATTTTGCTGGATTATTTCAAATTCTGCAATGAGACAGTGAATAACAAAAAGTAATTAAAAATATTCATTAAAAAGGAAAAAGTTTATCAGTTTTATAGGGTTAACAAAAACAGAACCAATTTACCAAGAGATTTCAATGATGTAAACTTCTAGAAAAAAAAAATGAATAAAATAAAAGTTAGAATGTCATCTAGATAAAACATTATTTACATTTTGGAGTTGGATAACAAAGGTAAAAAATGCAATTGTGAAAAACCATTGCATTAAAAGTGGGTTTAACATAATGCTTTACTTACTAAGAACATAACTATTGATATATTGAGTGATAGGAAAGGACTTATGCTAGGTTTGGTTTTCTGCTGTTGGGTGTGGGGGGCCCATCTATATGACTTTTGCATGTATTATTTTTTTTTTAAACTGAAGCCCAAGGGGACAATTTATATAATTGGCTAAAATAGAAAACCCTGCCCCCCAAAATTCCCCCAAAATGCATGTTAAGAAAAAAATAATAATTACTAAAATAATTTATGTTTGACAGCTGTTCTTCATGTCATTTTCTTTCTTTTTAATTTTTTTTTTTTTTTTGCTTTGGTCTTTTTTCTTGCATTTTGGAGCTTGTTTTGTGATGGTCTTTATTTTTTTTTTTTGGTTTGTTTGTTTTTTTTTATTCATAATCTTGTGGCAAAAAGTTTTCAAAATATACTGATGGTTTTGTCATGTTTGCTGCTCAGTTTGTGTAACAGTGGCACAAAGTTGCTTATATATTGGCACTATTTTATAATTTCTTTTGTTTTTTTTGTTCTTCAAAATTTATTTTTATATCTCTGATATGATAATCAAAATTGGATTAGGAAGAGAAAAAAAAATCCTAAAGAAAGAAACTTGTTTGTCTTTCAGATTCGAAAAGCCAGGCGCCGTGGTGAGCCTCGTCGTTTGGGTAGCAGTACAGTATGTGCTGGGCGCCAGTTTGTTATGTACAACAAAGCACCCCTATGGAATGAAGGCAGCCAAGTATATCAATTAGATTTTGGTGGTCGTGTCACACAAGAATCTGCAAAGAATTTTCAAATAGAATTCAGAGGGCGTCAGGTAAGTGAAAAGGAAAATTCTTTTTTTTTTTTTAAATCTTCTTGGGAATTTTAATTCTTCACTCAACTTTGAATGTTAATATTGTTTGTCTCATTTCAACCATTTTCATAGAATATTATTTACAGGATTTTCACAAAGTTTTGAAACATTTTTAAACTTCAACATTTAATAACTTACATTGTGCAAATGTGTAACAAAAGAAATAATTAACTCAAAGCAGAAAGTGGGCATGAATGTTATATGTTTTTTTTCAACAGTAACCACATTCCTCTGACCTTCGTTCTTCTATACCCGAAACACAGTAGTCCGCCGAATTCCACCTCTCTTGCAGTCACTTGCTTCGTTCCTGTCATACATCACTGCCCTCGTCAGCAAGACTCAAACGCAACTGTGCCGTGTATTTAGTTATTAAGGCAGGCCTTAAATAATCCCACATCCAGGTCAATCACACAGTGTAGTGATTTACATGTGTGCCAATGAAGGAGTCCGACATCAAGCCATGACTCATGATCAGGAGGATGTGAGTTCAATCTCCCCAATCACCTGTTATACTCCCTCCTGATCTCAGTTTACATGCCAGACATAGTCGTGTACGCTTTGAACTACTACGTGTGTGATTTCTCTCGCCACACGTCTCGCATGCAAGATGAATGAAGAGCTCAAAAAGTATGGCTGCCTTAGCATCGTAATTTGAAGAAACGTGATCTCAGAACCAGGAGAATTGGCAAGAATCTATTTGCATGTATGCAAATTTTTTATAGATTGAGCTGTATATAAAACACCAGTCAACAGGGAAAGAGGCAAGATAATTTGGAGTTTTCTATAGAGTTTATGTTGGAGACTGCTGTGTTATTGTTGCAGAAACAATTACGGGATCAGTTTACAAACATCACTTTGTCATCTTGATCTTAAGTCACAAAAGTGATTACAGGGTCAGTTGACAAATATCAAAATGGTAGAATCTTTTAGTAAAAACATATAAAAGAAAAAACTCTAGAAGTTTTATTATTGATGTTATAGCATAAATTCCTATATTTTATATCCAAATAAGGATAATCATAAAAATCACACATCACACAATTCTTTTTCCAAACTTAATAGATTATACATTTGTCAGAGTTTGATTGGAAAAAATCAGGTATTTAAAACTATGTCCGTGCTTTAGCGCCAAAATAGAATATCGAGATCGAAGCCACCTAAGAATTATTTAAAAAACAGACCAAATCAACAAATATTGAGATTCCATTTAGCTTTCAGACAGAGCAAACAATGTCCACAGCCGATGACAACAACTCTAAGGGACCACCAGTTCTTCTCAATTGAAGAAACAGATGTCTGAGCAAACGAATCAACTTGCTGATGACAAACACAACACTTTAACTCTCTGAGTCAGCATTTACTACCATATCCAATCAGCCATCATCGGGCCACTGCGATTAACATAACCAATCCATTTCACAGGTCGTATTCACCAAAAACTTTAATTTTCCATTTGTCCACTTCCTATGGAAATTTGCTAATTCTACATACAAATTTTTGCATTCATATTAATGTTGTGAACATTCACATTTTTTTATTTATACAAATTTATTCTCCAAATGAATTTATTTGTTATTTATAAATATATGCCTTGTCTTTGTCATTTCTCCATATTTTCTGCTTAAAACTGTGTCTAGTTGTTTTATCATTTAAATATTATTTGTAAAGTCAGAACACACCGGCCTCTACAATGTACTTTTTGATGATCACACTTCAATAGGACCACTATCTTTGTATTGTTGAAAGATTTTAAATCTTTTGCAGGACTTTATGGACACCTTGTATTATAATGAGATTTTAAAGACATCTTTACAGCAGCAGCAGCAGCATCTATCATGTAGTGCCAAAAGAAACCTTTTTCAAAACCTAGTTTATTGGTTTACCTACAACTTAATATAACTTATGCCCATCAAAATAGTTTCCCCACTTTCAAGCCATTTCTTTCCAGTTCTGGAATGTCTTCTTGGAGAGAGTTTTCAGGTTTCATACAGTATAATTGTTTGAGATCAATCCATTAAGAATAGATTTCAGTTTTAAGAACAGAGGTCTGCAGTGTCCAAACCTAGAGTGTAGGATGTTTTTTGTTTTTGTTTTTTATAGTCTAAATAAAAAACCCTGAATATGAAGAGGTTGGGGAGTGATTGATGAAAATACTGATATTAAAAGACTTTTTGTTTTCTCTCTTTGCAGGTAATGCAATTTGGAAGGATAGATAGCAATGCATATACACTGGATTTCCAATACCCATTTACAGCATTGCAGGCTTTTGCAGTTGCCCTTGCAAATGTCACTCAAAGACTCAAGTAACTTTGTCTGTTTGCAAATAAGAAAACAAAAAAATATTAAGGAGGGGGAAGAAGAGTCCCCTTTGCTGTTGCCACCACCACTACAACCACCACCACTACTACCCCCCTGATGCTCGTCCTTCAGACAATTTCGCCAGCCACTATTGCCATCACCGCAACCACCACCACCATCACTGCCGCCCATGGTGGTTGGATGAAATCAATACCCTTCCTCCTCCTTTTCCCCACCCCCCAATGTTGAAATGATGATGATGATGATTAAAAAAAATTTAAGGATAGTAAGCTGTGCTTTATATTAGAAAGGTGGATTTTGATTTTTTTTTTTTTTTTTTTTTTTTTGTGGGGGAAAAATTTTTTTTTTTTCTTTTTAAATTTCAAGATGGCTACCAATAGAAAAAAAAAGTGATTTTTACCTTATCTCATGTTTTGGGTATATTTTCTTCAAAATCTTTCAAGGACAGTGTTTTTTTGAGGCTGCAAAAAGACAAGCTTTGCTAAATAAATGTTTAAAATAAATTTTAAAAAAACATTAAACAGGAGATACAGATTTTTGGCATGAGGACTTTTAATAGGGAGAACTTTGACATTATCTGAACTATTCGATTTATTAGTGATTTTTTTTTTATATGGTTGTTCTCCATGCAGTCTGAAGTAGATTATGTTGAAAGTTTTTTTTTAAATTCATATTCAGAATATGAAATGAGGTAAAACATTAAAAATATGAAAAAAAAAAGTAAAAAAAAAAAAATGAATAAATAAAACCAAACAAATTACAAAATGAAAAGCAAACGTGTAAAGCAGGTGATGTTCGTGTCTAATTTCAGTGTTCAATTGTGATATGTGCTTCTTTTTAATTTTTTTTTTTTTTGTTTTCCATCTGGAGAGAGAATTAAATCTGCTATTATATTGGCTAGGGAAAATATATCAATAAAACAAAAAGATTCATCATTTGCCTGAAACGGACAATTATGTCAATTTTAAAATATTAAAAAAAAAAAATAAATTTTAAAAAATAATAATACACTGAAAAAAAAAAAAAAAAAGGAGAAATGAATTTGACACCTCATCATCTCATATATTTTATTGGTTCTTCAAATTTTAAAAAGGAATTTCTATCTTCAAATCTGAATAGAGTTGAATTCCTTTTATGTTTGTTTATTATTATCATTATTATCATTATTATTATTATTTTGTTTGTGGTTGCTTTATTTTACTTTTGCTATTATTAGATTGCTGCAAGTTGAGGACAAGAAACAGAGTTATCATAAAAAAAAACCAATGAATTTGTTATAGATATGTTTTTGTTTGCTTGTTTTGCTTTTTAATGTTAAAAACAGTTTTTTGTTGGTACAAAATTTTAGAATTGCAATCATAAGCAGATTCATCCTTCACAAAAACTTTTTGTTTTCACCAGAGTCTCATCAGAGGATTACCACAGGAATAAGAATTATGATAGAGAGTGCAAGAATTTCATAATGAAGAAGACGTAAAAAATATTGTTATTACCCTTGGTCAGGTAGCCTCTTGCCAGAACCACTTCCGAGTTGTAAATGGTAGACAAATTCCTTCTGCTTGAAGAGCTCTAATTTGACCAATGTTATGTATATTGGCTCAAGGATGCAGAGCTGGAATTCTGAACACACACGAGATAGGATGGTGAACTGAATGTTTTTAAACAACCTGGAACAATCCAGGTTAGCCAATAGATATTGAGCAATGACAGAATTTTTGATTCATTCTACTAGATCTTATTTGAATCTGTGAGTGAATGGCTAAAGGTATGTGTTGGTTGGTTCTTGATTTTCAAGCCTCTGGGTAGAAAATAGAATCTCTATTGTAGTTCTTTTTCCTCTGGTAATCCTCTGATGAGACTTAGGTGAAAACAAAAATTTTTGTTAAGGATGAATCCAGTTATGATTGCAATTTTAATGTTAACTAAAAAGATTTTAATCCATTCCTTATAATTTTGTTAAACATTTAGCTTCTGTTTTTGTTTTGTTTATTTTTCTCCAGTATACAAAACATAAAGGCTGGGAAAAAATAATATTATACATAAGATATGTTTAAGAATTTGGGAAATTATAGTTGAAAAAAGGGTATTTTCTAAGAGAAATGGGGTCTGCACCAAAAATGTAAGTACACTTTAGAGAAAGTAAAACATTAACTTTTGAACATTTGAGACAAATCATTGTTTATAAAAAAAAAAAAAACTCATAACATTTTTATACACTGTCTTTGTTGTCATATTTGTTCTGGTTTATAAATTCATTCAATAAAAAATAAAACAAGGAAATTTATTAACAATCAGCATGAAGACATATGTTTTGATATCCTTCTGTTTCATCCTATATGATATTCTTGCTTCATCTCTGGAATTCATTTACCCTTTTTTATCAATCAAATACCATTTCAATTATTGTTTCCATTATTATCATATATATATATATATATATATATATATATTATACACATACATATATACACACACATATATATGGTGATTCTAAAGTAACTCCCTATTTTTAAAATATTATAATTTATTCTTGGATCATCTTTGGAATTCAATTTACCTTTATCTCTCAACTACCATTTCAATAATAATTTCCATATATATATATATATATATATATATATATATGGTGATAGTAAACTAACTCCCTATTTTTTAAATCTTATAATTTATGTCTGAATCATTATCTTTGCAAAAAATGAATACGAGAAGAAAACTTATCACATTGAGTTTTATTAGTGATTTAGCCATTCATGAACAACAGTAACAAAATGTGGAGAAGCACGAAAAAAAAGTCAAGTCTTCAATATTCTTCCAAGTATTGAAAACTGTCTAGATTTCATTTTACAGCATGGGTAGATACCTTTTGGCATTCATGGTATTGCAATGGATGAAAGGATCCACAATCCTATCTCAAGTCATTCCACACCATACCATTATTTTGGGTTGATTCTCAAATTTTTCTGAGATAATAAGGAGTTACTTTTCAATCAACCTGTATATAGATGTTCTTTGGGGTTTTTTTTCATGCTGTGTGGGTATATATGATTTTACCACTATAAACAGATCAAGTTCATTGTACTTATATATAACTGGTGCCCTCCATTTTTATTAATGTGTATATATATGTATATAAGCTTCCAATACATCATTAGTCGTTCTGGAAAAGGCCCCAAAATGATAGAGCTTCCAGCTGATGAATGTAGATGATTTATAAACACAACATCTACAAATTTCTACAAGCTTATATCCACATATAACACCATACTTGTTATTATACACAAAAATGAAAATTCATTAGATATTGCGATTGATATCACATTCTGTTTAAGAATCAAGATTCATTAAAGACCCTAGAAAACACCTTTTTCTCATCTGTTAATTATATAACCCAAAATCATTTGAATTAGCTGCGAACAATCCAAGGATCAGTTCCAATTTTTTAAAAATTATTTGCTGTGAAGTTGGCTCTTTCTTTCTTTCTTTCCCCATTGATATTTCAGTCACTTTCGTCCTTGTATCAGATTAAAAGAAGAGAGAGAGAAGGAGAAGGAAAAAAAAAAAGGGATTTATTAAACTGATTGTTTGGGTTGGGAATGGGGGTTGAATTAAATCTGTTTAGGAAAACAAATCTTGGAAAAATATATGCCAAGGATTTTTAACATCATTGAAAAATTTATGAAAGAAAAGAAGAAAAAAACAAAACAATTTTGTCCCCCCCCCTCCAAGGATAAAATAATTCCTGTTAAATATAAAATATGCATAAAAAGCTGAAAATGAAGGACACAAAACTGATGTCTTTTTTAGTTTTACTATTAAACTCTCAAGATAATAATAGGACATTGCAAAAGAAGATGTCAAAGAAGCTTATATGTTTGGCTGTAGTGACTCTTGAGTTGACCTAGTATAGAGATGAACACAATATGGGGACCAATCATTGAAAAGGCTAAATCATTGTTTTTAAAGTAAATTACTTTAAAAATAAAAACATTTGTTTTTTCTAAATGATTGTGATTCTTCTCATGACACATGTTGGAATGATGCGTGTTCAAAAACAATGACATTATTTGAATAAGATCTTCAAAAGTTTTTCAATGCCTGTTTAATCAACAGTCAAACTATTTAAAAATGATTTCTCAGGTTGGGTCATTAGCTGCTCAAATAACAGGAAGGCTGGAGGATACAATGGCCAAAATGTGTTTATACATACCACAATAAAGATGAGGACAACAGTTTGAAGCATCAAAATTATTCACATCAAAGCCTCATCTCAGAAATACAGAAAATAAAACATTTGTCCAAATTTTTGAGATGAAGCTTTGTATCAGTCAATGGTGCCTCCACCCTTCTTTAGGTGTGTTCTTATTGAATTTGTGATCCTTCATAAAACTTTAAACCAAATCCTTTATTTAATCTATCAGGGATGATCTTCATTTCATTAACCAGGTTAAGCTATGTTAAGTATTCTATGTATATATTTTCACTGTAGTCAGGATTGAACCTGCAACCTCCAGATGATGGTCAATTAGAACTGTATTAACATCACCATATGTCCAACTCTTGATTGCAGCATAAAGGCTCCTGGGTTTGACAAGAAACACCTGAAGAAGGCCAGTGAGCATATCAGCTGAAATGTTGTGGTATATAACAATAAAGATGAGGACATCAGCCCCAAAATCCAAATAAACATTATTTGATTAAATGTTTTGATATTCTGCTAACAATTGGATGTAGGTTGAAAAAAAATGTCTGAATTTTACAGATTTTTTTTTTTTTTTTAGTATCGATAAATAAAAGATATTCATTGCCTTTTTTTTTGTATCATTGATTTTTTTTTTTTTTTTTGTATCAACAAAAAAAAAATATTCATTGCATTGGGACGACCTCATTTGGAATTTGCTAATGTGGTTTGGAGTCCATTTTATTTAGTAACACTGAAGTGGTGAATACATGAATAAACTCCCATTATCAATAGTCAATGAACCATCTCTAAACTCCTTTAAGACAATGTTAGATAATCTGTGGAAAGATTATAAATATATGTGGAATTAAGAAGAATTTTTATAAGGAACAGCTGACAGGTCTCAGACCTAATATACTAGCTGAGAAGATATCATAATTATTATTAAGTAAATAAGCAAAATCATTATTTGAAGCACTTCAGATCACACCACATAAATTTTATTTATTTATTATTATAAACTGATATAGGAGAATTGTCTTCAAATGTGAAATGCAAATGCATAACTCTTAGGAAGAAATAAATCTGACACTATGGAAAAAGTTATAAGTAAACGCTGAAAATAAAATTCAGAAGGATGTATTTTCTAAGACTCCTATCATGCTAGAGGAACAACCAAAGTGATTATTGTAGGGAACCACACACAAACAAGTTCATGCAGTAGTTAGTGATAAAAAATTGCATGTGTCCTTCGAAAATTCCTCTTTTGAGACATTTCAGGCAGTGAAACAATAAAGCCAGCCCTGCCCCAACAATGTGGGGTAGTGTTGCCTGCAAAAGGCTCTCTGGGATTCACACCAGTATTAATATATCTTACCAGTCCAATGGCTAAAACCCACTGGACAGGGCCTGAAGCCAAGGCAAAATTATAGGGCTGCTGTTGAAAAGGATGATTTATTAATATCTGAAAACATAAGCAGTTGGTTACAGACACCAACCGCTATTCATAAAGAGATAACTTTTCTTTTAAAATTTTTGCTTTGAAGAATATAACAGATTTTGAAGACATCAGTAGTAAATCTGTCTTTTTTCTTTCTGTTCCCTTTCTTTCCTCCTCTTTTGTAATCTCAAAGGCAGCATTCGTAAACCTCTAACATAGATTTCAGCTTTTGTGTTGTTGCTGTTATCAATTCTTGCCGTTATTATTGTTTTTTTTTTGTTTTGTTTTGTTTTTTTGTTTGTTTTACAAAAAATTCCAAAAATAAAAACATTTAGGGGGGGAGGGGGGAAACCCCTTTTTCCAACAAAAAAAAATTTAATTTTTTTGCATTTTTTCCAGTTTAGAGAAACCCGCCCACCAACAGATTGAGTTTTTAGCTGACCACGTTAGTATACAGAATCCTGTTTATGAAGGCCCTTTCAAACACACAGTTAGAATTAAAGAAAAAACGTGTAGATAAAAATCAAAGGTCTCCAAACACTGAAATGCCAATACATTTTTGAAAGGTCTCTAATGTGATTTAAAACAAAACAAAAAAAACAAAGACAAAACACAAAAAAAAAACAATAATAACGGCAAGACATTGATAACAGCAAACAAACAACAAAGCTGAAATCATCGTGGAGAGGTTTGACAGAATGCTGCTTTGAGATTACCAAAAGAGGAGGAAAGAAAAGGGAACAGAAGAATAAAAAGACAATTCTTACTGATGTCTTTAAAAATCGTTATATTCTTCAGAAAAATTATTAAAAGAAAAGTTATCTTCCTATAATGGAGCTTTGGTGCTCTGTACCAAAATGCTTATGATGTTTCAAGACTATTAATAACTCTACCTTTTTCAACAGCAGCCTTATAAATTGCATTGGCCTTCAGGCCCTGTCAGTGGATTTTAGCATTGTGACTGTAGATATCATAATACTGGGTGACCAGAGAAGCCTTTTGCACGGCAACACCTATCGCGCCACATCTGATTGGGGCAGAGGCTGGCTTATGATTCACTGCCTGAAACTGTCTCAAAAGAGGAAAGTCGAAAGGACACATCAATTTTCTACACTAACTACTGCATTAACTCTTGGTTTGTGTGGTTCCCGACAATAATCAGGACTTGTGTTCCTCTGCATGATAGGGTCTTAGAAAATACATCCTTGCTGAATTTTATTTTTTCACGTTTACTTCTATCCTTTTTCCATGTGGCAGATTATTCTTACTAAGATTTGCATATATGATTCACATTTGAGACAATTCCTTCCATATCAGTTGTCATATAATAAATAAATAAAATTTTAATGTGGTGTGGATCTGGAGTCTTCAAATAAATGATTTTTGACTCTATTTACTAATAATATGATGATATCTTCTCAGCTAGGTTATTAGTCTGAGACCTGTCAGCTGTTCCTTATAAAATTTCTGGCTTAATTCCACAGTATATTTATAATGCTTTCCACAAGATTATCTACTTGTCTTAATAAAGGAGTGTTAGAGTGGTTCATTGACTATTGATAGTGGAGAGATTTATTCCATGTATTCACCACTCAGTTGTTACAAAATAAAATGGACTCCTAAACCACATTAGCAAAATGCCAAATGAGGTTCGTCCCAATGGCAGAGAATATTTTTTATTGTTGATACAAAAAAAAAAAAAAAAAATTCAATGATACAAAAAAAAAAAAGGCAATGAATATTCTTTTATGTTATCGATACTAAAAAAAAAAAAAAATCTGTAAAATTCAGACATTTTTTTAAACTAATCCAAATTTAGCAGAAGTATCAAACATTAATCAATAAGTTTATTTGGATTTTTGGGCGGCGATTCCTCCATTCTTTATTGTATTATACACAACATTTCAGCTGATATGCTCACTGGCCTTCTTCAGCGTAGTTTCTTGTCAAAACCCAGGAGCCTTTATGCTGCAATCAAGAGTTGGACATTTGTTGATAATCAGTTCTAATTGACCATCATCTGAGGTTGCAGGTTCAATCCGACTAACAGGTGAAATATATACATAGAATACTTAAATAGCTTAACACATGGTAATGAAATGAAAAGAATCATCCCTGATAGATTAAATAAAGGATATTGGTTGAAAGTTTAGAAGGATCACAATCAATAAGAAACAACCCTAAGAGGGAGCACCATTGACTGATACAATAGCTTCATCTCAAAAAATTTGGAACAAATGTTTATTTTCTTGTATTTTCTGAGAGGAGCTTGATGTGAATAATTATTGATGCTTCAAACTTGTTGTCCTCATCTTTACTTTGGTATGTATAAACCATTTTGGCCATATGTTCCTCCAGCCTTCTCTTGGTATTTGAGCACCGCTAATGACCCAACCTGAGAAAATCATTTTAATAAGTTTGACTGTTGATTAAACAGGCATTGAAAAACTTTGAAGATCTTATTCAATAATGTCATGTTTTAATAACACGCTCGCATTCCAACATTGTGTCATGAGAAGAATCACGAATGCATTTAGAAAAAACAATGTTTTTATTTTTAAGTATACTTTTAAACAACAATGATTTGCCCTTTCAATATTGTTCCCATATGTGTTTCATCTCTATACTAGTCAACTCAGAGGTACTACAGCCAACATATAACTGTTTCTTGACATCTTCTTTTCAATGTTACCTATTATTATCTTGAGAGTTAAAGTAAACTAAAAAGACATCATTGTTTTGTGTCCGTTCATTTCAAGCTTATGCATATTTTATAATTTATACGGAACTATTTATCCTTGGAGGGGGGCGGACAAAATTGTTTTTTTTTTTTTTTTCTTCTTCTTCTTTCATAAATTTCAATGATGTTAAAAATCCTGGGCATTAATTTTTCCAAGATTTGATCTTGCCTACAGATTAATTCAACCCCATTCCCAACGCCAAACAATCAGTTTAACAAAATCCTTTTTTTTTTCCTTCTCCTTCTCTCTCTCTTCTTTTAATCTGAACAGGACGAAAAAGTGGACTGAAATATCAGATGGGGAAAAAGAAAGAAGAAAAGCACTTCACAGCAAATAATTGTTAAAAATTGGAACTGATCCTTGGATTGTTCGCAGCTAATTCAAATATTTTGGTTATATAATTAAACAAGATGAGAAAAAGGTTTTCTAGAGTCTTAATGAATCTGATTCTTAACAGATGTGATATCAACTTCGCAATATCTAAATGAATTTTCATTTTTGTGTTAATAACAAGTATGGTGTTTATATGTGGCATAGTAAGTTTGTAGAAATTTGTAGATGTTGTGTTTATAAATCATCTACATCATCAGTGGAAGCTCTATCATTTTTGCGGCCTTTTCCAGAACGCAAGATGATGTATTGGAAGCTTATATACACTATATATACACATTAATAAAAATGCGGAGGGCACCAGTTATATATAAGTACAATGAAACGTTGATCAATCGTTTTAGCTGTAAAATCATATATACCCACACAGCATGAAAAAAAACCCTCCCAAAGTAAACATCTATTACAAGAGCTTGATGAAAAGTAACTCCTTGTATCTCGAAAATTTGAGAATCAACCCAATAATAATGAACTATTTATGGTGTGGAATGACTTGATGATAGGATGTGATCCTTTCTCCATTGCGAATACCAGGAATGCCAAAAGGTTATCCCATACCTTACCCATGACTGATTAAAGATGATCTAGACAGTTTTCAATAGCCTTGGAAGAATATCTTGAGAGACTTTGACTTTTTTTCTCGGGCTTCTCCACATTTATGTTACTGTTGTTCACTGAATGGCTAAATTCCACTAATGAGAAACTCAATGTAATAAGTTTCTTTCTCCGTATCATTTTTTACAAGAATAATGATTCAGTACATCAAATATAAATTAAAAAATAGGGGAGTTAGTTTACTATCACCATATATATAATATATATATATATATATATATGCGAAATTATTATTGAAATGGTAGTTGAGAGATAAACGGTAATGATTCCAAAGATGATCCGAAGATAAATTATATATTTTAAAAAATAGGGAGTTACTTTAGAACACCACAATATAGGTGTATTTCTGTATAATGTAATGTGAAAATAATATACTAATATATATATATATATATAAAAATGGAAAAAAACAATATTATAAATGGTTTGATTTGATAAACAAAGGGTAAAATGAATTTCCAGAGATGAAGCAAGAAATATCATATAGGATGAAACAGAAGGATATCAAAACGATTATGTCTTTCATCTGCTGATGGTTAATAAATTTCCTTGTTTTATTTTATGGACCCATGAACATTTATAAGAACCAGAACAGAATATACAACCAAAGACAGTGTATAAAATCGTTATGAGTTTCTTTTCCTGTTTTATAACACAATGATCTTGTCTCAAATGTTCATAGAACGTTCAATGTTTTCTACTTTCCTCTAAAGTGCTACTTACATTTTTTGTGCAGACCCATTTCTCTTAGAAAATACCCTTTTTTAACTATAATTCCAATTCTAAACATCATCTATGTATAATATTATTTTTTCCCAGCCTTTATGTTGTATACTGGCACTGAAAAATAAACAAAACAAAAAACAGAAGCTAAATGTTTAATCAACAATATAAGGAATGGATAAAATCTTTTAGCGTTAACATTAAAATAGCATCATAACTGGATTCATCCTTAAACAACAATTTTGTTTTCACCTAAGTCTCATCAGAGGATTACCAGCAGGGAAAAAGAACTACAATAGAGATCTATTTTTCACCCAGAGGCTTGAAAATCAAGCAACACCAACCCAACACATACTTTTAGCCATTCACTCACAGATTCAAATAAGATCTAGTAGAATGAATTCAAAAATTCTGTCATTAGCTCAATATCCTATTTGGCGAACCTGGATGTTTCCAGTGCGTTGTTAAAAAACATTCAGTTCACCTCCGGATATTCTCGTTTGTGTTCCAGAATTTCCAGTCTGCATCCTTGAAGCCAATAACAAACCAAGTTGTCACAATAGAGCTCTTCAACAGCAGAAGGAATTTGTCTACCATTCAAACGCTGACAGTGGTTTCTGGCAAGAGGCTACCTGACCATAGCAGGTAATAACAATATTTTTGACGTCTTTCATTATGAAATTCTCTTGCACTCTCTATGCATAATTCTCCCTATTCCCTGTGGTATAATCCTTGATGAGACATCTGGCGTGAAAACAAAAAGTTTTTGTGAAGATGAATCTGCTTATGATTGCAATTCTAAATTTTGTAACCAACAAAAAAAACTGTTTTTAACATTAAAAAGCAAAAACAAGCAACAAAAAACATATCTATAACAAATCATTGGTTTTTTTTATGATAACTCTGTTCTTTGTCCTCAACTTGCGAGCAATTAATAATAGCAAAAGTAAATAAACAACACAAACAAAGTAATATAATAATGATAATAAGGTGATAATAATAAACAAACATAAAAGGAATTCCAACTCGTATTCAGATTTGAAGATAGAAATTCCATTTTTTAAAATTGCAAGAACCAATAAAATATATGAGATGATGAGGTGTCAATCATTTCTCCTTTTTTTTTTTTTCAGTGTTATTATATTTTTAAAATTTATTGTTTTTTAATATTTTTAAAAGACATAATTGTCCGTTCAAGGCCAAATTGATGAATCTTTTTTGCTTATTGCATAATTTTCCTACCATATCTAATAGCAGATTTAATTCTTCTCCAGATGGAAAACAAAAAAAAAAAAATTAAAAAAGAAGCACATATCACAACTTGAACACTGAAATTAGACACGAACATCACGCTGCTTTACACGTTTGCTTTTCATTGTTGTAATTTGTTGGTTTTTTATTTATTCATTTTTTTTTTTTACTTTTTTTTTGATATTTTTAATGTCTTCTACCTCATTTCATATTTGAATATGATTTAAAAAAAACTTTAACATAATCTACTTCAGACGCAGGCGAGAAACAACCATATAAAAAAAAGTCACTAAATAAACGAATAGTTCAGATAATGTCCAAGGTCTCTCCTCATTAAAATCCTCATCGCAAAAATCTGATCTCCTGTTTAATTTTTTTTAAAAGTTTTTTGTTAAACATTTATTTAGCAAAGGCTTGCTCTTTTTGCAGCCTCAAAAAAACACTGTCCTTGAAAGATTTTGAAAGAAAATCATACCCAAAAACATGAGATAAGGTAAAAGATCACTTTTTTTTCTATTGGTCATAGCCATCTTGAAAATTTAAAAAGAAAAAAACAAGAATCTTTTCCCCAACAAAAACAAAAAAAATAAAAATAAAAAAAAAATCAACGAAATCACCTTCTCTGATATTAAAGCACACGCTTAACTATCCTAAATTTCTTTAACTCATCATCCCCATCATCAATTTCAACATTTGGTGGCGTGGGGAAAAGGGCAGGAGGACAGGTATTGGTTTCATCCACACACCATGTGGCTTCCGGGCCGACGCCGCGCACGGCGAGTGACCACTGGTGGAGTCGTGTGGGTTGTCAATCAGAGCCGAGTGATGCGGTAGTGGCTGACGCGAAATGTGCTGAAGGCACGCAGCCCACTCGAGGGTGTCCGACTCGGTTAATGCTGCGTGTGGTGTATGTGCGTGTAGGTGGCAACAGCAAAGGGGACTCTTCTTTCCCCCTCCGTAACGTATTTTTGTGTTTGCTTTTGCAACACAGACAAAGTTACTGTCTTTGAGCTGACATTTGCAAGGGCAACTGCAAAACCTGCAACTGCTGTAAACATGCGTATTGGAAATACCAGTGTACATGCTTTGCTAATCGATCCTTCCATATTGCATTACCTGCAAAGAGAGAGAAAACAAAAAGTGTCTTTTACTCCACTCAGTCACTTTTTATCCACAACTCACTCCCCCACACTCTTTCATATATCAGGGTTTTTTATTAGACTAGTAAAAAACAAAACAACCAAAAAAACATCCTACACTCTAGGTTTGACACTGGCAGACCTCTGTCTTAAAACTGAAATCTCTATTCTATAATGGATTGATCTCAAACACATGATACTGTATGAAACCTGAAAACTCTCTCCAAGAAGGACATTCCAGATAACTGGAAAGATAATGGCTTCAAAGTGGGGAACTTTGGGATGCGCATAAGCTTAATAGTAAGTGTAGGTAACCAATAAACTAGGTTTGAAAAAGGTTTCTTTTGGCACTACATGAGGATGCTGCTGCTGCTGCTGTAAAAGGATGTCTTTAAAATCCATGTATAAACAACTCGTTTCCATAAAGTCCTGCAAAGCATTAAAATCTTTTCAACAATACAAAGATAGTTGTCCTATTGAAGTGTGATCATCTCAAAAGAGTACATTTTAGAGCCGTGTGTTCTGACACTTTAACAATAATATTTATAATGATTAAAACAACTAGACCTCAGTTTTTAAGCCAGAAATAAATATGGAGAAAAGACAAAGGCACAACGCATATATTTATAAATAACAAAAATAAATTCATTGTTTGGAGAATAACATTTGCTATAAATAAAAAATGTGAATGTTACAACATAATATGAATGCAAAAAATTTGTAGTAGAATTAGCAAATTTCCATAGAAGTGGACAAATGCGAAAAATTAAAGTCTTTGGTGAATACGAACCTGTGCGAAATGGATTGTGTTAGTTGTTTAATCGCTAGTGGGCCGATGTAGGGTGTGTGGATATTGTGTAGTGAAATGCTGATCTCAGATGAGTTAAAGTGTGTCGTTTGTCATCAGCCAAGTTGATTCGTTCTCAGACATCTGTTTCTCAATGGAGAAGAACTGGTGCTCCCTATTGAGGTGGTTCATCGGCTGTGACATTGTTTGCTCGTTGAAACTAAATGGAATCTCAATATTTGTTGATTTGGTCTGTTTTCTTTAAATAATTCTTAGTTGGCTTCGATCTCGTATTCGATTCTTCGTCTTAAAGCCACGGACATAGTTTCTTAAATACCTGATTTTTTCCAATCAACCTCTGACAAATGTATAATCTATTAAGTTTTGAAATACAGAGATTGTCGTGCATGTTGTGCCATTTTGAATGATGTATCCTTAATTTGAGATATAAAAAACCAATAGAATTATGCCCTAAAACAGTCAATAATAAAACTTCTAGAGTTTTTTCCTTTTATAATGTTTTACTAAAAATTCTACACATTTTGATATTTGTCAACTGACCCTGTTTAGATCCTACGTTGGATTTAAGATCAGATGACAAAGTGAGTTTGTAAACTGTCCCGTAATTGTTTCTGCAACAATAACACAGCAGTCTCCTACAACATAAAAACTCACTCTCAGAAAAACACTCCAATTATTCTGCTCTTTCCCTGTTGTGACTGTCGACGCGTTCCTTTATATACATGCTCAATCTATAAAAAATTTGCATACATGCACAATAGTTATGTCTTGCTCAATCGTCCTGGTTCTGATCACGTTTCTTCAATATTTGACGCATACTACAGGCAGCCATACTTTTTTGAGCTCTTCATTCATCTTGCATGCGAGCACGTGTGACAGTGAGAGAAATCACACATCTAGGTAGTTAGCAAAGACACGATCTATCTGGTCTATGTAATCTAGATGCATCAGGACTAGGGAGAGGCTAAACAGGGATTGGGAGATTGAGACTCAATCTCGCAATCATGACTATGTCATGCCTTGATGTCGAGCCTCCTTATGCAACATGTAAATCACTACACTGTGTGATTGACCCTGGATGTGGCGAGCATTATTAAGCTGCCTTCCAATAACTAAAATATGTCACGGCACAGTTGCGTTTGACGTCTTGCTGACGAGGGCAGTGATGTTATGACGAGAACGAAGCAAGTGACTGCAAGAGAGGTGGAATTTCGGCGGACTACTGTGTTTCGGGGTATAGAAAGAACGAAGTCAGGGGAATGTGGACTGTTGAAAAATAAAAACACCTATAACATTCATGCCCACTTTCTGCCTTTGACGTGTAATTATTTCTGTGTTACACATGTTGCACAATGATAAGTTATTACAATGGGTTAAGGTTTAAAAATTGTTTCAAAACTTGTGAAAATCCTGTAAAATAATAATTAGAAAATGGTGAAATGAGGACAAACCAAATATTAACATTCAAAGTTGAGATGAAAATTAAATATTCCCAAGGAAATTTAAAAAAGAAAAACAAGAATTTGCCATTTCATTACCTTGAACGCCTCTGAATTCTATTTGAAAATTCTTGCAGTGATTCTTGCTGTAGACTCAACGACCACCAAAATTCACTAATTGATACTACATTGGCTGCCTTATCCATAGGCGGCTGCTTTTACATAACAAACTCGCCCAGACAACTGTACTGCTACCAAACGACGTAGGCTCCCCACCACGGCGCCTGGACTTTACTCAATCTGAAAAGACAAACAAGTTTCTTTTCTTTAGGATTTTTTTTTTCTCTTGCCTAATCCAATCTTGATTATCATATCAGAGATATAAAAATAATTTTGAAGAACAAAAATAAACAAAAGAAATTTCATCAAAATAGTGACCAATATATAAGCAAGCTTTGTGCCACTGTTTACACCAAACTGAGCAGCAAGACATTGACAAAAGCCCATCAGATATTTTGAAAAGCTTTTTTTTCCACAAGATTAGATTATAAAAAAAAACAAACAAACCAAAAAAAAAGAAAGATAAAGACCTCACAAAATCAAGCTCCAAAATGCCAAGAAAAAAGGAAAAGCAAAAAAAAAAAAAAAAATTAAAAAGAAGAGAAATGACATGAAGAACAACTTGTAAACATAAATTTATTTTAGTAAATTATTATTTTTTTTCTTAACATGCATTTATAACTGACGGGAACTTTTGGGCGAGCACGGGTTTTCTATTTTAGCCCAATTATATGAAATTGTCCACCTTTGCGCCTTTCAGTTTTTAAACAAAAAATAATACAGCAAAGTCATATAGATGCCCCCCACACCCAACAGCAGAAAACAACCTATGCAAAGTCTTTTCCATTCACTCAATATATCAACTATATGTTCCCTTTAGTAAGTAAAGATTATGCTCTTAAACCCACCCTGTTTAATGCAATGGTTTTCACAATTTGCATCTTCCTTTACCTTTGTCTACCAAGGCTCCAAAAAATGATAATAATGTTTATCTAGAGGACATACTCGTATAACTTTTATTTTATCATTTTTTTCTAGAAGTTTCACATTCACTTGAAACTCTCTTGGTAAAAATCTTCGTATTCTGTTCTTTGTTAACCCTATAAAACTAGAGTAAACTTTTTCCTTTTTGGAATCTATTTCTATATTATATATTTGAAAAGCAAAAAACAAAAATGCAATTTGAATATATCACTTTCTTGTTATTCACTCGATTCCTCATTGCAGAATTTGAATATATATCCAACAAAAATTATGGCCCTAGTATAACTATATTCCTATATAATTAAAAAGCAACATATACTCCACAGCTATAATTCAGTCTTTGTCTGTAGTATTGTGGAAACTAGTCTTTTATTTTAGTTTTTATTCCATATATATTATAGTAGGTTGAGAAATAACGTTCAATTTAACGAACGATTACAATTTCTTTATATGTATTTTCTCTCTTACAAATTCAAAAACATCACTGTCAAATTATATCGTACAATTATTATTTCTAACAGATTTTATAATATTAATCCTATATACAGAGCAACCAAGTAGTAAGCTCAAGTGCCATCATTATCCCCACAATCCCAGTTTATTTCCGGACTTAAATACAAGAATAATTAGAAATGAGAAAGAGGTAAATAACCAATTAATAATGAATAATGTACATAATCATGAATAATAATCTAATATAATAAAACTTTAGTTTTCTGTAAAAAACATCAAAAAAACGCCCATCAGGTCCCCAAAAATTGGAAAAACCAAAGGGGGCCAGTCAGTGTCTGTTTCGGCCTTTCCGTTGTGTCACTGGAATCTGGCGTGACAGTTCTTCAAGAAAAGATCGCAGCCGGCCATACCTCACTGGTCAGTCTCCAAAATTCTCGTCTCAAATTCCTGCTTACGTATGTTATTGCAGCAAGTGATAGTAAGTGAATGAATTCAGTGCAACACGTGGTTTCAATTATTTCAATTCTTTTTTTCTTTCTTCTCATATCTGTCTCATTTTCTTTTTGTGGATTGGTAATTCAGAGACGGAGGACAAGTCAAAAAAAGGAACAAACAAATTCTCCCCCTAAAAATGATAGCAATAGTTGCATGTTTTTGTTTTTTTTTTAGAATTATTTCTAACTTTCACCATATATCTGAGATTGCTCTTTTTTAAAAATGTTTATTAACTTTAATAGTCATTTTATAGAGGCTTATTGGGAATATGGCATATAATATTATTAATTATGTTTTTTTCTGTCTTTCTTTTCTGATTGATGTCTAGGTTTTTATTTGGTCCAGCCATACTAGTGTGTCCCATATGTAGTTGTCACACTAAAGAATGATATTCATAGACTCTGCTTATATATTATTTAGAAGCTTTCAACAGTGACAATCTCCCCTGAGAACATAAATCTGCAATATACCCTGCCCACTTTAGTACTCTCAACCCTCACCTGTATGATGCAGAAGCTCTGATAACAGTATACAAAGCACAGTGTCGCATCACATGTGCAAGAAACTGCGTGGACAGACTTTATCAATAAAGGGACCATCCATGAAGACACTATATGGTCTCTCTGGGCATATACAACCAACGTGCTCCACGTGTCAACCTCTACCGGGGGGGGGGCGGGGCGCAACCGAGCAGTGGGCTGACCACTTAAACAACTTGGAACTGGAAAGACTGCAAAGAGTATAGCTGTCTGTACTCTGTGAACTAGAGAGAAGGATCACGTTAAACTTGCTACTCATACCAATGATTCAGGTAGAAGACGAACATCAAGAGATAAACCTGGCAGGACTTGACACATCCCATAGGAAGTCTGACAGGACGCACCCAGATCACATCAGCCAAATGGACAGAACCAACTTGCATGGCCTTCCTCGTACAACAGTTCACCCCTCGGATCAATTTGAGACCGGCTTCAACCAAGCCGAGATATTCAACCTCTGTAGTGATTAATGGTAGGAAGTATACAAGTGGGAATGATGCCAAATCTACAACTGCCTCCCCCAAACCCTTTGCTTGCATATCATGTCAGTGAGAAAGACATCCATTGTTTGCTGCAGAGTTTCCACAAAGCGCAGAAAAGTACACCAAGAAAATCATTGATTCCTGACCGATATAGACACCCTGTGGGATTTTTGCCAAGAGCCCTTTGGTCAGGTTGAGACATATACTCTGGGTGCCAGACCAATCGTTTGTTTGGACTTACCATGGACACTCAAGTTTGTCGCCTGCCACCAATGAGAGCGATTTGCACCTAGAAAATACAATGCTTGACGGCCTTAAGCATAAGAACTGTCCTATTCCTTTTTAAGGTCATGTTGTGTGCATTTCGTGCGAGCCTCTAGCCAGCACTCCTCAGCCAGACAGAAAATTTGTGGGTTACCCAACTATGTAACAGGCAGTAACTTGGTTACAGTCGTAGCAGTTAATTAATATTACTTTAGTTTGTTATAATCGCCTCTAGAAATTATTATGCTGTTATTAGTTGGTTAAAAAAAAGATACATTCAAAATATTGATAATGTTAGAATATGAATGTGAATTCCCCCCACCATTCATACTGACTTCCTGATCTTTCTTATTTTGAAATCCTGTAATTCGCCCAGTTGATAGCCCCCTATACTAAGTTATAAAACTATTTTTGATTCAAGCAACAAGCGTGAAAGAATACGACTCAGAATCGGTGCAAGTTAATGCTTTTCTAACACAATGCTTAGGTAATAATATCTTGCAATAAATGTTCTTATTTTTTTATCATAATCATCCTTTCAAGCTTTTCTAACAGAAAACAGCTGTTGCGATGACATATTCTTCATCAAATTCAAACCAACAAAAAGAAACAAAAAAAACTATCTTCTGTCTGCCTTATTGAGATGGGCATGCATGTGTGAATAATTATTGACTCATTTCCAGACTGGTATCGTCACTCACTTCCTTCACTCGATCTATCATAGTATTAATACACCAAATCATTTTGGCCGCATTGTAACCTCCGGCCCTTCTCCCTGCAGGTGTTCATACGTATGAGTAATATGATCAACTGTGAAATCCTATCTTACAATAAGTTGACAGTTTGACTCAGACACGAGAGCTATTAAAAGAACTTTCCAGGGTACATTATAGAAAAAGACATTCTTTTTATCCTAAAATGATTGTAATTCATTACTTACTGAACATATGCAAACTCAATGACATCGATATTTGGAATAAGGATTTTTCAAAACAGTTCCAACGGACTCGTATTGATCAACTGCTCAAACATCTAAAATAAATGATATCCAGGTTTCTTTGGTAATTACTATGCTTCTAATACGACTGGAACAATCCGCAAGTGAGGAGTGAAGACAGCTCAGCTGAATGTGAATCACTGTTATACATAACCCACAACAGAATGAGCATACAGTCAGAAACAATTTAATTCAACAAATTTGTGTCAACATTCTTCCTTTTGGTTTATGGTACTCCATATTTTAAAATACTGACAAAACACATATATATAATAAACATGTTGTTTGTTTTGCAATATTCGATGACACAAAAATAGACTTCCTTGTTTGTAAAGAACTAAATGATCAAAATATCTGGCTACAATTAAAAACCTTCTTTCTTTTCTATCTTCCATAAATCTAATTTAAAGAAACGGTCTATATTTACCAGTCGCATATAACAGTCCTGCAACCATGATTTAAAATCAACACATCCAGTCTGGTCTCCTAGCTTTATTTTCAAAATAAGTCCCAGAGATTCATTCATGCGTTTTCATTTTCTCTAAGGAACAGATTCTCGGTTTATGCATTGAATTATACTCACTTGTTGCTATGTCGAAGAATGTTAATTTTTTGGCATTAAATCCAGTCGGATCTGCTCTTCTCCAACCAGTCGGTGTCTGTTTTTGTATTCCCGTGTCTGGGCCTCTCACTTGGCTAGGGTTTGCTACATTTGCTTGTACCATGCGTTTACAGTCTATCTCTGCACCGCAAAGTCTACATTTACTGTTCTGTGGGGTCTTATCAATTTCGTAGACTCTTGATATATTTTGTCGCTCGTATGGCATTATTTTGACAGAGCAATTGCATTTAGTGATTCAGTTTTCATAATCTAAATATAAGTCTTGTTGCAATAATCATAATATTAATGAAAAATAAAACTTATAAAAAAAAATACAAGAGTTGAAACTTTTACATTTCATGATATGGTTCCTCTTACTAAGATGTTCTCAATCATTATGTACCTGCAATAGACTCCCCGGTAACTATACTTTACCAGTTAAACTCCAACAGAGCACATGGGGAGACCAGGTCAAACCTCCCCAAAAGTGGTTACAAAGACCTTGATTAAGACAATATAAGCTCTGAACGCAATTGTAACTATCACACCTTCAGCTGTGGAGGTCCTCGTGCCTTCTGAACAGACAGCTGTGCAGACGCTGCTCGCACAAGCAGCTAGAGCTCAGATAATAGATGAAAGCGACCTGCAGAGCGGATTATGTCTTTCGTCGTCCATGGAACAACAAATTGATAGATGGGAATTTTCCCCCTGCAATGGTATGAGCATCCTGCAGTTCCATCGAAATTGGACTTAATAGATCGCTCCCATAAATCATGAACATGAGGTCGAGTAGATGTCATCATTGTCTAAAGAGACGGGACTTGCGGAAGAAAGAATCATTTGTAACTAAGCTTGATTTATTAAGTTTTCAGTTTAAAAACTGCTTCAAGACTTCATGAACACCCTGATCTATATAGTATCATGCGTATCAAGCTAGATAACACTATTAGTTAAAAACAAATATAACCAAATATCACTTGGGCTTTAGAGAGGTTTTTTGGATGTCTACACCCCATACCTGGTAACAATCATGAACTATATCTACACTGATACATGAATGTCTTAAGATCTATGGTCAATCCGTCTCAATAATATCTCTGTCACTAGTATTATTGAGTATGAATTCAATCTTAAAAATAACAAATAATTAAAATCACTTCTAATCCTGCAACTCATCTCATTCATGTCGCAGTCATCTGGAAAGTAAAGCGAACGATATTTATTATGGCAGTCTCTTGTCAAATAAATACAAATCGATTATAAAAACAAAAAAAATAAATAAGAACATCTAATACTAAAATTAAATTTAAATTGCATTGCATAGATCAAAATAATGTCCAAAGACATCAACGTATTGAAATCAGCAAGATACATGCCTCTACCAAGCTTAAAAAAAATTAATTTCTAAACAAACCACATACATTTACAAAATTATCAGGAACTCCTACAAAATTATGAGAACGCATCATCATTTCAGCATTCCCCGTCAAACAACATTCATTGATCTGCATAAAAGTACTCTGCTGTGACTCTATATATATTTACTGATTAACATTATGGAAAATTGCGGTATCTTCGGATACATTTTCGAGGAGTATAGATTGAGTAGAAAATCCATGACAAAAATGTGATTTAAGTTGGGGAACAAATAGTGGCATAAGAACACAAACAATATCACGACAAATTAATATGTTCCATCTCTGCTATTTATTTGAAGCTGACTCAGAAAATCTTTTGTTCCCTACATTTTAATCCACATACATTCTTATGAGTTGAAGAACAATGAGAGCCTCATGTACTATATAAAACAAATTTATGCACGGCAACATAACACTGAAATAAATTCTATAATTGAAGGTTAATCGCGCCGGATTTAGCCTCAGGTTGTGGAAGAGCGTATCGGCTCAGAAACACCAGCAAGTGTCTCAGTCTCAGATAACCGGTCCTGCTAAACTCAGCCATATGGGTAGCTACAGGGATCTGTGCGGTTACACAGTAAGGACTCGCGCTCGGCGGTAGGTGTGGCGCCACCTCAGATGCCAACAATAAACCTCCTCTGATCTAGCGCA
>CM042154.1:92919612-92999612 GCA_023376005.1 Doryteuthis pealeii
TCGAGAGATTGTGCATCCAGATAATTCTGACTCTCTGAGTCAGAATTCTGATGATCCATTAGTAAACTGTATGTCCGGGGGAAATTCTTCGAAAATTAACTTTATGATTAATCTGACAAATGTATTATATATATATCACATTGAAGATCGGTTGTTTTCTGAAGCAAAAATGAATTGAGATTTTGATTTTATATTCGTTGAAGATTTATCAAAAATTAAATTAAATGATAACTGTGGATTTAAAATAAATTTTTTTTTATTACATTTTAAGTACTTTTAAATAGGTAGACATTTTAATTTTTCTTTCAAGAGTATGTACTGGGTCAT
The DNA here is from genome assembly GCA_023376005.1 of Doryteuthis pealeii. Lineage (NCBI taxonomy): Eukaryota > Metazoa > Mollusca > Cephalopoda > Myopsida > Loliginidae > Doryteuthis > Doryteuthis pealeii. The sequence goes on from CM042154.1 coordinate 92,919,940, forward strand.
GCAAGGTATTTTTTTTATGTTAGGTAATTTAATTTGGGGCAACCTTGTGAGTAAATCAATCTCTTATTGATTCAAACAATAATGGACCCTGTGGGACTTTACCTTTTTTAGCCCCCCTTCTACCTATGGTCGTCATCGCTGGTAGCTGCTTCTTTGTTATTAATAAAAGTCAAGTAGTGCTAGTTTAACTATACAACGATTGAACAATTCTTTATTATCTAAAAAATCAGAAACATGTTTGATTTTAGTTCATTTGTATTTAGTAAGCATTGAAGTTAATGACTTTTACTGCGGGAGTGTTCTAATCGGTGTTATGGTTTATTCTATTTGTAGATTAATATGAACAATCAGCAGTCAAAGTTCAAATCCTGGAAAGTTATGCATTCTGTTTCCTTCTCTAAGCTATAGGGTAAATAGTTAGGTCGAATTGGGCTTCTTTAATCCTTGGTATAAGACAACTGGTCTAGGAGAAGGAAACTTTTGAATTTATACAATATTAACTTGCTGCCCCTCCTCCCCTCCATCAGTTGTCTGTGGTCATATCAAGTCTCTGCACCTATATAATTTTTCCTTGAATCACTATGCTTATGTATTCATCTGGATATTTTTGGTCTATTCAAATGTTCTCTTAGATTCGTCAATTGAGTCTAATGTTTTTAGGTTATAGCTATAGTCTGGTTATTTTCTTAAGGTGGTGTATTTCCTAAGGTTTTGCTTATCAACCCGCATTATATTTTCGGTGGTCACACTGAAATGGAAAGAAAAGGAAAGAGACCAAAGACAAAAGGTTAGTTTTATAATTTTAGTGCTTTTATTCATTGGTCATTAGCCACATGTGGTATTAGGATAATTCCCCTCCTGGCATGTAATTAGTGTTTAGTGTCTTTAGTCGATATGGTCTTGATGATAATTATCGTGGGGGTCGAGGTAGGGTGTCCTTTTCTGCACATGCTCAAGAGGTTTTTTTTTTTTTTTTTTTAAAAAATTTTATTTTAACATCCCCACGATATTCACAATTTTTAGCACATATAACTTGAGATTTTGGCAATTCTGTTTGGATCACCAAATAATTTTTTATTTCATTTGTAAACCATTGAATATCAACAGGTAATGTTAATTCAATTACATGTTTGTAATACATTGTATTTTATATGTATTATATTATTCTTCAATACTTGTATATCATTTTGTTGCTATTATGATTTTTTTTAAAGAATCTTGATAGCAGTGACTTATTAATATGCACACACAAACCACATTTACTGTGTTTTTTTTTTCACATATATTGTATAAGATATACACTTAGAATCTTTTCTAACAATAAGCACCCACCTACATATATTTCAAGATTCCATTTCTTTAATTTCATATGTTTAAACAATATATATCAACCTAACATTTAATTCATATAGTTTCATTTTCTCTTTTTATACAAGAGAAGAATCAAATGTAAGATTTTTTTTTTCTTTTTCATAAATTCGTTATGGGAACTCTCCATTCAGCAGATGCTTTTTATCATGAAGAAATTCTTTTGCACAAATGATAATGAATATAGGTAAGGTGACTTTTGTACGTGGATCAAACTAATTACAATTGATTTTAAGGATGACATTTATTGAAAACCTTCAAATAATTCTAATTAACAAGGTTTTATTTATTGAATTATTTCTATTACGGTAACTAATTGTCCTCATTCTTATTGTCATGCTGTTACATACGATTTCTGGCTGATGTGGCTCCCTTGCCCTTTTTTTTCAAAGATTTCTTGTTCAGACTCAGGAATCCTTCTTGTACTTGGGAACCTTTCTCTATGTTGTAATTGGGAACCATCAACCAAACTTAAACTAACCATTTATCAGTCCACGGGGGGTATTCTTTGTTCTCATTCTGCTAATCCGCAGCTGAGGTACAGGTATTAATTAATATTCTTAATTTTGTTTAACTTGCTGGCCCTGATTCGTGATTTGGAAACCTGAATTTATAGAGATAACTGTCACATAGAACTTGTCTTAACGTAAACCCTTTATTCCACTAGGCTATGTGTCAAAAAATTCTGAGAAATAAAGGTTTTATTTATTGTAATTATTTTCTTAGTATGTTTGTTGCGTATCTGTTAAATTATCGATTTGTGATTTTTGGTATTTTACTATTGGCCTTAACACTTATTTTATTTAAAATAAAAATGGACTCACCTAAAGGACAGCATCTTTGGCAAGGCCATTTATTACGTTTGTGTTTTATTTTGCTTTCGGTGGTATAGATTTTATGTGTCTTAGCTTTTAGGGAATCACAATGGTATTCTGCTCTGGTATTGACCCTCAACCAAATCTCACGCGTAATGAAGTTAGCACAAGAATTCTGTGAAGCGGTAAATAGTGAGTTGAGCTGATTTATGTTAGGCTTTGGCAACTGGGTCCGACCTTTCGATATGCTAATTATAATCTCTCTTGGGTCTAGTGTTTGGCTTAGTGATATATTTATGGGGGATATTTGACTCCCTCGGTGTAAGTGGCTCATAGCTGACTTTTAGGTGCCCGACGATGACGAAGTGTTCAATAATTAAAAAAAAAAGGAAATCTATTTTTGTGCCGGTTTAACTCAGTGGTAGTGTTAGAACATTTGTAAGTGTTTTCAAGTTCGATACAGTCTTGCTAACTCGCGCATGAGTAGCAAAGTTTGTGTAATTTCTGATTAATATAATTTTGTGGAAGCTGATTGTTGGTGTGTGTTCACTTCCACCTCAGCAAGTGTCCTAATTTTATGAGAATCTAAATTAAATAAAAACCAACCCCAAGACACCTTTGCTAGCCATTTATAGTCATATTAAAAAAAGCAAACTATTTTGGCCAGTTAACTCTGTTGGTTAGAACATTCAACTTGGATATTAAGGTTCAGGTTCTTGTCAGACTCGGGTCCAGGAGTAGAAAAGTTTGGGTAACCTTTGATCTGTAGGTGGTAAGAGAATTTGGGAGTGATTAGCACTCACCTCAGCAAAAACAATCTCCCTGGTTCTAATGCAAATTAAAAGGGATAGACTCCCTTACTGTTTGGCTTGATACAATATTAGTGGACAATCCACAAGTTTTTATTTCATAGGAAGAAATGAATCCTTTTTTTTTTTTTTTTTTTTTTTTTTTTTTTGAGCCGTTTTGAACATCTATAGTTAGTTTTTGAGGATGTAGTTGCCATCCTGAAAAATAAAATAAATTGAACTCCTTATTCTCATAGATTACTGATGAATTAGGAGTAGCAGCAGATATCTGTGTTGCCAAACTAAGCAAGGTTTAGTAAAATAGCTTACTTATCTACATGCATGGAAATATCCTCTCTCTCTCTTTTCTCTTCTCCTCTATTCTTTCTTCTCTATCTCTTCTCTCTATCTCTTTTCTCTCTATCTCTTTCGCTCGTATCTCTTCTCTTCTTATCTCTTTCTCTCTATCCTTTCTTCTTTCTCTCTCTTAGTCTTTTCTTTATCTCGTTATCTTTCTTTCTCTCTCTATTTCTCTTTTTCTCTATTTAGTATATATTTTATATTATATATGTTTTTTTATGGTAGATATCTCTCTGCGGCTCCCCGTTCTCTCCGCCTCTTTTCTTTATCTCTGTCTCTTCTCTCTTTCTCGCCTTCTATTAAAAAATAATAAACGCTGTTGCGTTACATATCTCTCATTATTATCTATAGAGTCTGTCTCTAATTTCGGACATTAGGTGGGCTGAGTTTCATCATCTGAAGAGTAGATCCTTACTTCCCAGATCAATCTCTATGCCACTTTTATCTCATGAATATTTATTCAAAGACTTTTAGATTGTAAACTGTTGAACTTGAAAGGTAAACCTGTGTTGCAATTTAATAATTTGGGTCTGATTTCTTTGGTATTGTGCTTCAGTTTAAAAGACATAAACATACCCCAACAACTCAAAGTGAAGTGTGCCTATCTTCCATGCGTTTGTAGCCTTTAGAATAGTTAAATTGTCACTAAAAATGGCTTTCCTAGTTTTCAGGTAAAATGATTAGAACCTCCATAACTTTTATTCATTCTTGTAGTCTATTTTTTGAGAATTGGTGTTTTGACAGTTCGCAGTTTCTAAGGACGCTGTTATATTGGATTGCGCTTGCTATCCTGAGGGGCTATTATTAGGTTTGTGGTTTTTGTTTTTTTGCGATGCGTGGCTTTTTGGTTTGCTCTTTTGGGGTTTCTGGGGTGGGAGCGTCTATTTGGCTGGCTGGATAATCTTTGTGAATTTTCTGGAATAGTTTAGATGTGGGTAAAAGAAGTGAGTGCAATCGTCTTTTGTTATAGGGGACATTTTGGCTCTTAAAGGGGTACATATCGATGACTGACTCCCCCTGGAAGAATATTGGCATCATGTAGCTTGTGTACATACTATGAGACTTGCTTGACAGTTGGCAGTTGGGGTTTTTGGTTGGAATTTTGGTGTTCAAGTGAGATTGTGGGTTTGACTTCGACACAAGAATTGAATATAATTATCCATGCTCTGAAGTTCAGTTCGTTATTATTATCTAGGCGCTTGTTGTATATCGGCTGTCTGGCGCCGGTCAGTGTTGTCGATTGAGAAGGAAGGCGCAAAGAGTGCATGTTGTATTTGGGGTGGCCAACATTGGTGGTTTAGCTTTGCTATTATACTGGCTTGCGGTAGAATTAGGTACAATTATCCCATCCTACATCAACAAAAAACACCAAGAAATTCAAGTTTGTATTGGTTTCTGTTACAGTTGTCATCATTGGGTTATTTTGTGGTGGTGTCATTGGTGATCTCTTGATGGAGCTACTATGTATGAGAGGTAGAAGACTTCCTACATCAGTCTGCATATAATTAAGTAAGGAAAGTAGAAGCGTCACGACCGGCACTTATGTATGCTGTAGTTCTAAGGTTTGTGTTGCCTTCAACTCGGTCGAAGTATTGTTTATTTATAATCCATTTTCTATTCAGTTTTCCCTGTCTGTGGTTTTGAGATACTATGTCGATGAACTTTGCAGCTCAGCAAAGAATACCCTCACCCCACATGGGGCCGACGCGTTGGCCATAAGTAATAGAGCTGGGGCTATGGGGATTGCTTAATGATTTGAAACTCTTTGTTCTTGCTGGCGTGGAGACAGGGTTGCATGTTAACAGTGCGGACATCGCCTATCCGTTGTTGGCTCTTTTACTTTTATAGGGGTGGGGATGGGTGCAGCCAAAAGAGTGGCCCGTCCCGCTCTTAATCGGCAATTCCAGTTTGGGTCATGCTGGCTTTGCAAGGGCTCTGTTAGATTCTTGTGTCATCTCCACTATTTGGGGCCCTGTTTCTCTATTGCAGACCTTCAGCTATTCTTGCATACTATTGCTGTGGTTGAGGGTCTGAGTGTCCGTGGGGAGCTGGGGATTGTTTTTATGTTGAATGCTTCGTTAGGTCCGTGACTGTACGAAGTCCCTAGTCTTTGGAGCTCCTGATAGTAGAGTGTGTGGATCTCTTTTCACCACTTATTATCTCTGAGACGTCACTTCTGTCGTTGTCTCAGAGTGTGTATAGGTCTGTTTAGGAGGGTGCGCGTAGTGTTCTCTGGTTTAAATTATAGAATTAATGCATATGGTCGGACAGGAGCAGCGGAGAAGGTCGGGTGAGCGGCGTTGGTTCTATCGTTCATTAATGATATGATTGGAGCCCCGCTCTCCGTCTTTGACTTTTCCCTTTTTTTCCTGGTCTTCATCAACGACGCTCGTTTATCGGCGCGACAGATCTTGCCGCTTTCAGCCATTCAGTTCTGCATGAGTAACCGCACTCCATTTTATCCAGTTCTCCAGTCTTATGCTATTTAAGAGTGATGCGAAGGCTATATCAGTTGCATCCTCCGCCCCTTTATTTGTTATATTTTTTTTCTACCAGGTCATTGCTTCCTTCTCCTATTACGCCTATATTCTGTCCGTTATTACTACTCCTCGTTACGTCTAGAAATGCTACCGGCAGCAGTGTTTCTAGGATTCTTTCTATTGATACAATTATGCGTGTTGTTACATTTCACATTGTGTTAATACTCTATTTTCTCGTGTTTGTATTTCTGTTTATATTTTCGAATTTTCTTATATTTTTCCTCTTTTTCCCTTTTCCGGTCGTTTTCCCTCCTCCAGTTATGGTGGTTAAATGTTATCATATATGTCATGACCTTTGTTGCCTTCTCTTTTTAAGGGTTTCGGCTTGTCCTTGGATTGGTTGGGCGATTATTGGTGGTGCTGTTAGTGTTGTGTGAAATTAATCTTCTGTGCGGCAAGCTTTATGATATTTCTCTTTAATAACCTGTTTCTGCTGGGTTCTTAAAATTTTCCAACTCCTTGTTTTTTGAGTTATATTCTTTGTTGGTTGAGTGTTCTCCTGTCGATTTGTTGTGGTGGATGGGTCTGTTGTCAGGTATTTAATTTCAGCTGTTGTTGAACAATTTCTATCAAAGTGTTTAATCATGTTTATTCCACTCACACACAAAAAAAATTATACCTAAAAAATATCTTTATTTTATAATTATCATTAAGGTAGGATTGTCACTTAGTCAAAGTTTAATTAAGAAATTTAACACTTTATTAATAAAAACAAAAACTAATAAAATGTGTGTGTGTGTGTTTGAGAGTAGAGGAAAGTGTGGATATAACAACACACAGTTAAATTCAATTGATATTTTGCCGCATTGTATGAAGCTTTTTCAAAACTTTATTGACATAAGTATTTGTACATTCTGCTTTTATAATGAAAAGGTAAAGGGGTGAGAGGTAAGAGAAAGTCAGGTGGGGTAGGTGTGTAGGGTATGGTACTTTTATTTTTATGGGGTCTGTCGGTTGACTTTAGAAGAGAATTTGATATTTGGAGTGTGGGTCAAATGTGTTGATGTCCTATGTGTATCAGGGGACCGGGGGGGGGTATTTGAAAATATTTTAAGAGAAAGTCCTTAAAGATTTTGTTGAGATAAATGTATTTGCTACCCGCTTTTGTATGTTTAAAAGTTAATTGGATAAGGGCAAGGACAGGGGGAGAGTAAAAGAGGATGGGTGGGGTTTTTTGTATGTGGGGTATGATTTGAAGAAATTTGATAGTCAGTGTAGGGAGAAGTAGGTCAGGTCATCAGGATGATGGTTGTAGGCAGAGCATTTTTGGAAGATTCTGGGGCTGATGTGAATAAATATTGATATATTAAAAGCAGCAACTACTTGTTAGGGCTAGTTAATTAAATTTTCATAACAATTTGATTTAACTCTTTTATACTTCAGTTATTTTCATCCTATAAATTTGAATGTTTATCATGTGTAGAATAATCATACTAAGTCCAATTACCGTTGAATTGGCAAGACAAGACAACAAGCAGTCGTAACTGAAATACGATTCTGGTATGCTGTAAAGACCACTGCAAAGTGGCAGGATTTATGGAGCCTCAGAGGATCATACAAACCAAACAGCCGATCAGGACTCGGGAATGGAATCACCCAAATGCATGAGTGGACTGTTCTAAATTCCCATAAGTACCAGTTGTCTTGACACTGGTTCAGTTGTGCCTGGCCAGTAACATTGTTCAAGCTAATTGTTGACTGGCTGACTTCAATAATATGTACAAGTGTTGTAAAAAATAATAGGCACCCTCACTACATTACGGGAGGGGGGAGGGTCCCTATAGCATAATGGCTAATGTGCTGGACTGTGACATCATATAATAGTAAGTTTGGAATCTAGTCTTGCTATTACGTTCACCTTTGGAAAATGAATGAACCTCTTTACCTCCCCAGTTATGGGGTGAATATTACTACTATTGTTCTTCTACAAGGATGGATTTTTGCAATAAATAACCCAGAAAGGTTGATATGCCATTAAAATAAAGAAAATCAAACCATCACCACATTACTTTTATACAATATCACAAAGGACAAAACTGAAATATCAAACGAGATAAAAAGAATGGTAATGGTATTACTATTAATTATATATATTAGCAAAAATATGCACCCTCCGATTGCAAGTATTTAAGTTTTAATTTAATGAAATATATTGAATTAGAAATACTAATGAAACTAAATAAGAATGCAGATAAAATTATTTGAAACAGAGGGGGTATAATTTTAAAAAAAATGGAACAACTTTGAAACTAACTCTTCCTTTCATTTTCCATCATTCCTGTCTTTCATTGCTAAATTTTCATAATTTAACTATTTAGTTAAATTGGGAAGTAAAGAATAGAATTATAGTTATTTCCTCTTGTTGATAGATTTCTTTTAAGATTTATCTTGCTCATATTTATTAAAATAAAACCGAACAATTAGAAATCAATAATACCAAGCACATATTTATTAAAAATTAAAATTTTAAAACCAATATGTAAAACTAGCCTTCCAATTAACACTGTAAACCACTATTTGGTTCTGTATATGAATACAATTGCATGTTATTAGTACATAGATAAGGTCAACAGTATTAATAATGTAAAAACAATTTTAATAATAATTGAGGTTTAAATAAAAATAAAATCATGGAGAATGTGATGTAAATAACTAAGGTATTTGTGACTCGGGTACTGATATAGTTGTGTTTACAAACACACAATCTCCATTATAATAAGACGTGTTTGTGTGAAAACTTTAATTTATCAGAAATAAATTTATTTCAGCTCCTTTTGCATCTTCAGATTTCATACTGGATAAGAATTACATATTAGGTCTATTTAAATGTTTTTCTCCTCCTAAGGATTTTATTTTTAAATTAACTTTTTTAAAAATGCCAACCCACAGACATACTCACACCTGCAATTTAAAATCTTTTTTTCTGAATTGCAGTTGTATACATTTATACTATACTCCATATATGCAAAGGTATACACATAAACTAATGTTTATATGTATGTACTCAAAATCTTTATATGTATGTCTGAGTTCTCATATTTGGTTGAATCCTAACACAGAAATACTTGGTACTATTCACACACACACACACACACACACACACACACACATATAAGTTAAGGTAGCATGGACATGGAGTCAATGGCATTTGGTTACTGACTCACCTATGCCATCTTCAGATTTGGTTTGAAGATTGCACAGGAGAGAAACTGACAGTAATCAGGTGTGAACTCCATGTCCACACTACATTAACTAAAATATGATATTGAGCACTGTTTACTTAAAAATATAGCACCCATATTATCTACAAAATATTATTTTTTTTATATATATATATAATATATATATATATATATATATATATATAAGGAACAAGGCTGGTGAAAAGTCAGTCGGGCTTCACTCCTAGACAGAAGTAGTTGCTATGTCTAGCTACACTGATGAGATGTGAAATGTCCAAACACAGTGTCTGTAGATGACTTATTATATGTATATAACCCTTCCTCATATATATAAGAGCATTGAAAAAGAACTCACCTCAAAGAGGTTTTTTTCATAGAACAGATGGACTTGCTACTACTAATACACTACTCTACCCGGATTATAATAGCATGTCAGGCCCTCAAAAAATATTTCAATTTCTATAATTCTTTTATAATGCTCCCTTTCAAAAAAAAAAAAACTCTAAAAAAATTTCTTCAAACAAGAAATCTTCTCCTGATGATGACCTAAGGTCGAGACTAGTTGAGAATAAATAACATATAAGAAATGTTCCTATTTGTCTTATCACTTCTTGTTCATACTATATATATATATATATATATATATATATATATATATTCATTCCACTTAAATCTAATTTGACTTAAAAGTTTACTATGCTTGGTTAGGCCAAGCCACTGCTTTGGCCAAATGTTCTTATACCACACGTCTCTGTCGATCATTGCCACCTTTGGTTCTTGGAGAAATTCCAGTTGAGTGTATACTTGAGGTTGTCAATGTAAATGACGTCCATCAAATCTTCCAACTCCCATGTTGTGTATCCCCACAGGAGCAGATTTGACACTTCCACTTTATGATGTCAATGAACCAATGCCCTGATGTGGACATTCAACATTCTCTCATCTTCTCTCACTTTTACTTTGCTAGAATTTCCATTTTCAAATATGAAAACCTCAGAAATTTCTTGTTGGGTTTGGTTGACTGTGTTGTAAGGAAAAACCTATAAATAATATGCACTACACAATCAAGTAGTAAAGTATGTGTAGTAACTAGTTGCTGAAGAGAATTAATTACTGTTGTGGAAATGTTGCATGTTGGACTCTATTTTATTATATCTTTTGTATTAAAGATAATAAACCTATGTTAACCTTTTTCCCCCAGATTCCAGTTGTTATTTGATAACTCAGACACAACAATTTGGTGATGAGGATGGGATGAACATGTTGCATGTTGGACTCTATTTTATTATATCTTTTGTATTAAAGGTAATAAACCTATGTTAACCTTTTTTTTCTCCAGATTCCAGTTATTTGATAACTCAGACACAACAATTTGGTGATGAGGATGAGATGAATATGTTGCATGTTGGACTCTATTTTATTATATCTTTTGTATTAAAGGTAATAAACCTATGTTAACCTTTTTTCCCCCCAGATTCCAGTTATTTGATAACTCAGACACAACAATTTGGTGATGAGGATGAGATGAATATGTTGCATGTTGGACTCTATTTTATTATATCTTTTGTATTAAAGGTAATAAACCTATGTTAACCTTTTTTTTTCCCAGATTCCAGTTGTTATTTGATAACTCAGATACAACAATTTGGTGATGAGGATGAGATGAAAATGTTGTGCCTGTGTTAATATAATTTGATAAAAATTTTCATTCAGTTTTAAGTTAAGAAAAAGAAAACTGTTGTAAGGGAAGATATTTTCCCCTACAAGAAAGTTGGACTCATCCAATGAAACACATAGATGGATTTGGTTTAGCTCACTCGGTAGAGCAACCATCAAAGAATCGCAAGGTTCCTACCAACTCAGCGCATGAGTAGCACAGATTGGGTAATCTGATTTGTGTGGTAAAGCCATTAAGTTCAATAAAAAAATAAAAAAATTTGCTTAGGAATATTAAGGTTCCATGTTTAGTACAGGTCCTTGCTGACTCAGCGCATGATTAGCACAGATTGTGTAATCTGATCTGTGTGGGAAAGTGGGAGAGCTGACGGTAGGTGTGGCGTTCCACCTAAGCAAAAAATATCCCTGGTCCAGCTGTAGCAAAAATGGGATAGACTTCCTCACTATAGTGCTATAGGTCACTCTGGCAACTTTTAACTTACATGAGGGAGTGGTCACGTAGTTGAATAATAGCTAGTCTTACTACAGAGATTTTATTACTGTTGTTAAAGAGCTGCACATTGTTGATGTCCTCATCATTATTGTGGTATGTATAAACACCATGTTCAGACTACTTTAAGAAACACTTAAGCAAGGTCCGATGTTACAGTGGCCTTGAATATGCCACAATAAAGATGGAGGCAACAGTCCAAAATATCAAAATTATTCTTAATAATGTTCTATATTTGTCTGTATTTTTGAGATGTGAATAATTTTGATTTTTTGAGGCATGGCATAGTTGGTAATGTGCTGGACTGTGACATTATTGTGAGTTCAAACTCCATTCTGGCTATTACATTCACTTTCAAACTAATACTCTTGGCAAAGGTATGAATCCTCTCTACACCATTTAAAGGTTAAATAGTACTACTACTGTTCTTCTTCAAGGGTGGCTTTGGCATTAAATAACATATCAACTCTTCATGGGTTATTTAATGGCATTAGACAATAAGAAACTAAACCAATTTTTAGTAAAACAGTCATTTTTAGAAGTATCAAAAAAAAAAATTTCATTTACACACTTGTACAATATACCATTAACCATTACACCACAATGGGACACCCTACTCTTGGGAAAGGTATGGGTTAAATTGTACCACTACTGTTTTTTCTACAAGGATGGCTTTGGCATTAAATAACCCATGAAGGTTGATATGCCATTAAAGAAAGAAGCCTAACTAAACTTGTTGGATTTTGTGTAAAGTATTCAACTCTGTTACAAGATGAATGCAAAACTAAAACTAGAGTTTAGTAGGTGGCTTATATGGAGCTTTGGATTGTTCCATTATGAACTCAGGCAAGTTCATTTCCTGAGTTCTGATTGGCTGTTGGATTTCAGGGTGAGTAAGAACATGGATAAGTACCCACTCTTCAGCCATCACTTTGCATTATGCCAGCAGCATGCAAGGACTGTATTTAAGTTACAAGCTTGCCTGTTCTCGTCTGCTAACTCGACGGTAGTTAGAACCCCACTGTGACTGTGAGTATAATATTGTTTCTACATCTGGAGGATAACTAACCCTTTTCCAAAGAGGACTTATTTATGATTAGCAAGAAAAAAATAATAGCTAATATCTTCTAATTTATTTTATTCTTTCTTAAAAAGTGCAGAGGGGGGAATCTCCATGATGTAATGGCTAACGTGCTGAATTGCAACATCATAGTAAGAGAGTTCATACTTCAGTAGTGCTATGGTGTTCACTTTCAGACAAAACAAACCAAACCCTTAGGAAAGGTATTAATCCCCTCATACACCTAATTATGGGCTTGGTCGGTAGAGCAATCGGCTAGGAATCACAAGGTTTCTCGTTCGATACCGGCCCTCGCCAACTCATCGTATGAATAGCACAGGGATATGTGCAGTAAAGTGAGGAGCTGATGGCAGGTGTGGCGCTCCACCTCAGATGCTAAAATAATCTCCTTGGTCTCGTGCTAGTTAAAAGGGGATAGACTCCCTCGCTGTCTGGCTGATACTGACATTAGGCCAACAACTTTACTTTTTTTACTTTACCACTACTGTTATTCTAGAAGGATGGCTTGAACATTAAATAACCCACAAAAGTTGATTTGCCATTAAACAAAGAAACAAAACAACATTGGATTAGAAAAGAGGAAAACACTTTTTAAGATATAAGATTTTCTGAGTGCAAATGTGGAAGAGAACAAAAGAAATTATTACAAGTTGTTTAAAAGCGAAGAATATGAAATAATTGAGTAGAAGGAGGAGGAGGCAAAGAAAACAAAATATATAAGAAATTAAATTTTTATATTTTTGTTTTCCAAAAAAATTTGTGTGTAGGAAGAAAACAGCCAATACAATTGAAAAACCTTTTTATTTGCTGTTAATTTAAATCTGAAAAGCTAATTTGTTTTCTTTTATTAAATATTGCAAAAAAAAAAATCTCTGCACAAATACTTATCTATTCTAAATGTAAAATATCTTATATATACTAGTAAGAATATGCACTCCTCAGGCATAAGTATTTAAATTCTAATGTAATGAAATATATTAAATTAGAAAGACTAACAAAATTAAATAAAAATGTATTTAAAAATATTACACTTATTTTATTTATATTTTAATTGGTTTCAACATAAAATCATACATAGGAGAATAAACCTTAATATTAGAGATCAATAACACCAAGTAATCATTTATTAAAGCCAAGGTTAAAATGCCCAGTCTGCCTTACTATTTACTCAAATCTGGATTTGAACTTTAAAACAATCCAGGATGGAAACTTAAAGCCTTAAACCTGGATGCTCTTTACCTGCAATCTTGTCAAACCCTACCTATGAAGAATACCTATCTAGATATTTCTTTTATTCATTTATTAAAGTTTTAAATTCATAAGTTATTTTATTTCTTTTGTAGATGTGGTCTCTCGAATTTTAACATTTATTTCTACTGTTTTTTATTCATTATAGATAATTGTTTTATCATTTAGCTTGAAATAATAACAGCATGGATTAATAATAATAATTATAGACTTTGATCCAATCACTTTGACAACCAATGTTCAGAAATACATAAATGTATGTATACATACATACATATATATGTAGTATATTAGGAAAAAGGAAAAAAACACAGGTTTAAATGGGTTAAGTGTTGAGTTAAATTTAAACCTGTGTTTTTTCATTTTTCCTAATATACTACATACCGTCGGATTCACTTCCTTTCTTCACATATATATATATAAAAGGGTTTTGTAATTTGCTTGAAGCATTGTGTTTATATTGGTTTGTTTTGAAGGCTATCACAATGCAAGTGTAAAGAAAAAAGAAGGTAACTGTGGTGTTGTTTGTTAACTTGTGATTTATTCTCAATATTTCAGGATAAAAATCCCATTTACAGAAGATTACTAGAACTGAAGTTGTTGCTAGTGGCTGTTCAGAACAAATGAACAGCCACTAGCAACAACTTCGGTTCTAGTAATCTTCTGTAAATGGGATTTTTATCCTGAAATATTGAGAATAAATCACAAGTTAACAAACAACACCACAGTTACCTTCTTTTTTCTTTACACTTGCATTGTGATAGCCTTCAAAACCAACCAACAAACTATATATATTATATATATATATATATATATATATATATATACATACACCACTTTTTGTGTCAGGTTGCTCAATGTGCTACTGATACTATGTAATTGTTGCAGCTTGCTTATCAAATAAAGAACACAACAAGTAATCCAGTTGTACATCATCTGCGGGAAGTAATCACTTCCACCTTTTTATTATCACAACTCAAAGATGGCCAAAATGGTGCTTCCGTTTCTTATCAAAACAATGGCCGAAATGCTGCTTCCGTTTCTTATTAACCAATATACAACAGTAACCCATTATTACCTATTTCATAGTCGGATCAATGTTGACTAAACTGGTAACCCCACAGAATTTGTCTGTTGGGGAGGATGTCTAGACAGGTGTCTGAAGAATGAAAAACAAAACCGATAAAAGGGCAGAGGAAGCTCTTTGTTCAACAGCCATCTAGCACATTATTTCTATAGTCCAACCCCTCCTCATCTCAGCAGGGCCGTCTGAACTTGGTAGTGTCAAAGCCATGCCATTTGGATCTTAAGTTCCTAGTAGGTTCATCCAAGGCAGATAGGTCTGGCACCCAGTGGTATTAGAGCCACAACCAGCCAAAGGGGGGGGGGGTTTGGCAAAAAATCCAAAGGTTGTCTCCATCATCCGGAATCAATGGCTTTTGCATACTTGTCACTGCAGCAAACAAGGGCATTTCCTTCCCTTGACCGGGATATGCATGCAGGGTCTGGGGACTGCTTATGAAATTCCTATTCCTTTGTTAGATCTTCCATGAATTCACAAAGGTGAATACCGTAATAGAAATAGAAGATCCTTGCCGGACGCCCTTTTACTTGTGATGTTGTCGCATCCTACCCATGGCAAACAGATTGAGTAAATATCCACTTGATTGTGTTGTCAGTTGAGGAAATTTATCAACCATAATTTTGTGAAGAGTAATTTCTGTACTGGTGATTCTTCAAAGCTTGTCTTGGCATTCATATTACAATGTTTCAGCAAACCCATTCTTTAGTCTTCATCAGGTGTAAAATCCAACAGAAGAAAAGTAAGGGGGGAAAAAATACAATAGTAAAGAAAAAGTTGATCATAAATGTAGCAATTGGAGGAATTCATAATCAAAACTCAGTATAAGCTAAGTTTCTGGTTGGAAACAATTCAAAACATTGTGCAGGTACATAATATCTTTGGTCAATTTTAAATAAACTTATATATATATATATAAAGTCGTAAAAGTCATTGGGGCGGCCTAATGTCGGTATTGGCCATGTAGCAAGGGAGTCTATCCCCTTTTCACTAGACCAAGGAGATTGTTTTAGTGTCTGAGGTGGAGCGTAACACCTACCATCAGCTCCTTACTTTACCGCACAGATCCCTGTGCCACTCATACGCTGAGTTGGCGAGGGCCAGTATCGAACTAGGAACCTTGTGGTTTCTAGCTGAACGCTCTACCGACTGAGCTAACCCAGCCCTTTATATAATGTGCGAAAAAATATTAACATTTTGTTTATGAAATTATTTTTAAGCATCTTTCAGTATTGAAGAGATTGAATTAGATACTAACTGCTTTTACAAGACTACAATATATTGGGTTGATGAATAATTATTACAGCTTTTTTTTATCAACAAATTTATTGAAAAAAGCTGCAATTATTATGCACCAACCCAATACATTGAACAGAAATATCAGTGGACTTTTTTATTGTGTACTGTATTACCGGTATCATTTTTGGTAAATTGTCTACTCTTTTATGGAGCATAAGAAATACAGACCTAATAAGATAAACAATATATGCATTATTATTTTTTTTCCCTCAACTCTTATTTTGAAAATAAACAGATCTTTGCTGATAAAAGATGGATAGACTCGGCTAAAATGAAAAAAAAAAAGAAAATAGAAAAAATAAGGAGATATTTCTTTGTCTTTTTTATTTGCATAAAAATAACAAAAAAAAATAAATAAAAACAAGTCTGCAATATAGAAGAGTCCTGAAAAAAAAAGAAAAGATTTTTTTTTTCCTTACCAACAAAGCATGGAATTAGTTCAATTGTACAATTACTTTTTTTTTTCTTTTTTAAAATGTCAATTTTTTGGACTGCACCATATGTTAAAAAAGTTTAAATTAGAAAAAAAATATAAATGAAAAAAAAAAAAAAAAAAATGAAAAATAAAATGACACGCCTCAACATTAAGGAAAAAAAAAAAAGAAAAAAAAAGAAAAACTGAGCAAATATCCAGTGTCAGTCACTTTGTTATATTTGAGAATGTTTTCTGCAAGTTTTGTTTGTTACCAACATATAACATCATACAAGAGGCAGGAGAAGAAAAAAAAAATACGAAAAAAAAAAAATGTATTTCAATGAAGTAAACACATGGCTGGGTTTGTTGTCATAAAAAAATTCATTAAAAAACCTTTTTTATTATTATTTTTTTTTTATTATTCTTTTTTAAAATATTTACAAAAAGCAACAAAAAGCAATAAATGCATAGTGCCTCCCGTATTCATCATCATCAGTAACAAGCACAAGATAAAACAGATGTATGTTAATATGATATATGTCTGTAAATATACATATATATGCATAAGAATACATATGTATATACATGAATAGGTATGAAATCCTATACACATAAGCATGTTGGTACATATATACACACACCTGCCATTATGCAAGTGTGCATATTTATGAATATATATAGTATACATATATGTGTGTGTGTGTGTATGTATGTATATATATATATATATATATATATATATATATATACACACACACACACACATATGAGAGTGAATAGAGTTTATTTTGAGAAAAAAAATGAATTGAATTGTAAATCAACAAACATGAAAATTGTAATATCTTATGTCTTTTCTGAAAAAATCCCAGAACAACCTTTATTCACTATATCTTCAGTTGGTCAAAGATATATATATATGTATATATCTATATATATATGTATTTGTATGTGTGTATGTATAACTTTGTAAAGAAATGATCCATGAGTCTATATTCCTACTTGTGTTGATTGGTATAAACATGTTTGTGTTAATACACTTCACCATATGCATATCAAAACAATTTTTTAGAATTGCAATCATAAGTGGATTCATCTTTAGTAAAAAAAAAAAAAAAAAAAAAAAAATGTTTTCACCTGAGTCTCATCAGAGGATTACCACAGGAAGAAAGAACTACAATAGTTTTTCTTTCTGTGGTAATCCTCTGATGAGACTCGGGTGAAAACAAAATTTTTTGTTAAGAATGAATCTGCTCATTGATATATGCATATCAGTGTATATGTGCATATACAATTGATTTATACACCTGAAATGTGTATTACCAAAATATGTAGCTGTTCCTTTTTGTTTTTTTGATGCATACAATTATACAATGACTTATGTGAAATTAAAGGTGGTTGATTGGTTGAAAAAACAAAAAAAAAAAAAAAAAAAAAATCTTGACACTTTTCTTTAATTTTCTGTGATAAAAACAACAAAGTGCCAAACTTTACCAATTCT
This sequence comes from Doryteuthis pealeii, assembly GCA_023376005.1. Lineage (NCBI taxonomy): Eukaryota > Metazoa > Mollusca > Cephalopoda > Myopsida > Loliginidae > Doryteuthis > Doryteuthis pealeii. The sequence goes on from CM042154.1 coordinate 92,937,782, forward strand.
TTCCCCTTCCAAATAAAAAAAAAATCACTGTTCATATGCACGTTGTTTTTACATGGGTTGTAAAATAAAAATTGGATTTTTGTATCCCTAAGTTTGATTCTATATGTGTGTGTGTGTGTGTGTGTGTGTGTGTGTGTGTGTGTGTGTGTGTGTGTGTGTGTGTATCAATGTAAATATGATGCATATACAACTAGAAAGAAAGAAAAAGAAAAAATGAATTGACACCCCATAACGATAACAACAACAATAATAATGATAATAATAATAATAAAAATAATATTAACAACAATAATTACAATAATAATTTACTCCATTATTTAAGACTTGATTGTTGCCGGTTGCAACTGCAACGAAATAATTTATTTTTTATTTTTTTAATTTTTTTTTTGTTGCTATTGTGGGCATTTGTTATTTCATCTACAAATAAAAATCATATAATAACCATTGATATGGAATTGCATTCACAATTAATTATATCTACATTCATTTTCAGTAGAAAAACAAAAAAAAAATTCTGTAAGTTATATTTTTTTTTGTATTCCTCAAAATTATTTTCATTATTAAATGGCACGGTATTTGGTATTTCTTTTAAACAGTTATATATGATGATATATATATATATATATGTACATAAAGCAGTCAAAATCTGCAGACAATACTCACTTTTGTGTGTGTGTGTGTGTTTGAGAAGCAATAAAATTGCTGGAGAAATGGATGTAGATGTATGTGTGTGTGAGAGAGATGGTTAAGTTTAGCATTAAAAAAAAATCATATAATATTTCATGCATCAAACAAAGCAATAATATCTCGAACTGCTAGAAAGAGTACCTTTTAAAGACATTAATTTTTTTTTTTAAATTATTTATTTTTCTTGTAGAAGGATAATCATTTGTCTCTCTAAAACAAATTAAATTTCACTGATAACTTCCCAGATATTTCAATGAATAAGAAATTTCTTTACTAACAGCAAAAGATTTTAGATAAATACAAATGATTTTTTTTTTTTTTTTTTTTTTTAGATGATTAAACATCACAGGTTTAATTTATAAGATAATTTATTAAATACAGTTTCAATAGAAAATGGGTAGACTGTGAATTGAGGGGCGTAAATTTTTACAATAGTCTACCGGACAGATATTAGTGGAATATGAAATGAAGTCCAATATATATATTTTTAATTTCTCAACTTGGATTAATACTTTTAATAAAAATCCAACTCTAAAGAAAACTTAATATGTTAATTCATTTATAAGTTATTGTCTTTTAAAAAGAATTGTTTTTTTTTCTCAATTAAATGACAACATTAATTGATGTATAGATTTAAAGTTGTTGCATAGGGATACAATTATACAATTTTTTGACCTCAACATTGATATTTTAAGGGAACTGAGATTATAAACTTATCAAGTCCTATACTGAAATTTGCTGGTAATTTTGCTAATGATATTTTTTTTTTATCTCAGAGTAACAATAAAATAAAAAAAATAACCATTTCACTTTTGCAGTTCTGATGTAAAAAAAAAAAAAAAAACCAAAAAAACGTATTAATCCCAGTTGAGAAATTAAAAATATATACATTGGACTTCATTTCATATTCCACTAACATCTGTCAAGTAGACTATCATAAAAATGTATGCCCTTCAATTCACAGTCAACCAGAAAATGTCTCCTTTTTAACAAAGTTATGAATCTTAAAAGGTGTTCTTTCTATGTATCTTTCAAGATTTCTTTTCATAGGATATTGTATAATTTTCTGCTGCTATACATAAACACTACTATAACTTACATAGCTAATATAAAGCCATTAAAAGCTCTATATCACATAAAAGGCAACCACAGGGGAAAAAAAATCACAATGTTATAACAATTAGCATCTAGATGAGCATCTGGCTGTATAGATTCTTTTTATTTTTGCAAAATCAAAAACAAATTTCTGCAGAAGCAGAGAAAGTCACCTTAAACAAACATATTTGTATAGCTATACATAAATGCATCATTTATATAGTCTAGTCGGCACCAAAGCCATTATTATCAATAATTAGGATGTTAACACAGAAAGGATTTTGAATAATTAACAGGTTCTTTTATAAAGTGGTGCACACATACACAGCAGTTATTTATAACTTAGAAAATTCCCAGTATCATCCTTCCATAATTTATATCGGATATTACTTAACCCCTTAAAGATTACAAATAATAATAATCTTATAACCCATTGCAATTTCCCACTACTGTTCTTTAACAAGGCTGGCTTTGGAATTAAATAACCCAGTAAGGTTGATATGCCATTAAACAAAGAAACCAAAGCAAGCCATTGCAATTTAACCCAGATTGTTTTCAGTATTGTGTGAATACCAATAAATATTTTAAAGATACAAATATCATTACTAAAGTCAACTTTCTCAAATTAAATTTCTCAATTTACAGATTTCACTGTTTTCATTTTATATTTTGAAGATGGAATAGTTTTGGTTCTTCAGCTATGAGTTAAAACTAGCACTGCTGTTCTTCTACAAAATGGCTTTGGCATTAAATAACCTATGAAGGTTGATATGCCATTCAACAAAGAAACCGAACCTAGTGAGAGGTTTATATGAATATCTTTATTTTTCTTCCTCCTCTAAATTAGGTTAAAAAATTTACAAGTTATACACTTTTTGCAATATCATTACAGTAAATACAATCTCAACCTAGATAATCTCATTACAGTTGGCCATCTATTTTACATATAAATGTTGTTTTTTATCCTCATCTTTTAAATATCTGCCTGTTGATGCTTCTTCTGGTTCAAAGAGCTAACATCTAAAAAATCTTTAAAATTTTATCAACAAAAATTTTAATATTCAATTTTGTAATTTTAACATCCTGTCATATTTCAATACTCAACTGTTATTATTTCCCCCCCAGAAACGTGGTCTTATCAAATAAACATTTTTTTAAAATTTTAGATTCCTCTATCTTTTATTAAATACATATTTGTCAACGATATGACCATGTCAATTTATTTGTTTTATACATTTCAATATTATAAAGAATAAGGCAATTGTTATGGTAGAAACACTCCTCCCCATACTTCATACAGAATTTAAAAAAAAACAAAAAAAAAAACAAAAGGGCTGATAGATTCCCTCAAATATAAAAGCAAGCCAATATTGTTATGTATACAAATCTGTTTATGAATAGAGCCTTTCAAAACACAGTTTAGAATTAAAGAAAAAAACGTGGTAGATAAAAATCAAAGGTTTCCAACACTGAAATGCAATAATTTTTTGAAAGGTCTCTAATGTTGATTGTAAAACAAAACAAAAAAACAAAACAAAAAAAAAAAAAACAATAATAACGGCAAGACATTGATAACAGCAACAACAACAAAAGCTGAAATCTATGTTAGAGGTTTACAGAATGCTGCCTTTGAGATTACAAAAGAGGAGGAAAGAAAGGGAACAGAAAGAAAAAAAGACAGATTTACTACTGATGTCTTTAAAAATCTGTTATATTCTTCAAAGCAAAAATTTTAAAAGAAAAGTTATCTTCTTATAATGGAGCTTTGGTGTCTGTAACCAAAACTGCTTATGATTTTCAGATATTAATAAATCATCCTTTTTCAACAGCAGCCTATAATTGCCTTGGCCTTCAGGCCCTGTCCAGTGGTTTTAGCCATTGGACTGGTAAGATATATAATACTGGTGTGAATCCCAGAGAGCCTTTTGCAGGCAACACCTATCCCCACATCTGATTGGGGCAGGGCTGGCTTTATTGTTCACTGCCTGAAATGTCTCAAAAGAGGAATGTCGAAAGGACACATGCAATTTTTTACACTAACTACTGCATGAACTTTGGTTTGTGTGTGGTTCCCTACAATAATCAGACTTTGTGTTCCTCTAGCATGATAGGGTCTTAGAAAATACATCCTTCTGAATTTTATTTTTCACGTTTACTTATAACTTTTTCCATAGTGTCAGATTTATTTCTTCCTAAGAGTTATGCATTATGATTTCACATTTGAAGACAATTCCTCATATCAGTTTATAATAATAAATAAATAAAATTTAAATGTGGTGTGATCTGAGTGCTTCAAATAATGATTTTGCTTATTTACTTAATAATAATGATGATATCTTCTCAGCTAGTATATTAGGTCTGAGACCTGTCAGCTGTTCCAAAATTCTTCTTAATTCCACAGTATATAAATCTTTCCACAGATTATCTAACATTGTCTTAAAGAAGTTTAGAGATGGTTCATTGACTATTGATAATGGGAGTTTATTCCATGTATTCACCACTTCAGTGTTACTAAAATAAAATGGACTCCAAACCACATTAGCAAATTCCAAATGAGGTCGTCCCAATGCAATGAATATTTTTTATTTGTTGATACAAAAAAAAAAAAAAAATTCAATGATACAAAAAAAAAAAAGGCAATGAATATCTTTTATTTATCGATACTAAAAAAAAAAAAAAAATCTGTAAAATTCAGACATTTTTCAACCTAATCCAATTGTTAGCAGAATATCAAAACATTAATCAATAATGTTTATTTGGATTTTTGGGGCTGATGTCCTCATCTTATATTGTTATATACACAACATTTCAGCTGATATGCTCACTGGCCTTCTTAGGTGTTTCTGTCAACCCAGGAGCCTTTTATGCTGCAATCAAGAGTTGGACATATGGTTGAGTTAATACAGTTCTAAGTGACCATCATCTGGAGGTTGCAAGGTTCAATCCTGACTACAGGTGAAAATATATACATAGAATACTTAACATAGCTTAACACATGGTTAATGAAATGAAAAGAATCATCCCTGATAGATTAAATAAAGGATTTGGTTTAAAGTTTTATGAAGGATCACAAATTCAATAAGAAACACCTAAAGAAGGGTGGAGGGCACCATTGACTGATTACAAAGCTTCATCTCAATAAAATTTGGACAAAGTTTTTATTTTTCTGTATTTTTGAGATGAGGCTTGTGTGAATAATTTGATGCTTCAACTGTTGTCCTCATCTTTTATTTGTGGTATGTATAAACACATTTTGGCCATTGTATCCTCCAGCCTTCCGGTGTATTTGAGCACAATAATGATCCCAAACTGAGAAATCATTTTTTAATAGTTTGACTGTGATTTAAACAGGCATTGAAAAACTTTGAAGATCTTATTTCAAATAATGTCATTGTTTTTGAACACGCATCATTCCAACATGTGTCATGAGAAGAATCACAATCATTTAGAAAAAACAAATGTTTTTATTTTTAAAGTAATTTACTTTAAAAACAATGATTTAGGCCTTTTCAATGATTGGTCCCATATTGTGTTCATCTCTATACTAGGTCAACTCAAGAGGGTCACTACAGCCAAACATATAAGCTGTTTCTTTGACATCTTCTTTTTGCAATGTCCTTCTATTATTTATCTTGAGAGGTTTAATAGTTAAACTCAAAAAAGACATCAGTTTTGTGTCCTTTCATTCAGCTTTTATGCATATTTTATATTTAACAGGAATTATTTTATCCTTAGGGGGGGACAAAATTGGTTGTTTTTTTCTTCTTTTCTTTCATAAATTTCAATGATGTTAAAAATCCTTGGCATAATTTTTCCAAGATTTTTTCCTAACAGATTTAATTCAACCCCCATTCCCAACCCAAACAATCAGTTTAATAAATCCCTTTTTTTTTCCTTCTCCTTCTTCTCTCTCTTCTTTTAATCTGATACAAGGACGAAAGTGACTGAAATATCAATGGGGAAAAGAAGAAAGAAAGAGCCAACTTCACAGCAAATAATTTAAAAAATTGGAATGATCCTTGGATTGTTCGCAGCTAATTCAAATGATTTTGGGTTATATAATTAACAGATGAGAAAAAGGTGTTTTCTAGGGTCTTTAATGAATCTTGATTCTTAAACAAAATGTGATATCAATCGCAATATCTAATGAATTTTCATTTTTGTGTATAATAACAAGTATGGTGTTATATGTGGATATAAGCTTGTAGAAATTTGTAGATGTTGTGTTTATAAATCATCTACATTCATCAGCTGGCAAGCTCTATCATTTGGGCCTTTTCCAGAACGACTAATGATGTATTGGAAGCTTATATACATATATATTAACAATTAATAAAAATGGAGGCACCAGTTATATATAAGTACAATGAACTTGATCTGTTTATAATGGTAAAATCATTATACCCACACAGCATGAAAGAAAAAACAAAGAACATCTATTATACAGGGTGATTGAAAGTAACTCCTTATTATCTCAGAAAAATTGAGAATCACTCAAAATAATGGTATGGTGTGGAATGACTTGAGATAGGATTTGGTGGATCCCTTCATCCATTGCAATACCATGAATGCCAAAAGGTATCTCCTCAATGCTGTAAAATGAAATCTAGACAGTTTTCAATACTTGAAGAATATTGAAGACTTGATTTTTTTTTTTGTCTTCTCCACATTTTGTTACTGTTGTTCATGAATGGCTAAATCACTAAATAAAACTCCATGTTATAAGTTTTCTTGCTATTCATTTTTGCAAAGATAATGATTCAGACATAAATTATAAGATTTAAAAAATAGGGAGTTAGTTTACTATCACCATATATATATATATATATATATATATATAATTATATATATAATGGAAATTATTATTGAAATGGTAGTGAGAGATAAAGTAAATTGAATTCCAAAGATGATCCAAGAATTAAAATATATTTTAAAATAGGGAGTTACTTTTAGAATCACCATATATATGTGTGTGTATATATGTATGTGTATAAATATATATATATATATATATATATATATGATAATTAATAATGGAAACAATAATTGAAATGGTATTTTGATTGATAAAAAGGGTAAATGGAATTCCAGAGATGAAGCAGAATATCATATAGGATGAACAGAAGGATATCAAAAATTATGTCTCATGCTGATTGTTAATAAATTTCCTGTTTTATTTTTTTATTGAATGAATTTATAAACCAGAACAAATATGACAACAAAGACAGTGTATAAAAATGTTATGAGTTTTTTTTTTTTTTATAAAAACAATGATTTGTCTCAAATGTTCAAAAGTTAATGTTTTACTTTCTCTAAAGTGTACTTACATTTTTGGTGCAGACCCCATTTCTCTTAGAAATACCCCTTTTCAACTATGATTTCCCAAATTCTTAAACATTATGTATAATATTATTTTTTTCCCAGCCTTTAATGTTCTGTATACTGGAGAAAAATAAACAAAAACAAAAACAGAAGCTAAATGTTAACAAAATTATAAGGAATGGATTAAAATCTTTTTAGTTAACATTAAAATTGCAATCATTAACGTGGATTTCATCCTTACAAAAATTTTTGTTTTCACTTAAGTCTCATCAGAGAAAAAAAACTACAATAAGAGATTCTATTTTCTACCCAGAGGCTTGAAAATCAAGAACCAACCCAACACATACCTTTAGCCATTCACTCACAGATTCAAATAAAATCTAGTAGAATGAATCAAAAATTCTGTCATTGCTCAATATCTATTGGTTAACCTGGATTGTTCCAGGTTGTTTTAAAAACAGTCAGTTCACCATCCTATCTCGTGTGTTGTTCAGAATTCCAGCTCTGCATCCTTGAGCCAATATACATACATTGGTCAAATCAGAGCTCTTTCAAGCAGAAGGAATTTGTCTACCATTTACAACTCTGAAGTGGTTCTGCAAGAGGCTACCTGACCAGGGTAATAACAATATTTTTTTTACCCCTTCTTCATTATGAAATTCTTACACTCTCTAATCATAATTTTCCTGTGGTAATCTCTTGATGAGACTCGGGTGAAAAACAAAAAGTTTTTGTGAAGGATGAATCTGCTTATGATTGCAATTCTAAAAAATTTGTACAACAAAAAACTGTTTTTAACATTAAAAAGCAAAACAAGCAAACAAAAACATATCTATAACAAATTCATTGGTTTTTTTATGATAACTCTGTTTCTTGTCCTCAACTTGCAGCAATCTAATAATAGCAAAAGTAAAATAAGCAACCACAAACAAATAATAATAATAATGATAATAATAATAATAATAAACAAACATAAAAGGAATTCAAACTCGATTCAGATTTGAAGATAGAAATTCCTTTTTAAAATTTGAAGAACCAATAAAATATATGAGATGATGAGGTGTCAAATTCATTTCTCCTTTTTTTTTTTTTTTTTTTCAGTGTTATTATTATTTTTTTTTAATTTATTTATTTTTTTAAATATTTTAAAATTGACATAATTGTCGTTTCAGGCAAATGATGAATCTTTTGTTTTATTGATATATTTTCCCTAGCCAATATAATAGCAGATTTAATTCTCTCTCCAGATGGCAAAACAAAAAAAAATTAAAAGAAAGCCACATATCACAATTGAACACTGAAATTAGACACGAACATCACCTGCTTTACACGTTTGCTTTTCATTTTGTAATTTTGTTTGGCTTTTTTATTTATTTCATTTTTTTTTTTACTTTTTTTCATATTTTTTAATGGTTTACCTCATTTTCATATCTGAATATGGAATTTAAAAAAAAACTTTCAACATAATCTACTTCGACTGCATGGGAGAACAACCATATAAAAAAAAATCACTAATAATATCCGAATCGTGTTCAGATAATGTCAAAAGTTCTCCCTATAAAAAGTCTCATGGCAAAAATCCCTGTATCTCCTCGTTTTAATGTTTTTTTTTAATTTATTTTTAAACATTTATTTAGGGAAAGCTTGGTCTTTTTGCCCAGCTCAAAAAACACTTGTCCTTGAAAGATGAAGAAAATACCCAAAACATGAGATAAGGTAAAAATCACTTTTTTTTCTATTGAGCATCTTGAAATTTAAAAAGAAAAATAAAAAATTTTCCCCACAAAAAAAAAAAAAAAAAAAAAAAAATCCAAAATCCACCTTTCTAATATAAAGCACAGCTTTACTATCCTTAAATTTTTTTAATCATCATCATCATCATTTCCAACATTGGGGGGTGGGAAAAGGAGGAGGGGAAGGGTATTGATTTCATCCAACCACCATGGGCGGCAGTGATGGTGGTGGTGTTGCGGTGAGGCAATAGTGGCTGGCGGGATAATTGTCTGAGGACGAGCATCAGGGTAGTGTGGTGGTGGTTGTAGGGTGGTGGCAACAGCAAGGATCTTCTTCCCCCTCCTTATATATTTTTTGTTCTTTTGCAAACAGACAAAGTTACTTGAGCTCTTTGAGTGACATTTGCAAGGGCAATGCAAAAGCTCCTGCAATGCTGAATAGGGCTATTGAAATCCAGTGTATATGCATTGCTATCTTCCTTCCCATAATTGCATTACCTGCAAGAGAGAAAAAAAAAGTCTTTTAATATCAGTATTTTCCAATCAACACTCCCCCCAACCTCTTCATATCGGGTTTTTTATTTAGACTTATAAAAAACAAAACAAAAAAGCCCAAAAACAAAAACATTCCTACCATCTAGTTGGACACTGCAGCACCTCTGTTGCTTAAACTGAATCCTAATTTCATTAATGGCATTCGCCATCGTCATAACAGATATATACTTATGAAACGTGAAAACCTCTCTCCAAGAAGACATTCCCAGAAATGGACTTGAAAGTGGGGAACTATTTGATGGGCATAAGTTAGATTAAGTTGTAGGTAAACCAATAAACTAGGCTCGTCTTTGAAAAGGTTTCTTTTGGGCCACTACATGATAAGATGCTGCTTACGCCTTTTACTGTAAAGATGCTCTTTTTAAAATCTCCATTTTAATACAGGTGTCCATAAAGTCCTGTCAAATATTTAAAATCATTTCAACAATACCAAATAGCTGGTCCCATTGAAGGTGTCGATCATCAAAAAGTACATTGTAGGGCTGGTGTTTCTGACTTTATTAAAATTAATATTTAAATGGATAAAACAATTTAGCACCACAGTTTTATAAAGCAGAAAAGTATGGAGAAATTGCACATTATATGACAAGGCCAGTAACTTTAAAATAGTAACAAATATAAATTTCTATTGGCAGAATAAATTTGTATAAATAAAAAAATATGTGAATGTTCACAACATTAAATATTGAATTGCAAAATTTGTATGTAGAATTAGCAAATTTCCATAGGAAGTGGACAAATGGAAAATCTAAAGTTTTTGTGTGAATACGACCTGTGAAATGGATTGGTATGTTAATTCGCCCAGTGGCCCCGATGATGGTCCTGATGCGATTATGCTAGTAAATGCTGACTCAGAGAGTTAATAGCTGTTGTGTTTGTTCATCAGCAAGTTGATTCGTTTGCCTCAGACATCTGTCATCCTTCAACTGAGAAGAACTAGGTGGCGATCGCTTAGTAGTTTTGTCACGCGCTGTTGGCACATCGTATTGCTCCTGTCTGAAAGCTAAATAGAATCTCATATTTGTTGATTTAGGCTTCTCAGTTTAAATATATTCTTAGGTGCTTCGCATCTTTGATATTCTATTTTGGCGCTAAAGCGCGGAACGTAAGTTTGAACACCCCAACCTAAAAACCCCACCAAAAACCCAAAACACCCCTCCCAGAAAACCCATGTCTCTTCCAGACGTAGTATTAATCACACCTGCATTTATATTATCAATCAAACTCTCACAATGCTATTCGAATCTATATAAGTTTGCCGGAAAAGCAGTTTGATGTGATTGTGTGTTACTTTTTATGATTATCCTTATGGATATAAAAATAATAGGAATTTATGCGTATAACCATCAATAAAAAAATTCTAGAGTTTTTTCTTTTATATGTTTTTACTAAAAGCATTCTAACCATTTGATATTGCTCAAGCTGACACCTCTCTACAACTCTTACCATTTGGCTGACTTCATGAATCAAGACGTGACCAAAGTGATGTTTTGTTAAACTGCATCCCGTAAATTTGCTTTCTGCAACATATAACACAGCAGTCTCCACATAAACTCTATAGCAAACTCCCAAATTATCTTGCCTCTTTCCCTGTTGACTAGCGTGCCTTTTTTATATTACAGCCAATCTATAAAAAATATTGCATACCATGACAAATAGATTCTCTCGCCAATTCTTACTTCTGCGTCTTGAGGATCACATTTCTTATTCCAAATTCACGATGCTAAGGCGCCACCATACTTTTTTGAAGCTCTTCATTCATCTTGCATGCGAGACTGTGGCGAGAGAAATCACACATGTAGTAGTTCAAAGCGTACCACGACCTATGTCTGGCAATGTAACTGAGATCAGCGAGGGAGTATAACAGGCGATTTGGGGTGAGATTGCAACTTCCCACATCCTCCCTGATCATCGAGTCATGCTTGATGCTTCGGATACTTCCCCTCATTGGGCACACATGTAAATCACTACACTGTGTGATTTGACGTGGATGTGGGATCTATTAAGCGCCTGCACCGTTAATAACTAAATACACGCCCACAGTTGGCGTTTGGTCTTGCTGACTCGAGGCCAGTGCATGATTATGACAGTACCGCATTCCTCTGACTTCGTTCTTCTATACCCGAAACACAGTAGTCCGCCGAATTCCACCTCTCTTGCAGTCACTTGCTTCGTTCCTGTCATACATCACTGCCCCTCGTCAGCAAGACTCAAACGCAACTGTGCCGTGTATTTAGTTATTAAGGCAGGCCTTAAATAATCCCACATCCAGGTCAATCACACAGTGTAGTGATTTACATGTGTGCAATGAGGGAGTCCGACATCAAGCCATGACTCATGATCAGGAGGATGTGAGTTCAATCTCCCCAATCGCCCTGTTATACTCCCTCCTGATCTCAGTTTACATGCCAGACATAGTCGTGTACGCTTTGAACTACTACATGTGTGATTTCTCTCGCCACACGTCTCGCATGCAAGATGAATGAAGAGCTCAAAAAGTATGGCTGCCTTAGCATCGTAATTTGAAGAAATGTGATCTCAGAACCAGGAGAATTGGCAAGAATCTATTTGCATGTATGCAAATTTTTATAGATTGAGCTGTATATAAAACACCAGTCAACAGGAAAGAGCAAGATAATTTGGAGTTTGCTATAGAGTTTATGTTGGAGACTGCTGTGTTATTGTTGCAGAAACAATTACGGGATCAGTTTACAAACATCACTTTGTCATCTTGATCTTAAGTCACAAAAGTGATTACAGGGTCAGTTGACAAATATCAAAATGGTAGAATCTTTTTAGTAAAAACATATAAAAAAAAAACTCTAGAAGTTTTATTATTGATGTTATAGCATAAATTCCTATATTTTATATCCAAATAAGGATAATCATAAAAATCACACATCACACAATTTCTTTTTCCAAACTTAATAGATTATACATTTGTCAGAGTTTGATTGGAAAAAGCAGGTGTTTTAAAACTACGGTCTGGAAAAAAGCAGGTGTTTAAAACTATGTCCGCGCTTTAGCGCCAAAATAGAATATCAGATCGAAGCCACCTAAGAATTATTTAAAAACAGACCAAATCAACAAAATATGAGATTCCATTTAGCTTTCAGACAGAGCAAACGATGTCCACAGCCGATGACAACAACTCTAAAGCGACCACCAGTTCTTCTCAATTGAAGAAACAGATGTCTGAGCAAACGAATCAACTTGCTGATGACAAACACAACACTTTAACTCTCTGAGTCAGCATTTACTACCATATCCAATCAGCCATCATCGGGCCACTGCGATTAACATAACCAATCCATTTCACAGGTCGTATTCACCAAAAACTTTAATTTTCCATTTGTCCACTTCCTATGGAAATTTGCTAATTCTACATACAAATTTTTGCATTCATATTAATGTTGTGAACATTCACATATTTTTTTATTTATACAAATTTATTCTCCAAATGAATTTATTTGTTATTTATAAATATATGCCTTGTCTTTGTCATTTCTCCATATTTTCTGCTTAAAACTGTGTCTAATTGTTTTATCATTTAAATATTATTTATAAAGTCAGAACACACCAGCCTCTACAATGTACTTTTTGATGATCACACTTCAATAGGACCACTATCTTTGTATTGTTGAAAGATTTTAAATCTTTTGCAGGACTTTATGGACACCTTGTATTAAAATGAGATTTTAAAGACATCTTTACAGCAGCAGCAGCATCTATCATGTAGTGCCAAAAGAAACCTTTTTCAAAACCTAGTTTATTGGTTTACCTACAACTTAATCTAACTTATGCCCATCAAAATAGTTCCCCCACTTTCAAGCCATTTCTGGAATGTCTTCTTGGAGAGAGTTTTCAGGTTTCATACAGTATAATTGTTTGAGATCAATCCATTAAGAATAGATTTCAGTTTTAAGAACAGAGGTCTGCAGTGTCCAAACCTAGAGTGTAGGATGTTTTTTGTTTTTGTTTTTTGTTTTTGTTTTTTATAGTCTAAATAAAAAAACCCTGAATATGAAGAGGTTGGGGAGTGATTGATGAAAATACTGATATTAAAAGACTTTTTGTTTTCTCTCTTTGCAGGTAATGCAATTTGGAAGGATAGATAGCAATGCATATACACTGGATTTCCAATACCCATTTACAGCATTGCAGGCTTTTGCAGTTGCCCTTGCAAATGTCACTCAAAGACTCAAGTAACTTTGTCTGTTTGCAAATAAGAAAACAAAAAATATTAAGGAGGGGGAAGAAGAGTCCCTTTGCTGTTGCCACCACCACTACAACCACCACCACTACTACCCCCCTGATGCTCGTCCTTCAGACAATTTCGCCAGCCACTATTGCCATCACCGCAACCACCACCACCATCACTGCCGCCCATGGTGGTTGGATGAAATCAATACCCTTCCTCCTCCTTTTCCCCACCCCCAATGTTGAAATGATGATGATGATGATTAAAAAAAATTTAAGGATAGTAAGCTGTGCTTTATATTAGAAAGGTGGATTTTGATTTTTTTTTTTTTTTTTTTTTTTTTGTGGGGGAAAATTTTTTTTTTTTTCTTTTTAAATTTCAAGATGGCTACCAATAGAAAAAAAAAAGTGATTTTTACCTTATCTCATGTTTTGGGTATATTTTCTTCAAAATCTTTCAAGGACAGTGTTTTTTTGAGGCTGCAAAAAGACAAGCTTTGCTAAATAAATGTTTAAATAAATTAAAAAAAACATTAAACAGGAGATACAGATTTTTGGCATGAGGACTTTTAATAGGGAGAACTTTGACATTATCTGAACTATTCGATTTATTAGTGATTTTTTTTATATGGTTGTTCTCCATGCAGTCTGAAGTAGATTATGTTGAAAGTTTTTTTTTTAAATTCATATTCAGAATATGAAATGAGGTAAAACATTAAAAATATGAAAAAAAAAGTAAAAAAAAAAAAAATGAATAAATAAAAACCAAACAAATTACAAAATGAAAAGCAAACGTGTAAAGCAGGTGATGTTCGTGTCTAATTTCAGTGTTCAATTGTGATATGTGCTTCTTTTTAATTTTTTTTTTTTTGTTTTCCATCTGGAGAGAGAATTAAATCTGCTATTATATTGGCTAGGGAAATATATTCAATAAAACAAAAAGATTCATCATTTGCCTGAAACAGACAATTATGTCAATTTTAAATATTTTAAAAAAAATAAATAAATTTTAAAAAAATAATAATACACTGAAAAAAAAAAAAAAAAAAGGAGAAATGAATTTGACACCTCATCATCTCATATATTTTATTGGTTCTTCAAATTTTAAAAAGGAATTTCTATCTTCAAATCTGAATCGAGTTGAATTCCTTTTATGTTTGTTTATTATTTATTATTATCATTATTATTATTATTTGTTTGTGGTTGCTTTATTTTACTTTTGCTATTATTAGATTGCTGCAAGTTGAGGACAAGAAACAGAGTTATCATAAAAAAAACCAATGAATTTGTTATAGATATGTTTTTTTTGCTTGTTTGCTTTTTAATGTTAAAAACAGTTTTTTGTTGGTACAAAAATTTTAGAATTGCAATCATAAGCAGATTCATCCTTCACAAAAACTTTTGTTTTCACCGAGTCTCATCAGAGGATTACCACAGGAAAAAAAATTATGATAGAGAGTGTAAGAATTTCATAATGAAGAAGGGGTAAAAAAAATATTGTTATTACCCTGGGTCAGGTAGCCTCTTGCCAGAACCACTTCAGAGTTGTAAATGGTAGACAAATTCCTTCTGCTTGAAGAGCTCTGATTTGACCAATGTTATGTATATTGGCTCAAGGATGCAGAGCTGGAATTCTGAACACACACGAGATAGGATGGTGAACTGACTGTTTTTAAACAACCTGGAACAATCCAGGTTAACCAATAGATATTGAGCAATGACAGAATTTTTGATTCATTCTACTAGATTTTATTTGAATCTGTGAGTGAATGGCTAAAGGTATGTGTTGGTTGGTTCTTGATTTTCAAGCCTCTGGGTAGAAAATAGAATCTCTATTGTAGTTTTTTTTCCTCTGATGAGACTTAAGTGAAAACAAAAATTTTTGTTAAGGATGAATCCACTTATGATTGCAATTTTAATGTTAACTAAAAAGATTTTAATCCATTCCTTATAATTTTGTTAAACATTTAGCTTCTGTTTTTGTTTTGTTTATTTTTCTCCAGTATACAGAACATAAAGGCTGGGAAAAAATAATATTATACATATGTTTAAGAATTTGGGAAATCATAGTTGAAAAAAGGGTATTTTCTAAGAGAAATGGGGTCTGCACCAAAAATGTAAGTACACTTTAGAGAAAGTAAAACATTAACTTTTGAACATTTGAGACAAATCATTGTTTATAAAAAAAAAAAACTCATAACATTTTTATACACTGTCTTTGTTGTCATATTTGTTCTGGTTTATAAATTCATTCAATAAAAAAATAAAACAAGGAAATTTATTAACAATCAGCATGAAGACATATGTTTTGATATCCTTCTGTTTCATCCTATATGATATTCTTGCTTCATCTCTGGAATTCATTTACCCTTTTTTATCAATCAAATACCATTTCAATTATTGTTTCCATTATTATTATCATATATATATATATATATATATATATATTATACACATACATATATACACACACATATATATGGTGATTCTAAAGTAACTCCCTATTTTAAAAATATAATTTATTCTTGGATCATCTTTGGAATTCAATTTACCTTTATCTCTCAACTACCATTTCAATAATAATTTCCATTATATATATATATATATATATATATATATATATATATATATGGTGATAGTAAACTAACTCCCTATTTTTTAAATCTTATAATTTATGTCTGAATCATTATCTTTGCAAAAAATGAATACAAGAAAAAAACTTATAACATGGAGTTTTATTAGTGATTTAGCCATTCATGAACAACAGTAACAAAATGTGGAGAAGCACAAAAAAAAAAATCAAGTCTTCAATATTCTTCCAAGTATTGAAAACTGTCTAGATTTCATTTTACAGCATGAGGAGATACCTTTTGGCATTCATGGTATTGCAATGGATGAAAGGATCCACAATCCTATCTCAAGTCATTCCACACCATACCATTATTTTGAGTTGATTCTCAAATTTTTCTGAGATAATAAGGAGTTACTTTTCAATCACCCTGTATATAGATGTTCTTTGTTTTTTCTTTCATGCTGTGTGGGTATATATGATTTTACCATTATAAACAGATCAAGTTCATTGTACTTATATATAACTGGTGCCCTCCATTTTTATTAATGTGTATATATATGTATATAAGCTTCCAATACATCATTAGTCGTTCTGGAAAAGGCCCCAAAATGATAGAGCTTCCAGCTGATGAATGTAGATGATTTATAAACACAACATCTACAAATTTCTACAAGCTTATATCCACATATAACACCATACTTGTTATTATACACAAAAATGAAAATTCATTAGATATTGCGATTGATATCACATTTGTTTAAGAATCAAGATTCATTAAAGACCCTAGAAAACACCTTTTTCTCATCTGTTAATTATATAACCCAAAATCATTTGAATTAGCTGCGAACAATCCAAGGATCAGTTCCAATTTTTTTTAAATTATTTGCTGTGAAGTTGGCTCTTTCTTTCTTTCTTTTCCCCATTGATATTTCAGTCACTTTCGTCCTTGTATCAGATTAAAAGAAGAGAGAGAGAAGGAGAAGGAAAAAAAAAGGGATTTATTAAACTGATTGTTTGGGTTGGGAATGGGGGTTGAATTAAATCTGTTAGGAAACAAATCTTGGAAAAATTATGCCAAGGATTTTTAACATCATTGAAAATTTATGAAAGAAAAGAAGAAAAAAACAAAACAATTTTGTCCCCCCCCCCAAGGATAAAATAATTCCTGTTAAATATAAAATATGCATAAAAAGCTGAAAATGAAGGACACAAAACTGATGTCTTTTTTAGTTTTACTATTAAACTCTCAAGATAATAATAGAAGGACATTGCAAAAGAAGATGTCAAAGAAACAGCTTATATGTTTGGCTGTAGTGACCTCTTGAGTTGACCTAGTATAGAGATGAACACAATATGGGAACCAATCATTGAAAAGGCTAAATCATTGTTTTTAAAGTAAATTACTTTAAAAATAAAAACATTTGTTTTTTCTAAATGATTGTGATTCTTCTCATGACACATGTTGGAATGATGCGTGTTCAAAAACAATGACATTATTTGAATAAGATCTTCAAAAGTTTTTCAATGCCTGTTTAATCAACAGTCAAACTATTAAAAATGATTTCTCAGTTTGGATCATTATTGTGCTCAAATACACCGGAAGGCTGGAGGATACAATGGCCAAAATGTGTTTATACATACCACAATAAAGATGAGGACAACAGTTTGAAGCATCAAAATTATTCACATCAAGCCTCATCTCAAAAATACAGAAAAATAAAACATTTGTCCAAATTTTTGAGATGAAGCTTTGTATCAGTCAATGGTGCCCTCCACCCTTCTTTAGGTGTTTCTTATTGAATTTGTGATCCTTCATAAAACTTTAAACCAAATCCTTTATTTAATCTATCAGGGAAGATTCTTTTCATTTCATTAACCATGTGTTAAGCTATGTTAAGTATTCTATGTATATATTTTCACCTGTAGTCAGGATTGAACCTGCAACCTCCAGATGATGGTCACTTAGAACTGTATTAACTCAACCATATGTCCAACTCTTGATTGCAGCATAAAGGCTCCTGGGTTTGACAAGAAACACCTGAAGAAGGCCAGTGAGCATATCAGCTGAAATGTTGTGTATATAACAATATAGATGAGGACATCAGCCCCAAAAATCCAAATAAACATTATTGATTAATGTTTTGATATTCTGCTAACAATTGGATTAGGTTGAAAAAAATGTCTGAATTTTACAGATTTTTTTTTTTTTTTTTTAGTATCGATAAATAAAAGATATTCATTGCCTTTTTTTTTTTTGTATCATTGAATTTTTTTTTTTTTTTTGTATCAACAAATAAAAAATATTCATTGCATTGGGACGACCTCATTTGGAATTTGCTAATGTGGTTTGGAGTCCATTTTATTTTAGTAACACTGAAGTGGTGAATACATGGAATAAACTCCCATTATCAATAGTCAATGAACCATCTCTAAACTTCTTTAAGGCAATGTTAGATAATCTGTGGAAAGATTATAAATATACTGTGGAATTAAGATGAATTTTATAAGGAACAGCTGACAGGTCTCAGACCTAATATACTAGCTGAGAAGATATCATCATTATTATTAAGTAAATAAGCAAAATCATTATTTGAAGCACTCAGATCACACCACATTTAAATTTTATTTATTTATTATATTATAAACTGATATGAGGAATTGTCTTCAAATGTGAAATCATAATGCATAACTCTTAGGAAGAAATAAATCTGACACTATGGAAAAAGTCATAAGTAAACGTGAAAAATAAAATTCAGAAGGATGTATTTTCTAACACCCCATCATGCTAGAGGAACACAAAGTCTGATTATTGTAGGGAACCACACACAAACCAAAGTTCATGCAGTAGTTAGTGTAAAAAATTGCATGTGTCCTTTCGACATTCCTCTTTTGAGACATTTCAGGCAGTGGACAATAAAGCCAGCCCTGCCCCAATCAGATGTGGGGATAGGTGTTGCCTGCAGAAAAGGCTCTCTGGGATTCACACCAGTATTATATATCTTACCAGTCCAGTGGCTAAAACCACTGGACAGGGCCTGAAGGCCAGGCAATTATAGGCTGCTGTTGAAAAAGGATGATTTATTAATATCTGAAAATCATAAGCAGTTTTGGTTACAGACACCAAAGCTCCATTATAAGAAGATAACTTTTCTTTTAAAATTTTTGCTTTGAAGAATATAACAGATTTTTAAAGACATCAGTAGTAAATCTGTCTTTTTTTCTTTCTGTTCCCTTTCTTTCCTCCTCTTTTGTAATCTCAAAGGCAGCATTCTGTAAACCTCTAACATAGATTTCAGCTTTTGTTGTTGTTGCTGTTATCAATGTCTTGCCGTTATTATTGTTTTTTTTTTTTTTTTTTGTTTTGTTTTTTGTTTTTTACAATCAACATTAGAGACCTTTCAAAAAATTATTGCATTTCAGTGTTGGAAACCTTTGATTTTTATCTACCACGTTTTTTTCTTTAATTCTAAACTGTGTTTTGAAAGGCTCTATTCATAAACAGATTTGTATACATAACAATATTGGCTTGCTTTTATATTTGAGGAATCTATCAGCCCTTTTTGTTTTTTTTGTTTTTTTTTTAAATTCTGTATGAAGTATGGGGAGGAGTGTTTCTACCATAACAATTGCCTTATTCTTTATAATATTGAAATGTATAAAACAAATAAATTGACATGGTCATATCGTTGACAAATATGTATTTAATAAAAGATAGAGGAATCTAAAATTTTAAAAAAATGTTTATTTGATAAGACCCCGTTTCTGGGGGGGGGGGAAATAAAAGTTGTGTATTGAAATATGACAGGGGTGTAAAATTACAAAATTGAATATTAAAATTTTTGTTGATAAAATTTTAAAGATTTTTAGATGTTAGCTCTTTGAACCAGAAGAAGCATCAACAGGCAGATATTTAAAAGATGAGGATAAAAACAACATTTATATGTAAAATAGATGGCCAACTGTAATGAGATTATCTAGGTTGAGATTGTATTTACTGTAATGATATTGCAAAAAGTATATAACTTGTAAATTTTTTAACCTAATTTAGAGGAGGAAGAAAAATAAAGATATTCATATAAACCTCTCACTAGGTTCGGTTTCTTTGTTGAATGGCATATCAACCTTCATAGGTTATTTAATGCCAAAGCCATTTTGTAGAAGAACAGCAGTGCTAGTTTTTAACTCATAGCTGAAGAACCAAAACTATTCCATCTTCAAAATATAAAATGAAAACAGTGAAATCTGTAAAATTGAGAAATTTAATTTGAGAAAGTTGACTTTAGTAATGATATTTGTATCTTTAAAATATTTATTGGTATTCACACAATACTGAAAACAATCTGGGTTAAATTGCAATGGCTTGCTTTGGTTTCTTTGTTTAATGGCATATCAACCTTACTGGGTTATTTAATTCCAAAGCCAGCCTTGTTAAAGAACAGTAGTGGGAAATTGCAATGGGTTATAAGATTATTATTATTTGTAATCTTTAAGGGGTTAAGTAATATCCGATATAAATTATGGAAGGATGATACTGGGAATTTTCTAAGTTATAAATAACTGCTGTGTATGTGTGCACCACTTTATAAAAGAACCTGTTAATTATTCAAAATCCTTTCTGTGTTAACATCCTAATTATTGATAATAATGGCTTTGGTGCCGACTAGACTATATAAATGATGCATTTATGTATAGCTATACAAATATGTTTGTTTAAGGTGACTTTCTCTGCTTCTGCAGAAATTTGTTTTTGATTTTGCAAAAATAAAAAGAATCTGCTCATCTAGATGCTAATTGTTATAACATTGTGATTTTTTTTCCCCTGTGGTTGCCTTTTATGTGATATAGAGCTTTTAACGGCTTTATATTAGCTATGTAAGTTATAGTAGTGTTTATGTATAGCAGCAGAAAATTATACAATATCCTATGAAAAGAAATCTTGAAAGATACATAGAAAGAACACCTTTTAAGATTCATAACTTTGTTAAAAAGGAGACATTTTCTGGTTGACTGTGAATTGAAGGGCATACATTTTTATGATAGTCTACTGGACAGATGTTAGTGGAATATGAAATCAAGTCCAATGTATATATTTTTAATTTCTCAACTGGGATTAATACGTTTTTTGGGTTTTTTTTTTTTTTTTACATCAGAACTGCAAAAGTGAAATGGTTATTTTTTATTTTATTGTTACTCTGAGATAAAAAAAAAATATCATTAGCAAAATTACCAGCAAATTTCAGTATAGGACTTGATAAGTTTATAATTGTATCCCTATGCAACAACTTTAAATCTATACATCAATTAATGTTGTCATTTAATTGAGAAAAAAAAACAATTCTTTTTAAAAGACAATAACTTATAAATGAATTAACATATTAAGTTTTCTTTAGAGTTGGATTTTTATTAAAAGTATTAATCCAAGTTGAGAAATTAAAAATATATATATTGGACTTCATTTCATATTCCACTAATATCTGTCCAGTAGACTATTGTAAAAATTTTTGCCCCTCAATTCACAGTCTACCCATTTTCTATTGAAACTGTATTTAATAAATTATCTTATAAATTAAACCTGTGATGTTTAACCATCTAAAAAAAAAAAAAAAAAAAAAAAAATCATTTGTATTTATCTAAAATCTTTTGCTGTTAGTAAAGAAATTTCTTATTCATTGAAATATCTGGGAAGTTATCAGTGAAATTTAATTTGTTTTAGAGAGACAAATGATTATCCTTCTACAAGAAAAATAAATAATTAAAAAAAAAAATTAATGTCTTTAAAAGGTACTCTTTCTAGCAGTTCGAGATATTATTGCTTTGTTTGATGCATGAAATATTATATGATTTTTTTTAATGCTAAACTTAACCATCTCTCTCACACACACACATACATCTACATCCATTTCTCCAGCAATTTTATTGCTTCTCAAACACACACACACACAAAAGTGAGTATTGTCTGCAGATTTTGACTGCTTTATGTACATATATATATATATATATCATCATATATAACTGTTTAAAAGAAATACCAAATACCGTGCCATTTAATAATGAAAATAATTTTGAGGAATACAAAAAAAAAATATAACTTACAGAATTTTTTTTTTGTTTTTCTACTGAAAATGAATGTAGATATAATTAATTGTGAATGCAATTCCATATCAATGGTTATTATATGATTTTTATTTGTAGATGAAATAACAAATGCCCACAATAGCAACAAAAAAAAATTAAAAAAATAAAAAATAAATTATTTCGTTGCAGTTGCAACCGGCAACAATCAAGTCTTAAATAATGGAGTAAATTATTATTGTAATTATTGTTGTTAATATTATTTTTATTATTATTATTATCATTATTATTGTTGTTGTTATCGTTATGGGGTGTCAATTCATTTTTTCTTTTTCTTTCTTTCTAGTTGTATATGCATCATATTTACATTGATACACACACACACACACACACACACACGCATATAGAATCAAACTTAGGGATACAAAAATCCAATTTTTATTTTACAACCCATGTAAAACAACGTGCATATGAACAGTGATTTTTTTTTATTTGGAAGGGGAAAGAATTGGTAAAGTTTGGCACTTTATTGTTTTTATCATAGAAAATTAAAGAAAAGTGTCAAGGTTTTTTTTTTTTTTGTTTTTTCAACCAATCAACCACCTTTAATTTCACATAAGTCATTGTATAATTGTATGCATTTAAAAAAAAAAAAACAACAAAAAAGGAACAGCTACATATTTTGGTAATACACATTTCAGGTGTATAAATCAATTGTATATGCACATATACACTGATATGCATATATCAATGAGCAGATTCATTCTTAACAAAAAATTTTGTTTTCACCCGAGTCTCATCAGAGGATTACCACAGAAAGAAAAACTATTGTAGTTCTTTCTTCCTGTGGTAATCCTCTGATGAGACTCAGGTGAAAACATTTTTCTTTTCTTTTTTTTTTACTAAAGATGAATCCACTTATGATAGCAATTCTAAAAATTTGTACACACAAAAAATTGTTTCGATATGCATATGGTGAAGTGTATTAACACAAACATGTTTATACCAATCAACACAAGTAGGAATATAGACTCATGGATCATTTCTTTACAAAGTTATACATACACACATACAAATACATATATATATATATACATATATATATCTTTGACCAACTGAAGATATAGTGAATAAAGGTTGTTCTGGGATTTTTTCAGAAAAGACATAAGATATTACAATTTTCATGTTTGTTGATTTACAATTCAATTCATTTTTTTCTCAAAATAAACTCTATTCACTCTCATATGTGTGTGTGTGTGTGTGTATATATATATATATATATATATATATATACACACACATATATGTATACTATATATATTCATAAATATGCACACTTGCATAATGGCAGGTGTGTATATATATGTACAAACATGCTTATGTGTATAGGATTTCATACCTATTCATGTATATACATATGTATTCTTATGCATATATATGTATATTTACAGACATATATCATATTAACATACATCTGTTTTATCTTGTGCTTGTTACTGATGATGATGAATACGGGAGGCACTATGCATTTATTGCTTTTTGTTGCTTTTTGTAAATATTTTAAAAAAGAATAATAATAAAAAATAATAATAAAAAAGGTTTTTTAATGAATTTTTTTATGACAACAAACCCAGCCATGTGTTTACTTCATTGAAATACATTTTTTTTTCGTATTTTTTTTTCTTCTCCTGCCTCTTGTATGATGTTATATGTTGGTAACAAACAAAACTTGCAGAAAACATTCTCAAATATAACAAAGTGACTGACACTGGATATTTGCTCAGTTTTTTTTTTTTTTTCTTTTTTTTTTTTCCTTAATGTTGAGGCGTGTCATTTTATTTTTCATTTTTTTTTTTTTTTCATTTATATTTTTTTTCTAATTTAAACTTTTTAACATATGGTGCAGTCCAAAAATTGACATTTTAAAAAAAAAAAAAAAAAAAAGTAATTGTACAATTGAACTAATTCCATGCTTTGTTGGTAAGGAAAAAAAAAAATCTTTTTCTTTTTTTTTTCAGGACTCTTCTATATTGCAGACTTGTTTTTATTATTTTTTTTTTGTTATTTTTATGCAAATAAAAAAGACAAAGAAATATCTCCTTATTTTTTCTATTTTCTTTTTTTTTTTTCATTTTAGCCGAGTCTATCCATCTTTTATCAGCAAAGATCTGTTTATTTTCAAAATAAGAGTTGAGGGAAAAAAAATAATAATGCATATATTGTTTATCTTATTAAGTCTGTATTTCTTATGCTCCATAAAAGAATAGACAATTTACCAAAAATGATACCGGTAATACAGTACACAATAAAAAAAGTCCACTGATATTTCTGTTCAATGTATTGGGTTGGTGCATAATAATTGCAGCTTTTTTCAATAAATTTGTTGATAAAAAAAAAAGCTGTAATAATTATTCATCAACCCAATATATTGTAGTCTTGTAAAAGCAGTTAGTATCTAATTCAATCTCTTCACTACTGAAAGATGCTTAAAAATAATTTCATAAACAAAATGTTAATATTTTTTCGCACATTATATAAAGGGCTGGGTTATCTCAGTCGGTAGAGCGTTCAGCTAGAAACCACAAGGTTCCTAGTTTGATACTGGCCCTCGCCAACTCAGCGTATGAGTGGTACAGGGATCTGTGCGGTAAAGTAAGGAGCTGATGGTAGGTGTGACGCTCCACCTCAGACACTAAAACAATCTCCTTGGTCTAGTGCTAGTGAAAAGGGGATAGACTCCCTTGCTGCATGGCCGATACTGACATTAGGCCGCCCCAATGACTTTTACGACTTTATATATATATATATATATATATATATATATATATATATATATATATATAAGTTTAATTAAAATTGACCAAAGATATTATGTACCTGCACAATGTTTTGAATTGTTTCCAACCAGAAACTTAGCTTATACTGAGTTTTGATTATGAATTCCTCCAATTGCTACATTTATGATCAACTTTTTCTTTACTATTGTATTTTTTCCCCCTTACTTTTCTTCTGTTGGATTTTACACCTGATGAAGACTAAAGAATGGGTTTGCTGAAACATTGTAATATGAATGCCAAGACGAGCTTTGAAGAATCACCAGTACAGAAATTACTCTTCTCAAAATTATGGTTGATAAATTTCCTCATCTGACAACACAATCAAGTGGATATTTACTCAATCTGTTTGCCATGGGTAGGATGCGACAACATCACAAGTAAAAGGGCGTCCGGCAAGGATCTTCTATTTCTATTACGGTATTCACCTTTGTGAATTCATGGAAGATCTAACAAAGGAATAGGAATTTCATAAGCAGTCTCCAGACCCTGCATGCATATCCCGGTCAAGGGAAGGAAATGCCCTTGTTTGCTGCAATGACAAGTATGCCAAAAGCCATTGATTCCGGATGATGGAGACAACCTTGGGATTTTTTGCCAAACCCCTCCCCCTTTGGCTGGGTTGTGGCTCTAATACCACTGGGTGCCAGACCTATCTGCCTTGGGAGAACCTACTAGGAACCTTAGTTACCAATGGCATGGCTTTGACACTACCCTGCTGAGATGAGGAGGGGTTGGACTATAGAAATAATGTGCTAGATGGCTGTTGAACAAAGAGCTTCCTCTGCCCTTTTACCGGTTTTGTTTTTCATTCTTCAGACACCTGTCTAGACATCCTCCCCAACAGACAAATTCTGTGGGGTTACCAGTTTAGTCAACATTGATCCGACTATGAAATAGGTAATAATGGGTTACTGTTGTATATTGGTTAATAAGAAACGGAAGCAGCATTTCGGCCATTGTTTTGATAAGAAACGGAAGCACCATTTTGGCCATCTTTGAGTTGTGATAATAAAAAGGTGGAAGTGATTACTTCCCGCAGATGATGTACAACTGGATTACTTGTTGTGTTCTTTATTCGATAAGCAAGCTGCAACAATTACATAGTATTAGTAGCACATTGAGCAACCTGACACAAAAAGTGTGTGTATGTATGTATGTATATATATATATATATATATATATATAGTTTGTTGGTTGGTTTTGAAGGCTATCACAATGCAAGTGTAAAGAAAAAAGAAGGTAATTGTGGTGCTGTTTGTTAACTTGTGATTTATTCTCAATATTTCAGGATAAAAATCCCTTCTACAGAAGATTAATAGAACTGAAGTTGTTGCTAGTGGCTGTTCAGAACAAATGAATAGCCACTAGCAACAACTTCAGTTCTATTAATCTTCTGTAGAAGGGATTTTTATCCTGAAATATTGAGAATAAATCACAAGTTAACAAACAGCACCACAGTTACCTTCTTTTTTCTTTACACTTGCATTGTGATAGCCTTCAAAACCAACCAACAAACCAATATAAACACAATGCTTCAAGCAAATTACAAAACCCTTTTATATATATATATATATATATATATGTATATATATATATATATATATATATATGTATGTATGTGAAGAAAGGAAGTGAATCCGACGGTATGTAGTATATTAGGAAAAATGAAAAAACACAGGTTTAAATTTAACTCACCACTTAACCCATTTAAACCTGTGTTTTTTCCTTTTTCCTAATATACTACATATATATGTATGTATACATACATTTATGTATTTCTGAACATTGGTTGTCAAAGTGATTGGATCAAAATCTATTATACAAAGTGAAAGTAGACAGATAAAAGTCTATAATTATTATTATTAATCCATGCTGTTATTATTTCAAGCTAAATGATAAAACAATTATCTATAATGAATAAACAGTAGAAATAAATGTTAAAATTCGAGAGACTACATCTACAAAAGAAATAAAATAATTTATGAATTTAAAACTTTAATAAATGAATAAAAGAAATATCTAGATAGGTATTTTTCATAGGTAGGGTGTGACAAGATTGCAGGTAAAGAGCATCCAGGTTTAAGGCTTTAAGTTTCCATCCTGGATTGTTTTAAAGTTCAAATCCAGATTTGAGTAAATAGTAAGGCAGACTGGGCATTTTAACCTTGGCTTTAATAAATGATTACTTGGTGTTATTGATCTCTAATATTATGGTTTATTCTCCTATGTATGATTTTATGTTGAAACCAATTAAAATATAAATAAAATAAGTGTAATATTTTTATATACATTTTTATTTAATCTTGTTAGTCTTTCAAATTTAATATATTTCATTACATTAGAATTTAAATACTTATGTCTGAGGAGTGCATATTCTTGCTAGTA
Source organism: Doryteuthis pealeii (assembly GCA_023376005.1). NCBI lineage: Eukaryota > Metazoa > Mollusca > Cephalopoda > Myopsida > Loliginidae > Doryteuthis > Doryteuthis pealeii. The sequence continues at coordinate 92,965,240 of CM042154.1, forward strand.
TATATAAGATATTTTACATTTAGAATAGATAAGTATTTGTGCAGAGATTCTTTTTTTTTTTTTCTCGCAATATTTAATAAAAGAAAACAAATTAGCTTTTCAGATTTAAATTAACAGCAAATAAAAAGGTTTTTCAATTGTATTGGCTGTTTTCTTCCTACACACAAAATTTTTTTGGAAAACAAAAATATAAAAATTTAATTTCTTATATATTTTGTTTTCTTTGCCTCCTCCTCCTCCACCTTCTACTCAATTATTTCATATTCTTCGCTTTTAAACAACTTGTAATAATTTCTTTTGTTCTCTTCCACATTTGCACTCAGAAAATCTTATATTTTAAAAGTGTTTTCCTCTTTTCTAATCCAATGTTGTTTTGTTTCTTTGTTTAATGGCAAATCAACTTTTGTGGGTTATTTAATGTTCAAGCCATCCTTCTAGAATAACAGTAGTGGTAAAGTAAAAAAAAGTAAAGTTGTTGGCCTAATGTCAGTATCAGCCAGACAGCGAGGGAGTCTATCCCTTTTAACTAGCACGAGACCAAGGAGACTATTTTAGCATCTGAGGTGGAGCGCCACACCTGCCATCAGCTCCTCACTTTATGCACATATCCTTGTGCTATTCATACGATGAGTTGGCGAGGGCCGGTATCGAACGAGAAACCTTGTGATTCCTAACCGAACACTCTACCGACTGAGCCCATAATTAGGTGTATGAGGGGATTAATACCTTTCCTAAGTGTATTAGTCTGAAAGCGAACACTATAGCACTACTGAAGTATGAACTCTCTTACTATAATGTTGCAGTTCAGCCCGTTAGCCTTTACATTATGGGGATTCCCCCCTCTGCACTTTTTAAGAAAGAATAAAATAAATTAGAAGATATTGGCTATTATTTTTTTCTTGCTAATCATAAATAAGTCCTCTTTGGAAAATGGTTAGTTATCCTCCAGATATAGAAACAATATGATACTCACCGTCACAGTGGGGTTCTAACTACCGTCGAGTTAGCAGACGAGAACAACAGGCAAGCTGTAACTTAAATACAGTCCTTGCATGCTGCTGGCATAATGCAAAGTGATGGCTGAAGAGTGGGTACTTATCTATGTTCTTACTCACCCTGAAATCCAACAGCCAATCAGAACTCAGGAAATGAACTTGCCTGAGTTCATAATGGAACAATCCAAAGCTCCATATAAGCCACCTACCAAACTCTAGTTTTAGTTTGGCATTCATCTTGTAACAGAGTTGAATACTTGACACAAAATCCAACAAGTTTAGTTAGGTTTCTTTGTTTAATGGCATATCAACCTTCATGGGTTATTTAATGCCAAAGCCATCCTTATAGAAAAACAGTAGTGGTACCTATTTAACCCATACCTTTCCCAAGAGTAGGGCATTCCATTGTGGTGTAATGGTTAATGGTATATTGTACAAGTGTGTAGATGAAATATTTTTTTTTATTCACTGATACTTCTAAAAATGACTGTTTTACTAAAGTTTGGTTTAGTTTCTTATTGTCTAATGCCATTAAATAACCCATGAAGGGTTGATATGCCCTTCGTATGTTATTTAATGCCAAAGCCACCCTTGAAGAAGAACAGTAGTGGTACTATTTAACCTTTAAATGGTGTAGAGAGGATTCATACCTTTGCCAAGAGTATTAGTTTGAAAGTGAATGTAATAGCCAGAATGGAGTTTGAACTCACAACAATGTCACAGTCCAGCACATTACCAACTATGCCATGGGAACCCTCCCCCCAATCCAATGTCTTTCCTCACTTTCTTTAAATGAGGCTATGTTTATTCCTTAGTATTTTTTAGTTTTAAAAACTTTATATAAATAATTGGGAAGAGAGTATTTGTCTGTCCTCTATAGATGGATCATATATTTTATATACACCTCACAAATTTGATATGCTAGCTTATTTCTCCTAGGGGAAGGTAGTATTTATCCAACCCATTCACAAATGCAAGACATAATTAAAGTCGCCGGAGTGGCCTAAAGTCAGTATCAGCCAGACTGCGAGGGAGTATATCCCCTTTTCTCTAGAGTTAGACCAAGGAGATTGTTTTGGCATCTGAAGAAGAGCACCACACATACCACCAGCTCCTTATTTTACCGTACAGATCCCTGTGCTACTCGTACACTGATTTGGTGAGGGCCGGTACTGAACCAGGAACCTTGTGGTTCCTAATCAGATATTCTACCGAATGAGCTAAATTGGCCCTATAAGACATAACTAATTGTATAGTATTTATATTTACAAACATTAATAGATAAAAAGTTAACTTTTTAATCATCATAATGTCACGCAATTAGCACGGATATCCATGACAATCTCTCACCAACCTTCTCTATCATCTATTGTCCAAGGTGGTCCTCTGCGCAGCATCCAGTATCCTCGCAAAGTTGGTCAATGTAGGTCCTTGGTGGGTGGCTCAAATTAGCATGTCCATGTGTTGGCTTCCACAAGAGAATGTCACTTATGAGCTCATCCTTGCTTCTCCAACAGTGTCCAGCATGCCTTGTCCGTCTCACTCAGATAGTTTGTGAGATGGGGGGCAGGTGGTCATACAGCTGCTTCCTTGTGGGGTGCTGTCTCCATGTCTTGTTCAAGACTGCATGCAGCATTCTTGTGCAGCTCCCATCTAGCTTATTCTCAAGGCGCCTCGTAAGGGTCCACGTGGTGCAGCCATACAGCAGTACTGATATAACCACAGCCTGGAAGAATTGTCGCTTTAACTTGTCAGTGAGATCGGATTTCCATATGATTGATAATCTGTTTATAGCCGACCATGCCTTTCCTATTCGTGTATTAACATCGCTTTCTATGGATGAGATATTACTACCTAGGTATGTGAATTGTTCTACTGGCTTTAGAAGCTTACCGTCGAATGTGTAGATGTATCCTTTCTTTTTGAAACACATGAACTCAGTTTTATCAGAGTTCACATATTCTTTGCTGCCTTCTCCAGGCTATGCAGTAGTGACTCGGCCAGGGCCGGTGTATCTCCAAGAAGTCCAAGGTCATCAGCGTAGTTACTCGTTTTAATAATTTTGATGTTTCGGACTGTTGTCTTCATCTTTATTGTGGTATGTATGAACACAACATTCAGACCAATGTATCCTCAGTCCTTGTTCAGGTGTTACCTGTGTTTAAAGTCATTATCAGACAACACTGAGGTCAAGCATGGTTTTGGAGCTTTAATATTGTAGAATAATACTAAGTCCAATTACCGTTGAATTGGCAAGACAAGACAGCAAGCAGTCGTAACTGAAATACGATTCTGGTTTGCTGCAAAGACTACTGCAAAATGGCAGGATTTATGGAGCCTCAGAGGATCATACAAACCAAGCAGCCAATCAGGACTCAGGGAATGGAATCACCCAAATGCATGAGTGGACTGTTCTGAATTCCCATAAGTACCAGTTGTCTTGACACTGGTTCAGTTGTGCTTGGCCAGTCACATTGTTCAAACCAATAGTAGACTGACTGACTGACTGATTTCAATAAATATTATATTTATAATATTCAAATATGCTTGAACTTAGGATTATCATGTGATGATGACTTTAGTCTAAGGTAAAGAGGTTACCCCCAATTTAAGCCTGAGAGTATAGTGGTCTGAACATTGTGTTTATGTATACCACAATAAAGATGAGGACAACAATCTGAAAAATCAAAATTATTCACATCAAGACTCATCTCAAAAATACAGACAAATATAGAACATTATTATGAATAATTTTGATATTTCAGACTGTTGCCTTCATCTTTATTGTAGCATATTCAAGGCAGCTGTAACCTCAGACCTTGTTTAAGTGTTTCTTAAAGTGATCTGAACATGGTGTTCATACATACCACAATATTGATGAGGACATCAACAATGTGCAGCTCTTTAACAACAGTAATAAAATCTCTGTAGTAAGACTAGCTATTATTCAACTACGTGACCACTCCCTCATGTAAGTTAAAAGTTGGCAGAGTGACCTATAGCACTATAGTGAGGAAGTCTATCCCCTTTTCGCTAGAACTGGACCAGGGATATTTTTTGCTGAGGTGGAGCGCCACACCTACTGTCGGCTCTCCTACTTTATCACACGGATCAGATTACACAATCTGTGCTACTCATGCGCTGAGTCAGCAAGGACCTGTACTAAACATGGAACCTTAATATTCCTAAGCAAATGTTTCACTAACTAGCCCAAAATAAGTTTTTTTTTTTTATTGAACTTAATGGCTTTACCACACAGATCAGATTACCCAATCTGTGCTACTCATGCGCTGAGTCAGCAGGAACCTTGTAATTCTTTGATGGTTGCTCTACCGAGCGAGCTAAACCAAATCCATTTATGGGTTTTGTTGGATGAGTCAAACTTTCTTGTAGGGGAAAATATCTTCCCTTACAATAGTTTTTTTTTTTTCTGAACTTAAAACTGAATGAAAATTTTTATCAAATTATATTAACACAGGCACAACATATTCATCTCATCCTCATCACCAAATTGTTGTATCTGAGTTATCAAATAACAACTGGAATCTGGGGGAAAAAAGGTTAACATAGATTTATTACCTTTAATACAAAAGATATAATAAAATAGAGTCCAACATGCAACATTTCCACAACAGTAATTAATTCTCTTCAGCAACTAGTTACTACACATACTTTACTACTCGACTGTGTAGTGCATATTATTTATAGGTTTTTCCTTACAACACAGTCAACCAAACCCAACAAGAAATTTCTGAGGTTTTCATATTTGAAAATGGAAATTCTAGCAAAGTAAAAGTGAGAGAAGATGAGAGAATGTTGAATGTCCACATCAGGGTATTGGTTCGTTGACATCATAAAGTGGAAGTGTCAAATCTGCTCCTGTGGGGATACACAACATGGGAGTTGGAAGATTTGATGGACGTCATTTACATTGACAACCTCAAGTATACACTCAACTGGAATTTCTCCAAGAACCAAAGGTGGCAATGATCGACAGAGACGTGTGCTATAAGAACATTTGGCCAAAGCAGTGGCTTGGCCTAACCAAGCATAGTAAACTTTTAAGTCAAATTAGATTTAAGTGGAATGAATATATATATATATGAACAAGAAGTGATAAGACAAATATTAATATTTCTTATATGTTATTTATTCTCAACTAGTTTCGACCTTAGGTCATCGTCAGAAGAAGATTTCTTGTTTGAAGAAATTGTTTTTAGAGAGTTTTCTTTTGAAAGGGAGCATTATAAAAGAATTATAGAAATTGAAATATTTTTTGAGGGTTTGACATGCTATTAAAATCCGGGTAGAGGAGTGTGTTAGTAGTAGCAATTCCATCTGTTCCGTGAAAAAAACCTCTTTGAGGTGAGTTCTTTTTTTGGTGCTCTTATATATATGAGGCAGGGTTCTATATAAGTCATCTACAGGCACCGTGTTTCGACATTTCACGCCTCATCAGTGTAGCTAAACATAGCAACTACTTCTGACTAGGAGCGAAGCCCGACTGACTTTTCACCAGCCTTGTTCCTTATATATATATATATATATATATATATATATATAAAATATTTTGTAGATAATATGGGTGCTATATTTTTAAGTAAACAGTGCTCAATATCATATTTTAGTTAATGTAGTGTGGACATGGAGTTCACACCTGGTTACTGTCAGTTTCTCTCCTGTGCAATCTTCAAACCAAATCTGAAGATGGCATAGGTGAGTCAGTAACCAAATGCCATTGAATCCATGTCCATGCTACCTTAACTTATATATGTGTGTGTGTGTGTGTGTGAATAGTACCAAGTATTTCTGTGTTAGGATTCAACCAAATATGAGAACTCGGACATACATATAAAGATTTTGAGTACATACATATAAACATTAGTTTATGTGTATACCTTTGCATATATGGAGTATAGTATAAATGTATACAGCTGCAATTCAGAAAAAAAGATTTTAAATTGCAGGTGTGAGTATGTCTGTGGGCTGGCATTTTTAAAAAAGTTAATTTAAAAATAAAATCCTTGGGAGGAGAAAAACATTTAAATAGACCTAATATGTAATTCTTATCCAGTATGAAATCTGAAGATGCAAAAGGAGCTGAAATAAATTTATTTCTGATAAATTAAAGTTTTCACACAAACACATCTTATTATAATGGAGATTGTGTGCTTGTAACCACAACTATATCAGTACCCAAGTCACAAATACCTTAGTTATTTACATCACATTCTCCATGATTTTATTTTTATTTAAACCTCAATTATTATTAAAATTGTTTTTACATTATTAATACTGTTGACCTTATCTATGTACTAATAACATGCAATTGTATTCATATACACAACAAAATAGTGGTTTACAGTGTTAATTGGAAGGCTAGTTTTACATATTGGTTTTAAAATTTTAATTTTTAATAAATATGTGCTTGGTATTATTGATTTCTAATTGTTCGGTTTTATTTTAATAAATATGAGCAAGATAAATCTTAAAAGAAATCTATCAACAAGAGGAAATAACTATAATTCTATTCTTTACTTCCCAATTTAACTAAATAGTTAAATTATGAAAATTTAGCAATGAAAGACAGGAATGATGGAAAATGAAAGGAAGAGTTAGTTTCAAAGTTGTTCCATTTTTTTTAAAATTATACCCCCTCTGTTTCAAATAATTTTATCTGCATTCTTATTTAGTTTCATTAGTATTTCTAATTCAATATATTTCATTAAATTAAAACTTAAATACTTGCAATCGGAGGGTGCATATTTTTGCTAATATATATAATTAATAGTAATACCATTACCATTCTTTTTATCTCATTTGATATTTCAATTTTGTCCTTTGTGATATTGTGATATTGTATAAAAGTAATGTGGTGATGGTTTGATTTTCTTTATTTTAATGGCATATCAACCTTTCTGGGTTATTTATTGCAAAAATCCATCCTTGTAGAGGAACAATAGAAGTAATATTCAACCCATAACTGGGGAGGTGAAGAGGTTCATTCATTTTCCAAGGGTGAACGTAATCGCAAGACTAGATTCCAAACTTACTATTATATGATGTCACAGTCCAGCACATTAGCCATTATGCTATAGGGACCCTCCCCCCTCTCGTAATGTAGTGAGGGTGCCTATTATTTTTTACAACACTTGTACATATTATTGAAGTCAGCTAGTCAACAATTGGTTTGAACAATGTGACTGGCCAAGCACAACTGAACCAGTGTCAAGACAACTGGTACTTATGGGAATTTAGAACAGTCCACTCATGCATTTGGGTGATTCCATTCCCTGAGTCCTGATTGGCTGCTTGGTTTGTATGATCCTCTGAGGCTCCATAAATTCTGCCACTTTGCAGTGGTCTTTACAGCATACCAGAATCGTATTGGGTTACGACTGCTTGTTGTCGTCTTGCCAATTCAATGGTAATTGGACTTAGTATGATTATTCTACACATATGATAAACATTCAAATTTATAGGATGAAAATAACTGAAGTATAAAAGAGTTAAATCAAATTGTTATGAAAATTTAATTAACTAACCCTAACAAGTAGTTGCTGCTTTTAATATATCAATATTTATTCACATCAGCCCCAGAATCTTCCAAAAATGCTCTGCCTACAACCATCATCCTGATGACCTGACCTACTTCTCCTTACACTGACCTACACTGACTATCAAATTTCTTCAAATCATACCCCACATACAAAAATACCCACCCATCCTCTTTTACTCTACCCCTGTCCTTGCCCTATCCAATTAACTTTTAAACATACAAAAGCGGGTAGCAAATATATTTATCTCAAAATCTTTAAGGACTTTCTCTTAAATATTTTCAAATATCCCCCCCCCCGGTCCCCTGATACACATCGGACATCAACACATCTGACCCACACTCCAAATATCAAATTCTCTTCTAAAGTCAACTGACAGACCCCATAAAAATAAAAGTACCATGCCCTACACACCTACCCCATCTGACTTTATCTTACCTCTCACCCCTTTACCTTTTCATTATAAAAGCAGAATGTACAAATACTTATGTCAATAAAGTTTTGAAAAAGCTTCATACAATGCGGCAAAATATCAATTGAATTTAACTGTGTGTTGTTATATCCACACTTTCCTCTACTCTCAAACACACACACACACACACACATATATGTATGTACACACACACACACATTTTATTAGTTTTTGTTTTTATTAATAAAGTGTTAAATTTCTTAATTAAACTTTGACTAAGTGACAATCCTACCTTCATGATAATTATAAAATAAAGATATTTTTAGGTATAATTCTTTTTTGTGTGTGTGTGTGAATAAAACATGATTAAACACTTTGATAGAAATTGTTCAACAACAGCTGAAATTAACTTACCCAAGCCCTCCACCACAAGCAGGATGTAACACAAGGTTAATTTTAAAGCAGAGTTTAAGAGATTTAGATTCTAAGTTTTCACTCTGGACCAATTGCCATAGCAAGGCTTAAGAACACAGTCTGTTTTATTTACCCATAGCTGGAGGGAGAATAGTTGAATTCATACTCAAGAGTATTAACACAATGTGAAATGTAAACAGCTTTGTCTAGGATTTGAACTTGGGTCATTTCTTACAATAATAACCATTACATCATGAGTGCCTCATTTTAATAGGAAATGGCTGGATGGATGGATTCTATGGCATATCAATGCTTGAGATATTTTATGCCAAAGACATTTGGTTTATTCATTCTTAATGTGTACCCAATCTTATTTTTCAAATGCATTTTTCTATTTAAACCATAGATAGGACCCTAACAGGTACTACCACTCTGGAGCAGAGTGGACCTGAGAGTAATAGTGATGAAAGGATACTCCACATTCTTCAGAGCTCCAGAATTGGGACTTCACCATCAGATAGAGTTTAACATCATACCCAGGACACTAAGACCCTCAACCACAGCACATATATAAGAATAGCTGAAGGTCTGCAATAAGAGCAATAGGGTTGACACAGATGCTAGAGCTTGGCATGACCAGCTGATTGATCAGAGGGGGGGCCCTCTTTGACTGCCCATCCACCCTAAGTAAAGGCCAAAGTAGGGTGTTGCATGTTATGAACTGTTCAGCCAGCAGGGTTTCATCATTAAGCATCATGAGTCATTACTTATGGCCAACAGGTGGCCCCATTGTGGGGGGAGGGTATTCTTTGCTGAGGTGCAGTCTGTGTATTCTAAAACCCGACAGGGCTGAATAGAAAATGGATTATAAATAAAACAATATTGAGAGTGAAGGCAACAAACCTTAGAATACAGTATACATGTGGGTAGTTTTCTTTTACTTTTTTGCAGCTGGATGTAGGGTTTCTCTTCATACATTAGATATCAAGAGATCACAAGATAAAAATAAATGCTGAACAACTGTAACAGCAAACCAATACAAACTTGAAATTTCTTGGTGTTTTTGTGATGAGGATTGATAATTTGTATTATTTAGAGTATTGTAAGCTAAACCTTTTGGGATAAATGACTTTGGCCTTTTTCATAATCAGAAATGAGGAAGCAATATCAATGTAGATAATAATCGACTGTACTTCAGGATGGATAATTTATTCAATTTTTTGTGAGTCAAAAATCTAATTGAACAATTCAACCCCAAAAGCTGAATGTCAGAGTTATAGTTTCAAACTACATATGATTTATGGGGGAGTGGTTCATCGATTTATTTAGAGCCAATTCCTATTCAAAAGACGATTGCTTCAAATTCTTTTTTACATTAATATTGAAATTCACAGTTTCCAGCAGAAATAGAGCTCAAAGAAAGAGCAAAAAAGAAAGCATGAAAAAAAAAAAAAAAAATAATAGCCTCAGGTAGAAGGCAATCATTACAGGTATTAGAAATGCAACTGTAACCAATTCTCAAAATGATAGAAGATGAATAAAAGTTAAGTGGAGTTTTCTATTTTTACCTGAAAATAGGGAAAAGCCATTAGTGCAATTTCTATTTCTAAAGGCTACAAAGATGGAGATGAACTTCTTTGATGTTGTTGGGGTATGTTTTGTCTTTTTGAAAATGAACAAAGAATGAGACCAAATTATTAATTGCAACACAGTTTACCTTTTCAAGTTCAACATTTTACAATCTAAAAGTCTTTGAATAAAATATTCACTGAGATAAAAGTGGCATAGAGATTGATCTGGGAAGTAAGGATCTACTCTTCAGATAGAAACTCCCCACTATGTCAGAAATAGAGGACAAGGTTATAGGATAATAATGAGGTATGTAGGGTTTTTTTTTTTAGAGGGAGAAAGAGAAAGAGGGAGATAAAGAGAAAGAGGGGGAGAGAGGGGGAGGCAGAGAGAGATATATATATATAAGAGAAAGAGAGAGAAGAGAGAGAGAGAAAGAGATAGAGAGAAAGAAAGAGAGAGAGAGAGAAAGAGATAGAGAGAGAGAGATAGAAAGAGAGAAAGAGATAGAGAAGAGAAAGAGATAGAGAGAAAGAGATAGAGAGAAAGAGATAAGAGATAGAGAGAAAGAGAGAGAGAGAGATAGAGAGAAAGAGATAGAGAAGATATTCCATGCATGTAGATAAGTAGCTATTTACTAAACCTTGCTTAGTTTGGCACACAGTATCTGCTGCTACTCCTAATTCATCAGTAATCTATGAGAATAAGGAGTGCAATTTATTTTATTTTTCAGGATGGCAACTTCATCCTCAAAAACTAACTATAGATGTTCAAAACGGCTCAAAAAAAAAAAAAAAAAAAAAAAAAAAAAAAGGATTCTATTCTTCCTATGAAATAAAACTTGTGGATTGTCCTAATATTGGTATCAGCCAAACAGTAAGGGAGTCTATCCCCTTTTAATTTGCATTAGACCAGGGAGATTGTTTTTGCTGAGGTGGAGTGCTATCACCTCCCAAATTCTTTACCATACAGATCAGGTTACCCAAACTTTTCTACTCATGGACCGAGTCTACAAGAACCTGTACTGAACCTGTAACCTTAATATTCCAAGTTGAATGTTCTACCAACTGAGTTAACTGGCACAAAATAGTTTTCTTTTTTTAATATTGAACTTAATGGCTAGCAAAGGTTGTCTTGGGTTTTTTTTTTTTAATTTGATTCTCATAAAATTAGGACACTTGCTGAGGTGGAGTGCCACACCAACCATCAGCTCCCAAATTATTTATCAGATTACCCAAACTTTGCTACTCATGCGCAGAGTTAGCAAGGACTGGTATCGAACTTGAAACCTTACAAATGTTCTCCTAACTGAGTTAACCGGCACAAAATAGTTCCTTTTTTTTAAATTTTGAACTTCGTCATCGTCGGGGCGGCCTAAAGTCAGTATGAGCCATACAACGAGGGAGTCTATCCCCTTTTCAATAGCACTAGACCAAGGAGATTATTTTAGCATATGAGGTGGAGTGCCAAACCTACCATCAGCTCCTCACTTTACCGCTCAGATTCTTATGCTACTCATACGCTGAGTTGGTGAGGGTCAATACCAGACCAGAAACCTTGTGATTCCCTGCTAGACACTCTACCGACCGAGCTAAACCAAACTTAATGGCTGCAAAATGTTGTCTTTAGGAGAGTTTTTTTTTTTTAATAAAATAAGTTTAAGGAATGAAAATACAAAAAATCACAATGCATAATTTAAGATAGCAACAATATAAGAAAATAATTCAATAAATAAAACCTTATTTCTCAGAACCTTTGACACATAGCCTAGTGGATAAAGGAGTTACTTTAAGACAGTTCTATGTGACAGTTATCTCTAGATTGCAGGTTCAATCCTGGTCAGGGCCAGCAGTAACATAGAATAATAATTAATACCTGTACCTCAGCTACGGTTAGCAGAATGAGAACAAGATACCCCCCGTGGACTGAATAAATGGTTAGGTTTAAGTTTGGTGATGGTTCCCAATTACAACAAGAAGGTTCCCAAGTACAAGAAGGTTCCCGAGTCTGACAAGAAATACTTGAAAAAGGCCGGAGGGCACATCAGCCGAAACGTTGTACAGATGACAATAAAGATGAAGACAATAGTCCGAATAATAGAAATAATTCAATAAATAAAACCTTGTTAATTAGAATTATTTGAAGGTTTTTCAATAAATGTCAATCCTATAAAATCAATTGTATTTTTAATCCAGTCAAAAGTCACCTTACCTATTTCATTATCATTTGTGCAAAAGAATTTCTCATGTAAAGGATCTGCTAATGGGAGAGTTCCTCGTTTATTAAAAGAAAAAAAAAATCTTACATTTGATTCTTCTCTTGTTAAAAGAGAAAATGAAACTATTGATTAATGTTAGGTTGATATATATTGTTTAACAATGATTAAGAAAATGGAATCTTGAATTATGTAGGTGGGTGCTTATTGTTAGAAAAAGATCTAAGTGTATATCTATATACAATATATATATGTGTGTGTGTGTGTGTGTGTGTGTGTGTGTGTGTGCATATATAATCACTGCAAGATCTTTAAACATCATATGCACATAATGATATACAAGTTTGAAGAATAAATATAATACATATAATTACATGTATTACAAACAGGTAATTGATTAACATTACCTGTGATATCAATGGTTTACAAATGAAATAAAATTATTTTTTGATCCAACCGATGCCAAAAATTTCAAGTTTATATGTGCTAAAAATGTGAAACATGTGGGGATTAAAATAAAATTTAAAAAAAAAAAAAAAAAAAAAAAAAAACCCTCTGAGCATGTGCAGAAAAAGGACCCACCTCCGACCCCCAAGATAATATCTCGGCCATTCAACTAAGACTAAACACTACTACTGGCCAGGAGGGAATTTCCTTACCACGTGGTGGCTATGACCCATGAATAAAGCCTAAATTATAAAACTACCTTTTGTCTTTGTCTCTTCCTTTTCTTTCCTTTCAGTGTGACCACCAAATATAATGGGGTTGAATGCAAACCTTAGGAATACACACCAAGAATAACCAGCTAGCTTTAAACCTAAAACATTAGACCTCTTGCAAATCTAGAAACATTTGAATAGACCAAAATAATTCCAAGAATGAATACATAAGCAATATGATCAGGAAAATTATATAGGTGCAGAGACTTGATATGACCAGCCAACTGATGGAGGGGGGGGTAGCAGGTTTAAATTCAGAGTTTCCTTCTCCTAGACCAGTTGTCATACCAAGGTTAAAGAGCCAATTCTGACCTACTATTTACCCATAGCTAGAGAGAAAACAGATGCATAACTTTTCTAGGATTTGAACTTTGACTGCTGTGTTCATTTTCTACAATGATAACCATAACACCATTAGCACCTCCAGCAGAAAGTCTTCTTCTTGCTACAATACATGACTAAATCAACATGTTTCTTTTTTTAGATAAAGATTGTCAATCGTCGTTGTTAACTAGCACTACTTGCTTTTATTATAAACTAGAAGCAGCTACCCAGCGTCGCCTAGGTAGAGGGGGGATAAAAAAAGGTAGTCCCACAGGTCCATTATTGTTGAATCATGAGTTGAATTCTCACAGGGTGCCCCATTAAAATTCCTACATAAAAAAATACCTTGCATTGATCCAGACACTCTGAAAAGAAAAATTAATGTCTCCTATTTAAAATACTAAACGTAAAAAAAAAAATTTTTTTAAATCCACGTTATCATTTAAATTTAATTTTTTTGATAATCTTCACAAATATAAAATCAAATCTCAATTATTTTTGCTCAGAAAACAAACCCTGGTGATATTCAATGTGTATATATATTTACTTTGTCGTTAATCGTGTTATTTTCGAAGTTTCCCCCTGGACATACAGTTCCTAATGGATCATCAGAATTCTGACTCAGAAGAGTCAGAATTATCTGGATGATCCGTTAGGAGAAACCTAGGTAGATATTCTCAGACTCATTAGGCTTACTTTATCATATATATCATATATATATATATATATATGTCATATATATAACATTGGGTAGGTAACCAGTCCAGGAGAGGGGAAAACTCTGAATTCAAAATTCCTGAGGTCAGTCGTTGATTGGGTTTGTGGCATTCCTTGTGCACCAATTCTTTCCTATTGACTGTGCCAAAAAGTGTGGATGGTCCAACACAAGCCTTCACCACTATAAACAAATCACTGTGTGGGTGTTCATTGTGTGTGAACCCTCATGCGTCGAAAATCGACGAGAGAGTCCATATATATATATATATATATATATATATATATATATTGTATTCTTTATAATTTTCTAATCTTCTGACTTTTAGTTTAATGTCTGAAAATCTGTCATTTCCAACTTCCTATTCTATCTCTCTACCCCCCTTCCATATCTGTCCTAACCCCCCACCACCATCACAGATCTGTTTAATGAGATTTTTCCTTCAAAGTTGAATTGATTTAATTAAATCTTTCTTCTTCTTCTTGTTAGTTGTCCTCTCTTCTAACTGGCCAGTTCAGTGTGTTGAGATGAGCCATAATTGCAGGCCACACTTTCCACTAAATCACTCATCAATGCAATCAACTTAGACTTTAATCACGTTCTTTCCATTGATTTTCAATGCTTAACAAGCAGATATCATTTCCCATTATGTTTCAGCATCAAGTGGAGTTTGGCATTTTAATTTAAACACATTTCTCATCTACATATTTCAATAAAACAATTCAAAGTCATAATCACAGTCTCAAAGAAACTTTCAATTTGGTTGTTTTAAGGCATATCAACACTTCATGGGTCATCTAATGCTAAATCAAGTCATTTTGATAAACAAATGACTCAGGTTGCTTATAGTACATGCAGTTGCGTAAGTGGTCTCCCAATTAAGTATTGAACAGGCTCGTCACTGCTTAACTTTGGTGATCTAGCAGGAACGGATGCTTTCAGCTTGACTTGACTGTAAAAGATAAAGAGGTTGGTTGATTTGGTTTACGGTATATCAACCTTCTTTCAGGTCATTTAATGATGAATTAAGTCATTTTTGATAAATAAAAAAATTTAAAAAAGGACTCAAATAAATAAAGGACTAAAGTTGCTTACAGTACCTGTTGTTGCTTAAATTGACATTATTGTATAGGCTCATGACTGCTTAACTTTGGTGATCTAGTGCAAACCGGTGCTTTTAGCTTTATGACCATAATATTTTGAAAATTCATTAATCTGATCAAGAAATGGGGGATCAGTTTACCACTTCTTATAATACCAAAATGATCCCTCGCTTTATATCCAGAAACAAATGGCTAAAACCAATTGGGTTGGTTTATTTGTTGAACAGGTTGATTGGTTGCTTGTTTAGCATATCAACACTTCTTGGGTCATTTAATGCCGAATCAAGTCATTTTGATAAACAAAGAACTCAGGTAATTGCTTATAGTACCTGCCATTGCATAAGTGATAACTCAATTAAGTACTGAACTGGCTCATCACAGTATATCATTAAAAGAATTTAATTTAATTATCACAAGAGAACAAAAAAATGACATTGTATCAAGTGAAGCTGATGGAGAGAGAGAAAAAGAGAGAGAGAGGGTAAGGTCAAATTATTCTATTCTAAATCATGTTCAGTACTACTATGCAAAACACATCACGGGGGGAAACCCCGTCTGCCCCTTACGAATGCCCAGTCGAAAAAGACCGATTTTTCTCTTCTTCCGTTTTCGGTCCTGGGGGTAGGGAAAGGTCACATCCACTTCAAGTCAAAACCTGGATCTTCCGTTTTTATTTTTAAATCTAGTTTCAGGGTCATTCATCGGTCAAGCAGGATGTGACACAAGGTCAATTTCTTAAGTGGAGTTTAACTGGTTTGAATTCAGATTTTTCCTTCTCCTAGACTGGTTACCTATCCAAGGTTAAAAGAGCCCAGTCTGCCCTATTATTTACACATAGCTTAAGGGAGAAATAGTTGTATTCCTACCTTTCCCAAGAGTATTAGCGCTATCTGAAATTCAAATAGCCTTTTCAGGATTTAAACTCGGGTTGCTGAGTCTATTTCCAACAATTAACCATTACACGCAGTACCTCCATTTTTGTTAGACATTTTCTAAAATATATATAAAAATAAGACAAAGCTTTGATATGCGACATTTACATGAAAAAAAACTTGGAAAAGGAATTAACTGTGCAATGTTTTTTTTATTTTAGTTTAAAACAAACATGTTTTCCATTTTATATTGTTCATTTATTACATTTATTTCTAAGTACAAAAGAAGAATTAACATTAAAAAAAAATTAAAAAAAAAAAAAAAAAAAAAAAACATTGGTACGAATGCAGAATAAGCATGCAAGAGATATCATTAGAATTGCATTTTACATATAAATAGCATTAGATTACGGAAACTCCTAAAGTAGCCTAACACTAACATCTCAAATGTTTTGGGTATTTCCATAAAATGTAATGCTTTGTATATGTAACCTAATGATATTATCTCTTGCGCACTATTGTGCATTAGTACCAAAACATTAATATTTTTCATTTTAAAAAAGGATCATAAATAGAACCATATCCAATGTGAATGGCAGAAATATTTTTTTCCATTCCACAGATGGCAAAAAAAAAGTGTGTAGATATCATGCAAGAACAACTTGTTTTACATCAGTGGGGGCGCTGTGTTTATTTTGTAGTTGGGTGCATGATTTTTTCTTTTTCATGCAAACATCATGCAATATCAGAAGAATCAACACAAGACAAAACTGGTGGGCAAGATGAATGATGAACAACTTGTACAACAAACCAATAAAAAAACAATAGAAATTTTTAAAGATATTTTCAAGGGCATTGTTCTGGTAAAAATAGATTTGTTTGATTTGAAAGTTGATTAGAAAGAGAGCAAACAGACAATATGCCAAACCAAATTATAATAAGCTTGTTTTAAATACTCAAGTGTGAATCGTTGGTTTAGCTCAGTCCATCTAGGAATTACAAGGTTCTGGGATTGATACTGATCCCCACCAACTCAGCACATGAGTAGCATAGTTTGGGGTAATCTGATCAGTGTGGTAAAGTGAAGGGTTGATGGTAGGTGTGGGACTCTACCTTACCAAAAGAATCTCCCTGGTCTAGCACTACCTCATTGTCCAGCTGATACTGACAATAGACACTCCACCAACTTTACTAATGCTGAATCAAGTCATTTTGATAAACAAAGGACTCCGGTTGCTTCCAGCTGTTGCTTATATGGTCACCCAATTAAGTATTGAACAGGCACATTGTTGCTTAACCTTGGTGATTTAGTGGGAGCCGATGCTTTCAGCATGACTTGAACGTAATACCCAAGTGTGATAATATTAAACAAAACATTTCTAAGGTATTTTAACTTGGGTAAATTACTTAGTGACCATTTCACATATGATTAAAAGTAATAAAAAGTAATATCATTGGAGCTTAATTGTCCTGCTATTTGGTGTGTTGTGTAATGGTTATCACTGCAGGAAATGGACAAATCCTGGATGAAGCTGTTTGCATTTCACATAATGCTAATACCCTTTGGAAAGGTACAAATCCAACTATTTGCCCTCCATCTATGGATACATAGTAGAGCATACTAGACTTTTTAACCTTGGTATGCCAACCAGACTAGGAGAAGGAAAACTCTTAAAATCTGTTAAGTGAAAAAAGGTAGTGGAGTGACCTATTGTCGGTATCAGCTGAACAGCAAGGGAGTCTACTTTCACTAGTGCTAGACCAAGGAGATTATTTTTGCATCAGATGTGGAGCACCACACCTATCATCAACTTGTAGATGCAAGTTTTGCTACTCATGTGCTGAGTTTAGAAGGCTCAGTAAAAAAGAAATAAAAAAAACCCTCTAAAGATCGTCTGTTACCAAAAACAGTATTTTGACAGTGTAAATGAAAAATCTGTCCTTATGAATTGAGATTGCATATCATGGACTGCTCATCCACCAGGATTCCATCCTTAAGCATCATGGATCACCACAGGTGGTCCAACTGGGGAAGTCTTACCCCTCTGCAGAGGTGCATTCTAAAGCCCCAGCTGAAAGAGCTGACATCACTTGCCAAAAAAGACAACATCCAAAGTCATAATTTGGGTAAGGATGAGGTTGTCAAAGTATGTATTTATCAACATCTCCGCACAAGCAACATGTGACACAAAGACAATTTTTAAGTAGAGTTTAACAGGTTTGAATTCAGGATTTTCATTCTTCTAGTCTGGTTCCCTAACCAAGGTTTAAAAAAAAAAAAAAAAAAACAGTATGCCCCTATAATCTGGATTTATCTCATATCAATGGATTAGATTAATCTAACATTGTACTGACTAACAGGAAATATTATCAGAAATTGACTCAACTTTATCTGTTAACTCTTCACTTATTTTATACTGTTATCATAGTCCTTGAAAGATGCCAGTTTCTCATCCCCACAGTTACGAGAAGTGTTTGGGCTGGGGTTGTTTTTAATAAAGGCTAAAAGAAAAAGAGCAAAGTCTTGCTTGCTTAACTAATCAACAAGAAATGCAGGGTTTTAAAATATAGAATGTAAAATGTAATAATCAAACAAACAAACAAAGTGACAGTTGCTTTTTTGATGATATTTTGCATTAAAAAAAAAATTTAAAAAAAATGTAATTCCATTTTCTGAAAAAAATCTTATACATGAAACAGTAATGTAGTAATAGCCTTTCCACCCCTAATAAATTTTATGACCCACAACAAAGGGTTTGGTTTCGTTTGTTTTACATTATATCAACCTCAGTGGGTCATTTAATGCTGACAAAATTTTGAAATAAAATTCATTCTTAATGGATACTCAATTTTTATTAAAAAAAAAAAACCTCATGTTTTTCTATTGCCTAAAACAATCTTATTGGTCTAGCACTAGTGAAAAGGGGATAGACTCCTTCACTGTGTGACTGATACTGACTTTCAGCCAACCCAATGACTTCTTTTAGTGAGGATGAAAGGGTTCATACCTTTTCCATGGGTATTAGTCTGAAACTAAATGTAATAGTGCAACTGAAGTTCAAACTCACTATGATGTTGCAGTCCAACATGTTAGTCACTATGCCACAGAAACTCTCCCCTCATTGTGGGTGGGATAGGATTTTTAGAATAATAGGTTTGGTTTCCGCCCTGGACCGAATCACCCCTCCTTGGTCAACCTGGAGCTACCTCTAAGCAACCATATTGATGCCAGTCTTAATGCAGACACCCGATTGACATAATCGAGGGCCAACATGGTTCCTCACTCGCAGTGCAACCAAACAAGCCTCCAAGTAACTGGATTACAGGAGTATGCCACTACTCCCAGCTGGAATAATAGGATCTTTTCTTCAACTCAAAAATATCACCTAACAACTTCCTGATTTGATAACAGTCCAGAGAAAGACTGAAACATGCTAATAAAGTGAATGGTATTTTTTTTGACATTTTTTTTTTTTTCAACTCATTGTCATTTAAACTGTTTTTTGTGGGGATAAAATTTTAGAATTGCAATCATAAATGGATTCATCTTTAACAAACATTTTTGTTTTCACCCAAGTCTCATCAGAGAATTACCATAGGAAGAAGAACTAAGATAAAGAACTCAAGAATTCATGATGAGGTGAGGGTGGGGTGAAAATTATTGTCATTACCCTGGATCAGGTAGCCTCATGCTGTGGTTCCAGCTATAACTCAGTGGTGATTACAGCATGAAGCTACTTGATCTTGGGTAATCATAATTTTTAATCATTATGTCATTGCTATTTCTTCATCTTGTCTTTGCCTCTGGCAACTTTCATCGAGGCCAAGCAATGTGACAACAGTTATAAAATAAACAACTGATACATATTGAATTCAATCAGTGAGTCAGTATATTGTTGGTTTGGACAACAGCAACTGGCTAAGTACAACTGAACTAGGCCCAAGACAGCTGGTAATTATGAAACTCAAGAATAGTCCATTTATGTATTTGGGTGATTCCATTCCTTGAGTCCTGGTTGGCTGCTTGGTTTCTATGAAACTTCATAAATACTCTGGCATTCTGCAGTAGATTGCAACAAGATTAGATTTGTATTCAGTTATGGCTACTTGTTGCCTTGTCTTACCAATTCGATGGTAATTTGAACTTAGTATGATTATTCTACAATACAAAGGAATTTTTTTTAATAAGACAAAGAATATCTATTTGTCTATATTTTTTGGATGAGACTTGATGTTTCAGACTGTTGTCCTCATCTTTATTGTGGTATGTATAAACACAACGTTTCAGATGCTGTATCCTCTGGCCTTCCTCATTAGTTCCCTGTGTATCTGAGCACAATAATGACCCAATCAGGGAAATCATTTTGTATATTTTTTTTCCCTAAATTGTCATGATACTCCTCATGACATATGTTGGAATGAGAGGTGTGCAAAAACAATGTCGTCATTATTGAATAAGATCTTCAAATGTGCTTCAATGTCTTGTTTGATCAACAACCAAACTATTCAAAACGATTTCCCAGGTTGGGTCATTGCTATGCTCGGATACAAGGAGAACACCTGAGGAAGGCCGGAGGATACAGCAGACAAAACATTGTGTTTATTCATACCACAATAAAAGATGAGGACAACAATCCGAAACATCAAAATTATTCAAAGAATATCTACTTATTTATTTAGTCATATTTATACATCATTTTTTAGATATGTAAATCTATTTGTATTTTAGTCCTTTCAGATCTATCTAGCCTTCTAAGAAAATAAATTTCCTTGTATTTCTAAAATATTAATCTACTAGCTTAAAATTTGCACTATCAGGTGGCAATTAACCTAGCTACCATGAAACGATTTTGATTGGCTCTTCAAACCCAACAATAACACTTTTTACATTGAGTACATATTAAATTTTATAGTACAAAAGATTTGTCATAAAAACTACAAAAAAAGATAAAAAAAAACAAAAAAATAATCATAGTAATTAAAACTTGGGAATTCAAAAATTCAGGATTGTAGGTCCAGATTTGTCCAAGAATGAATTTAATTTGCTCATGGATTCCAAAATTGTGTATGTTGGGTCACAATCTCTAAGAGTAATATTGAAAAAATTTGACACTGATATTTGCATTTATTATTAGATTTCATTAGATTATTATCAGTTAAAAGTAAGTAAGGGTAACCCAAAGACAAACTTTTTTGGACTTTATTTTTCCAATGAACGTATCATTGGGAAAAATTATAAAAAAGTTTAGGTTACCCCTACCACACTTTTAACCTGGACTAATCATCTAATTTGAATTCTAATTAGGCATTAAAGTGATTATAAAAAAAAAATCTTCAGCTGACTGAATTATTAAAAAAGAAGGCAAAGGTGAATCATTATTTAAAAACGTTAAATTATTTAATGAAATAGCAAAAAGGAAAAAATTTAAAATAGACAAACAATAGATGCGAAAAAAAAAAAAAAGAAAAAAAGTTTTTTTTTCTCCCCCATTTCCTTCCAACTAATACCAGTTCCTACATCTCATTTGTAACACTTTAAAAACATTAAAAAAATGTAACAGAATAAATAAAACCTTACAAAATACAAGGTTAAAAGAAGAAAGAAAAAAAAGGTTAAAAAAAAGGAAGAAAAAAAAAAAATGTTTAAAAAAAAGAAGAAAATTCTTTCAGCATGTCACAAGAAAACATTACAGTTAATGGAAATGTTGGTTCTTTTAGTTTTCTGTCTACATTGAATCAGGAAATAACCTACTAAGCTGATATGTAAATTGGATTTACAGTCTCTTCCTTGACTGCTAATAATTAAGCAATACCAATAGAGACATTTTAAAGGCTTTCATTTCAAGAGAGAATTTATTTTAAAATTTAGTTCTGCTCTCTAAACAAAATGAAAATTAATTTCCTTTCAAAATATCTACCAAAGGTTGTGATCATGGTTTGTTTTGTTTTACAGCATATCAACCTCAGTAGATCATTTAATACCATCAATGTTTTGAAAGATTTGTAGCAATAGTTTGGGAGAAAATTTTTAACAAATTTTCTATTTAACCCATAAGTGGTACCCTAATAGGTACTACCACTCCAGGTCAAAGTGAGCCTAGTAGCAATGGGGATCATGATATTTTCAAGAGTTGTTTTTGGTAATTTTGATGAAATATTTTTCTCTTCAGATGTTATGACCAGATATGATCTGAATGTCAGAGAATCTATTAGATACAGCTTAACATAATACCCAGGACATCCCAGTGTTGGATTCATGCCTTTCTCAAAGTCATTAGCACTAAGCAAAATGCAAACAGCCTTGTTCAGGATTTGAACTCAAGTCACTGTTTCAATTCCTTATGTGGATAACTGCTATGCCTTAAGTGCCTCTAAGCGAAATGTAAAATTGAAATATTAATGTACAATTGCAGCCATAAGCGGATTCACCCTTAACATGAATTCTTTATTTTCACATGAGTCTCATCAGAGAATTACCAAAGGAAGAAGAACTATGATAGAGAACACAAGAAAGTCAAAATGAGGGGAGGGGGAGAAAAAAAAAAGAAAGAAACTATTGTAATTACCTAGGATCAGGTAGTCTCATGCTAGAACCACCACTGAGTCGTAGATGGTAGACAAATTCCTTCTGTTTGCAGGATTCTTGTTTGAGGAATGTTATATATCTTTTGCCTGCAGAACAATTTAACTGTAATTAAAGAAATTTTTATAAAATGAATTTAAGGTCTGTAAATTGTTTCAATTAAACTGAAAATGTTCATATATCATAATTGTAAAAGATTTTATACTTTATTCATTTTCATACTTTCAAAATCACCAAATTGTGCTGACAGCATGAATCTCCATGACTGTTTCTCACCACCTGTCATCACCATCACTATAGGAAGATCGTCTGCACAACATCCAGTATTCACTGATCAATGTAGGTTTTATCTGGCCAACCCACACTGGTGTGCCCATGTGCAGATACAAACAGGTGAACATCACCTGTAAGCTCGTCATTGCTTCTCCAGCAGTGTCCAGCACTTCTTGTTCATCCTACCTGAAATGGTTTGTATGATAGGAGGCAAGTGGCCATACGGCAGCTCTTTTGTGGGCTGCTGATTCCAGGATTGGTTCAAGACAGCATGCAGTCTATGTCATTATTGCTTTAACCATATATCTTATTATAATAGAGATTTTGTGTCTGTGTCATGGAAACTACATCACTGCTTACACCACAATACTCTCGGGAATTGTACAAGTTTATCAATGAGTATTTAATTTATATCATACATAGAATAATAAATCTTATCTTATTTAGTAACAATGTCTCTATGAAAATCTGTTAGATTTGATCCAAAACAACCAATGTTACATTTAAAATCCAACAATGTGTCTTATATATAAGTAATAAATAAAGATTTACATAATATATGGTGTGCTTAATTTGTATACTGGTTTTAACAAAAACGGTTTTAATAAATAATTACTTGGTGTCATTGATCTCAAATAGTGTTGTTTTATTCACAAACATTAAAATCAATCCTAAGAATGATTTTATATAGAAACCAATTAAAATAGAATTAAAATAAGTAATCTTTTTGTGTGTTCTTATTTAATTTCATTAGTCTTTCTAATCTATTTCATTACATTAAAACTCAAATGCCCTGAAAGTGCATATTCTTGCTAGTATTCTTAATAATTCTTTTCTTTTAAAAGGTTTTTTTAAAATCTGGAGGAGTATGTTTTGTGACTAACCTAATGACCTCAAAAAATATGTGGGAGAAAAATTAAATGAAAAGTAATGAATGAGAAAATAACCTATTCACTCTTGAAGAAAATGGGAATAAAGAAAAGAAGAGATTCTTCCCTTTTCCCTTTTATTCAATGCCAGTAAAGTTTAGTGTGAGCCAAGAAGTATTTTCATGGCTTGGTGACCAGAGAATCAATTAGAGATGGCATCTTAAGGTTTGGCATCAATGAATTTTGGCTTGTTGTTCTGCTAATTTTCTGGTCTGACCTCCAAGAAATAAGAATGGTTAGACTCCAGATCTGTTCCAATTCACTTTTAAATATAATTGGGAATGGTGAGGAGGGTAGCTATAGTCAGGAAGTTAGGGACAGGTCTTTCTTTATCTCTCTTACTCTCTTTTCCTCTACACTCCATCTCTTTGATGCACCCCCCCTCCAACCCAAACTGTTAGTTTCACTTGTTTAATCAAAGTGAAAAGCCAACACTTTATATTTTATTACTTTAATCAAGCTTATTTATTTCTCTCAATTCATCAATAGATAGAGACTTTTTTTTTCATCAAATGTATAATACATAATTCTTCCTGTAGCCATATCAGTGCTACTACATGGCTGCAACACTTCGACTCAAACAAAATGATTAGAGAAAAAGATAGATGGGAACTGTACAAAGATGCTATGTGCTGCGTTGAACAAATTCTGGTCGCAACCCTCCACAAAATGACCACTTGCCTCCTTTGTTCTTGATCTTGCCCTTCTTTTCCAGATTGGCCTGAATTGCTTGACAAATTTTATCTCTCCATTGTCATGGAGGACTTTCAAGTGGTCATTTCCGGTCTCTCAAATACCACTTGACAACTTCATGAGTCCAGATGTCTCTAAACATTGCGAAGTGTCTGGATCAGCAGAAGGGATCACATCCTTTACTCCACTCCTGAATTATTTTGCCCTGGACATACTTACATTATATTCCCAGCATGAATCTTTCAATAACCCTACATATCATAAGAGACAGTTTTATAACATTCCAGATTTTATCAGTCTTTTTAAATCATCTAAAAATGAGATTTAATGGCTAATTTTAATAAAAGAAAATGTAGCATATTTCTTGGCAATCATGGCTCTCAATAGCTGCTTTGTTTTATTCCAGAATATTTGCTCCCTAATAATCTCCCACCCTATTTCCTTTTTTTTTTTTTAAATACTTGTTCTTCAATTTATTTGTTCCAACTTGTCAAGTACATTACCTCCCTCCCAACACACACATTTTCTCTTGTCTTTGATCTATTCTGAGATTATTATAATCTCCAAGTTTTTCTTCTTCATGTTCCTCTCAAAATTCTGGATTTGTCATATCCAAATGTTTTTTCTACACTTTCTACTTTTGTTAGTAAAGATTAGTTATTATAGTCTCAAGTTTTTCTTCCTGTCTTTTTTTAAAATTTTTTACTCTTAGCAACAGTTTCTATTCTCACCAAAATAAACCCCTTCATTTTCCACTTCCAATGTCCATAATACACTTTCTAATTTTGTTAGTAAAAACATATCTTGGTTGCTAATACAGAAACAAGATCAACAAATTTTGCATTAAAAGAAAAAAAAAAACAAAGAAAATTTGATATTGATTCTAATCAAGCAAGATGCATTCGTTGCCAGAAAAATAAAATTTGCTGTCAAAATTTTTAAAAAAAGCAAAAAAAAAAAAAAAAAAAAAGGCAAATAAAACCAGAACTGATTTCTAATCAACCTTTAAAAAAATTTAATTTTCAATTTATCAGATTCTTGACCTTAAAAATAAAATGGTTAATGATCCAAGTGAATCCAATTCTCTAGCTTAGGTCCATGGAACAGCCTGTGGTGTAATGGTTATCATCATAGAAATTGTTTTTGGTTTTTTTACGGCATATCAACCTCAGTGGGTCATTTAATGCCAATAAAGTTTTGAAATAAAGTCATTCTTAATGGATACTCAATGTTTTTTATAAACACATCTTTCTATTTAACCCATAGATGGGACCCTAACATAATACCACTCCGGGTCAGAGTGGACCAGGGAGCAATGGTGATGAAGGGGTGCCTCACATTCCCCAAACCTCCAAAACTGGAACCTCACCATCAGTTAGAGTTTAACATCATTCCCAGGACATGTAGACCCTCAGCCACCGCCTTCTATCACCCATATGATAAAGAAGGTTTGGGGCTTGCCATAAGGGCAATAAGGTTGGGGCCAATCATATAGGTGCTAGGGCTTGATGTGACCAGCCGATTGATCAAAGGGGGCCTTTCCGACCGCCCGTCTAGCCCAAGATAGGGCCAAAGTGGAGTATATCATCATAGGAAATTGACTCGGGGACCAAAGTTCAAATTTTGAATGAATGTTTGCATTTAAAAAGATGAAAAATTTTGCAATAAAAAAAAAACTAAAAAAATCAAAAGAAATCTGATATTGATTCTATACAAGCAAGATGCATTGGTTGCCAGAAAAATAAAACTTAGTCAATTTTAAAAAAAATAGAATAAAAAATAAAACATGACTTGAGAAAATTTCATTCTCAATTGATCAAAAGCTTGACCATAAAAATGGAATGATTAACGATCCAAGAAAATCAACCCCAGTTTACGTTCATATGGTAACCACATGGAGTGACCTGTGGTGTAATGGTTATCTTTGTAGGAAATGAACTCTGAGGACCAGAGTTCAAATCTTGAATGAGTCTGTTTGCATTTCACAGTGCTAATAACCTTGGGAAAGATATGTATCCAACTGTTCTCCCTCTAGTTATAGTTAAATAGTAAGGCAGATTACACTCTTTAAATTAGGTATGGCAACTGGTCTTGATGAAGGAAAACTAAATTCAAACCTATTAAACTCCATTTAAAAAAATGACCTTGTGTCACAACCTGCTCGTGCAGAGAGTTCAGTAAATACATACTTATTATATCATTTATTTAATAATTGAATACACGGGGAGGGGGGGGTTAAAAACAGTTTTTTGGTGACTCCAATTTTACTCTAAGTATATTCAATCCATTAAATAGAAAGATAATCTTTTTCTTTTGAGTTTCTCTAGTTTTTGAGATAATTCACTTAAATGTTCACTGAACTTTGCATTTCCCCATTTACAGGTGATAAGGTGGCTTCCTAACAAAATGTTTAAATCATCTAGATTATTTTTGTTACATTTATGGAGAGTGACTTTCATGGAACAGAAAAAAAAATCTATATCTGATTTTGTGAAGAAGTCAAATTTAGGCTATTTCAAAATAAAACTAGTGGATCAAGATAAGACGTGTACCATGCATTGTAAAACTTGGTGTTGAGCACATTCGCAGCACGGACTTATGTTAAGGGAAAAGGTGTGGCTTAACGTGGAGAGAACAGAGAAACCACAGAGAAAACTTATGTCTGGTTAACATAAAGGTCATTAATGGATGTGATCAAAGTGAATAAATGTATCTCATAGTGTTTGGTTCAAGTGCTTAAGAAAGTAAAAATGACAGTGAGCTCTCCTCTCAGAGGGAAAGGATTATCAATATCATAGTGTAACATAATAGAGGGGGGGAGCCAGGAGTGTAACAGTGACATGTAAATTAGCACGGAAAAGTTTTTAGAAGGAAAATAGAAATTACGTGTTTGATGAGAATGGAAAAGTTTAAGTATGAATCATCATAATGCCACGGGGCATTTTTTGTCTATTAGTTGAAGAATGAAACATGGCAAAATGGGAGATAGGAGTGAGGGGTGAGGATGTTCAGGGAGTCTGATACAATGCGTTGAGAGTTAGACATGGCTCTCACTCAGTAGTTGGCTGGGGGGGAGGGGGATAAAAAATCTCATGAGAAAAAGAAGTGGCCTTGTATTATTACTAAAAACTATAAATGGCACAAGATCCCAAATTAGTTTCCAGATTCTAAACACCTAGGAATACAGTCAACAGAGTATCGGCCAAGCAACCAAGATTCAAGCCTCTCTACGTGGCACAGAAGACAAGTATACAACAATTATTTCTGCTATCAACAGATCATCTCCATTCCAAAATTAGAGAGCATAATGCTACACACAGATGTACATGGTCATCCCACTGAGAAGAGCAACTTTGAGTCTTTGATACTATATAAATGTATATGTGAAAATTATTAGGAATGCTTGATATTATATAATTGTATATGTGAAAATTATTAGTGTTAGATAGGAATGCTTGATACTATATAATTGTGTATGTGAAAATTATTAGTGTTAGATAGGAATGCTTGATACTATATAATTGTATATGTGAAAATTATTAGTGTTAGATAAGAATGCTTGATGCTATATAATTGTGTATGTGTAGTATTAATAGGAATGCTTGATACTATATAATTGTATATGTGAAATTATTAGTATTAGATAGGAATGCTTGATACTATATAATATGTGTATGTGAAAATTATTAGTATTAGATAGGAATGCTTGATACTATATAATTGTATATGTGAAAATTATTAGTATTAGATAGGAATGCTTGATACTATATAATTGTATATGTGAAAATTATTAGTATTAGATAGGAATGCTTGATACTATATAATTGTATATGGAAATATTATATTAGATAGGAATGCTATTATAATTTGTATATGTGAAAATTATTAGTGTTAGATAGGAATGCTGATACTATATAATTGTATATGTGAAATTATTAGTATTAGATAGGAATTCTTGATACTATATAATTGTAGATGTGAAAATTATTAGTATTAGATAGGAATGCTTGATACTATATAATTGTATATGTAAAAATTATTAGTGTTAGATAGGAATGCTTGATACTATATAATTGTATATGTGAAAATTATTAGTGTTAGATAGGAATGCTTGATACTATATAATTGTATATGTGAAAATTATTAGTGTTAGATAGAATGCTTGATACTATATAATTGTATATGTGTAGTATTAGATAGGAATGCTGATACTATATAATTGTATATGTGAAAATTATTAGGTTGATAGGAATGCTTGATACTATATAATTGTATATGTAAAAATTATTAGTGTTAGATAGGAATGCTTGATACTATATAATTGTATATGTGAAAATTATTAGTGTTAGATAGGAATGCTTGATACTATATAATTGTATATGTGAAAATTATTAGTATTAGATACGAATGCTTGATACTATATAATTGTATATGTAAAAATTTATAGTGTTAGATAGGAATGCTTGATACTATATAATTGTATATGTGAAAATTATTAGGTTAGATAGGAAATATGTGAATTATTAGTATAGATACGAATGCTTGATACTATATAATTGTATATGTAAATTATTAGTATTAGATACGAATGCTTGATACTATATAATTGTATATGTGAAAATTATTAGTGTTAGATAGGAATGCTTGATACTATATATTGTATATGTGAAAATTATTAGTATAGATACGAATGCTTGATACATTAGTGTTAGATAGGAATGCTTGTACTATATAATTGTATATTGAAATTATTAGTGTTAGATAGGAATGCTTGATACTATATAATTGTATATGTGAAAATTATTAGTATTAGATACGAATGCTTGATACTATATAATTGTATATGTGAAAATTATTAGTATTAGATACGAATGCTTGATACTATATAATTGTATATGTGAAAATTATTAGTGTTAGATAGGAATGCTTGATACTATATAATTGTATATGTGAAAATTATTAGTATTAGATACGAATGCTTGATACTATATAATTGTGTATGTGAAAATTATTAGTGTTAGATAGAATGCTTGATACTATATAATTTGTATATGTGAAATTATTAGTGTTAGATAGGAATGCTTGATACTATATAATTGTATTGTAAAAATTATTAGTGTTAGATAGGAATGCTTGATACTATATAATTGTATATGTAAAAAATTATTAGTGTTAGATAGGAATGCTGATACTATATGTGAAAATTATAGTGATAGGAATGCTTGATACTATATAATGTATATGTAAATTATTAGTGTTAGATAGGAATGCTTGATACTATATAATTGTATATTGTGAAAATTATTAGTGTAGATAGGAATGCTTTACTATATAATTGTATATGTGAAAATTATTAGTGTTAGATAGGAAGGATGATACTATATAATTGTATATGTGAAAATTATTAGTGTTAGATAGGAATGCTTGATACATATAATTGTAATTGGAAATTATTAGTGTTAGATAGGGAATGCTTGATACTATATAATTGTATATGTGAAAATTATTAGTGTTAGATAGGAATGCTTGATACTATATAATTGTATATGTGAAAATTATTAGTGTTAGATAGGAATGCTTGATACTATATAATTGTATATGTGAAAATTATCAGTGTTAGATAGGAATGCTTGATACTATATAATTGTATATGTGAAAATTATTAGTACTAGCAAATATATGCACCCTCCGGGTGCAAGTATTTAAGTTTAAATGTAATAAAATATTAGATTAAATCAGAAAGGCTAATGAAACAAACTAAGAATTCAAATAAAAAGATTTGAAACGGAGGGGGTATAATCGGAAAATAGAACAACTGAAACTTACTCTTTCATCACTTCCGTTTTTCAATGCTAAATTTTCCTAATTTAACTATTAATTAAAATAGGAAGTAAATAATAAAATTACAGTTATTTCTTCTTGTTAATGAATTTCTTTTAGGATTTATTGAAGAGATTTTTACTCATATTCATTAAGATAAAACCAAACAATTAGAAATCAATAATACCAAGCACATTTTTATTAAAATCAGTTTTTTTAATATCAATATGCAAATTAGCTTTACATTTACACTGAAAACTGGTATTTTGTTGTATATATAAATACAATTGCATGTTATTAGTATTTAGGTAAGGCCAACAGTATTAATAATGTCAAACAGTTTTATTATTAATTGCGGTTTAAATAGAAATAGAATCATGGAGAATGTGACGTAAATAACTAAGGGAATTGTTACTTGAGTAGTAATATAGTTTCGGCTACAGACAGAAAAACACACAATCTCTATTATAATAAGATTAGATAGGAATGCTTGATACTATATAATTGTATATATAGTCTTATGCAGACTCACCAGATGAAGTCTCTATAGAGAAATCATCAAGGAGGGAGGTGGCAATAATACCACTACAAAATGGGAACATGGTGCAAGAGACCAGTTTAAGGTTACTGCATTTTGGATCATGGGATTAGAGGGGAGTGTAGTAGACGTGAAATGCAAAGTGAGCAGCCTATCACCACTGCCCACAGTACCCACCCTGATAGAACAAAGAGACAATGTCTGGTGTGATGTGTACGTGTTGTGACTGAATTTTTCAAATATGACACTGAAAATCCAGAAAAGGTTTATTACTTTTTGTATAGGAATATAAATAATAGAATTAACACGCAGTTCTCCAACAGTATGACTAGCTACTCGATTAGTAGTGACTCGACTATAAATACTACTATGTAACTTGACTATAATGTGCACTTCTATAGAGTTGCAAATGGAAGAAGAATATTTGGATGCATACATTTCCCAAGAGTATTAACCTTATTGAAGTCAGTCAGTATACTGTTGGTTTGAACAACAGCAACTGGCTAAGCACAACTGAAGCAGTGCCCAAGACAGTTGGTATTTATTGAAATCAAGAATAGTCCATTCATGTATTTGGGTGATTCCATTCCTTGAGTCCTGATTGGCTGCTTGGTTTCTATGATGTTGTGGGACTTCATAAATACCCTGGTATTTTGCAGTAGTATGCAGCAAGATAGGTTTGTATTCAGTTATGACTACTTGTTGCCTTGTCTTACCAATTCAAGGATAATTGGAACTTAGTTTGATTATTCTACAAACCTCATCCAAGATACATCAACTATCTTTGCTTTAACATGGTGATAGGAGAAAAAAATGTAATTTTAGAAGCATTGGCTGACAGATATAAGATAATATTATCACCATTGCACATCAAACTAGGTTTAATGAAAGTTTGTAAAAGCTTGGAACAAAGAAGGAGGCTACTTTGACTACATATACAGAAAATTTCCAGTGCTGACTATAAAGAAACTAAAGGTAGGTATTTTTGACTGGATCCAAATCAAGGAACACTTGAAAGATCCACATTTCCAAGATTCAATGAACAATGCTGTGTAGAATCAACATATCACAGGAAGGCTACAACTAGCGTCCATTTACCAGACAAAAAAAGAGGCAAGCTGTAACCAAATACAGGACCTGTACTAACAATCAGAACAGCCAGGTTTGGGGTATTTATAGATCAAGGTGTCTACACTGAAAACCAGCAGCCAATCAGAATCCAGGGAATGAGCTTGGCCAAGGTATGTAGTGGAACAGCCCAGGCCTGTATATAAACCACCTACCAATACTAATACTCAGCATATGTTCAACTTGCAATACAGCTGAATACTGATCATCTAATATGAAATTCTACAGAGACCATTTAAAAAATGAGAGTTTAGCTATTTGGGCCTCTTATTGGTCACTATCTGATTGCCTGACTGCTCAGTATGCCCCTTGTACAAAATTCAACTTGCAACATAGGTGAATACTGATCACCTAATACTAAATTCTACACCCTGAAACAGATGCATGGCCATTGTCTATTCTGGTTGTAAGGAATTTTCTTGGGAATAATAAATCAGATAATTACTCTGAACAAGTGGAGATGATGTCATCTTCTTTCCATCAACTTGGCTGTAAGATTAGCATCAAAGTGCATTAACACTACACCTGCCAATTGGATCATTTCCCACAAAACCTGGGAAACCTAAGTGAGAAAACAGGGCAAATAATTCCACCAAGATTTAAGAACTGTGGAAGAAAGATACTAGGGATGCCAACATGATGGTAGATTACTGCTGTTAGTGTGAAAGGGCTGACTTAGCTCAGTTAGTAGAATATCTGGCTGGGAACCTCGAGGTTCCTGGTTCGATTCCGGGCCTCGCCAACTCAGCGTATGAGTAGCACATGGATATGGATATATGTGGTAAAATTAGGAGCTAGGAGTGGCGCTCCACATCAGACGCCCAAAAAGAATCTCCTTGGTCTAGCACTAGTGAAAAGGGGATAGACTCCATCACTGTTTAGTTGATACCGACTTTAGGTCACTTGGACAACTTTACTTTTTTTTGAAATTCTGTTTTTAGGAGATAAACAATATCAATACATTTCTATACTTTTTTTTTTTTTCACAATTATCAGATTATCAGATTCCTTGATGTAATTTGATCAGAAATAAATTTACAATTTAAAAACATTGTCTTCATTTGTTGGAATATTTGTGGATATAAGGTGTGCTCTAATTCCCCACCTGGATTTATGGACTAGCTTAGGTCACGTGGTTTACTCCTCCGGCCAATCAACAAGCCATACTGCGTGGTTGATACATTACTTAAACACTGATACTTGCCACAGTTCACTTGCAATCATTGAGGAGGAACTTACGACCAATTGACGAAGGAACTGAGGACTCTTTACCAGAAGAACCAAAGGATTCATTATTTGAGGACTCTTTACTAAGGATCCAATTCCACTGGACGAGGACTCTTTACTAAGGATCCAATTCCACTGGACTAGCACTCTGGTTTAAGGCCTACAGGATGGCAGAACACATTGTTTTCATCAATGTTTTTGTGACTGTTTGGATTTTAAATCCTTTATTTTTTTCTATTGTTTAGTTAAGATGCAAATGACTTTATGGAATTTATTAGGCAAAATAATATTAAATGATGCATTTATATTCATTATCATTGTTTTTACTAGATTTGCTCCATCAAATTATTGACACGATGCAATTCTGGCTTGCTTCTTTTTTTCTTTTTTTTTTGTAATTCTCTGGCAAAATACAAATATTTGTCTATCATTTCCTGTTTTTAAAATTTTTATTCTGTAGTCAACCGGAACAGCAAAATCCAATACATGCCAATTTCCTTTATCCGAGTTAATTAGCCTTTTATGAATCAAAAAGTCAATCTATATATTTGTGCCTTGTGCCTGACTAGTTGTATGCATAACAGGGTTATATCATCTCTTAGTAACCAGATTTGATGGGAAAAAAAAAAACGGGTGGATTATTAAGAATCAGCAAACAAAATTTATTAAAAAAAAAATTTAAAAAAAGGGTTTATATCTCAGTCACCAAATATTATTCTCCAGCGTTATCTTTTAAAAAATCATTTACCTAATAAACTATCAATTGGATAATTCCATGTCAAATCATCCAGAAAAAAGTAAAATTGTCACTCACCCCCTTCAATTTTTCTGAATTTTTTTCCAGGTATGGACTATGTTAACAGTAGACAAGTCCAAAAATTGGTGAACTAATTTTTAGGAGTAGGGAAGCTCTAGACCACATTTTACAGACAAAAATAGGTTACAAAAAGTCACCATTTTTTGCAACAGCCCCCTCAAATTTGGAGAGCTAAAAATCGACATAACTCCACCATTCTTTTGAATTGGAAGCTCAAATTTTGGGGATTGGCTAACTTTATGATAATCCACAAAATTGAAGGGGGTGGGTGATGATTATTCATTTTCCTTTGATTTATTTTCTTGATATTTTGGGATGAAAAATTCCCTTGATCAGTGGATGATTTGATATTAAATCATTTAGTAAACAATAATCTATTAAATCATTTACCAAGTAAGTAAAGTCAGTCAAGTGGCATATTGCCGGTATTAGCCAGACAGTGAGGGAGTCTATCCCCATTTCGTCAATGC